>CAIGQW010000317.1:12705223-12746689 GCA_903798125.1 Danio choprae | reverse complement strand
CTTAGCCGTGTTTTATTTAGTCATTTTAGTTCATTGATTTACTTTTAGTTTTTCTTGATTTGTTTTAGTTTTCCCCCGTCTGTCTTTGTGTTGTTGTGTGTTTTGACTTTGTGTTCCCCATTCCCGTCCTGCCACCTGCGAGTCCCTTGATGCTGGTATCCTGGTTTCAGCACAGTACAGGAAACCGTGTTCGTTTTTGGCAAAGTCCAACAGCATGAGGTAATTTAGAGAGACCTAAATTAACAATTCATCCAGAAATGAACATTTGCTGTTTAATTACTCACCCTCGGGTTATACAAGATGAACTTTTTTATCCTCAGCAGAACATTAAAGAAGAGTTTGACAATAGACCATGGCCTTTGATGATTCATTAATTGTCAGTGGGTAACATCAATCTGAATGATTAAAAAAGAGGGTCAGGAAACAAGTGAATGTGGGTTTTCTGGTAATTCACTGAGGTCATATGAAACCATTTGATTGTACTGCAAAAGAAACTATGAAAACAAGGAAATAGTAATCAATGCAACCTGATCAATGACAGTATAACTAATTTGTGACTGCAAAACCCCATTACATAAGAGATGATATATTAGTAAGTATGATCTAAACTAAATATAACTGTATGACATTTCTTATTGCATTACTACATTTAATATAATTTTGTTTTTCTGTGAATGTCTATATGTGTGTGCGTACCTTGTATTCAGGCCCAGTTCTTGCCAGCCACAGATGGGTGGGCTAATAGAAATCCCAGGTGGGCAATTTTTGGGGGTGGAGATAGGAGATAGACACACTTTAAAATTCAAATTACTGAATGACGGAATAGCATAATAATGTTCTTGTTTGGGCTTGGTTAAGAAGACATTATATTAAGTCACTATAGGCACACATATGTTTTTAATAATGAAGGGTAGTTTTTAATCCAGTCCACATTCAGAATAAATAATGACTGGAATAATAAGCACAAGTTTAGGCATTATTATAGTCTTTTTAAAGTTAGACTGTGGGAAAATTTTATATGCAAGTAATATGTTCAAGAGAGAAATTGAGTGTGCTTGTATTCACAGTGTGAGTGTTCTGTGTGGGGAATAAACATTTACTGAATGTCAGTGGCAGTAGACTATATCTGCTCTATATAATGTTGAATATGCAAGAGGGAATCTGATCATGAATGACAAATGTCTTATTTAAAAATAGTGTATTTCTATGTATGTGTCGTCAAAGACCGAGTGCAAGCATATGTCTCTAACATAATTAATCATTTAATAATTTCATTCAGGGGCCTCACAGTGGCGCAGTGGGTAGCACGTTTGCCTCACAGCAAGAAGGTCGCTGGTTCGAGCCTCGGCTGGGTCAGTTGGCGTTTCTGTGTGGAGTTTGTATGTTCTCCCTGTGTTGGCGTGGGTTTCCTCCGGGTGCTCCGGTTTCCCCCACAAGTCCAAAGACATGCGGTACAGGTGAATTGGGTAAGCTAAATTGTCCGTAGTGTATGAGTGTGAATGGGTGTGTATGGATGTTTCCCAGAAATGGGTTGCAGCTGGAAGGGCATCCGCTGCGTAAAACATATGCTGGATAAGTTGGCGGTTCATTCCGCTGTGGCGACCCCAGATTAATAAAGGGACTAAGCCAAAATGAAAATGAATGAATGAATGAATAATTTCATTCTGAAATAATTCAGAATTATGAATAGTTGTATTCTGGTGTGATCACTGTCTATTGCATTGAGGACCAGGACCAAAAAAGTTTAAAGTTTTTTCTAAAGTCTAAAGTACATTACCTCAAGTCTATAAAAAGTGTAGCATTTATCAGCAGTAGGTCTACACAATATAATATTAATATCATTTTTAGGGAGAAATAATAATAATTATAATAATAATAACATCAACATTAATGTTATTTAGCATACAATAGTATAATGATATAATAATATATTAAGATAATATCATATGTGTTCAGTATCAAGATACATATAAAATTGTGACTTGAGTGTATCGTTACACTCCTGATACAGTAGATAGATTGTAGGAATAGGGAGTAGGAATTGTTTCTGACAAGGGAGCTGGGGGGGATAATGGATTTTTGGAAGCAACAACGGCCACATTACTGTCACTGTTGCTGGTACCTATAGCAGGCTTTATTAAAGGCACCAAAAATCGATGCATTGAACTTGGAATTAGGGATGCTCATATTTTCCCACCACTCATTAACCGAATATTAACCAATCAGATTAATATGAAATTTCTCATCACTTGCGAGGCTTGGCTTCAGTCTGTCCAGGATTACAGAGAAGTAATAATTTAGGTTTTTTTTTACATAATAGCTTAGTACTGCATTACTTTGCATACATTTTTTTAGTTTATAAAGCTATAAAATGAAAGTCTCAGTTTGGTGTGGAGTTATCATATGTAGGCTAGTTTATAAATAGATCTTTTATAAGCACTATTATTGGCCTGACTGTAATTCTCCAAATAAAAAAATAGGTAATTGGATATCTGTTGACTGTACTGAACCATCATAATTGTAATATGATGGTGCGGTACAGGAGTGCACTCGGAGCGAGAGAAAAGCCTGACGCAAAGCAGAGCATATTTCAGAAAGTTTTGCTTTTGTCGCTATTCTCCACTTAAGCAAATAAACAAAGGTGTTTATGACACGGGTCCAGGACAGAGGCATCATCATCAGTGCTGGTTACTTAAAGCAAATATTTCTGGACTTTGTGAATTGCGTGACTCTCTGTAACAGCAGCTCCGTAATCCTAGATAGACTGAACCTCGCGAGTGATGAGCGCGCCGTTACTTACAATCAAACTGTTTGGTGTTGCGCTATGATTGGTCGGGGGTTTCAACACCCCTTTCTCCATTTTTCAACACAGAGTCCACCTTAGAGTGCTTTTATCGAATCAAAAATCATACAAACTAAAAATGAAATGAAAGTATGTGTATGCTGTCTTTTTGATTGGGTGGGCAAGACAGACCTTTGGCTGGGCTCAGCCCACTCCTGCCCATGCCTAGAGCCGCCCTGCTTGTATTCCTCATATTATGGGGACCAATTGTGTTTGTGTGTGTGTGTCTGTGCTTATGTAAATTGACCTTTGCTATCCCTAACTATGCTAATAATACAACCCAGGCTCATTCTGATTACATACCCCTATATACATTTCTGGAGAAAGCAAAATATGTCCCAGGAGCTACGTTTTTTTTTGCAGTTTTTGTTTTCGCAAATTCACCAGAGGCCGCTGTGTACACTTTTTCAGATCTCAAATTTCTCTCGTGAGTGTCATTCACGACTGCTCTTTTCACGTAAATCCACCAGAGGCCGCAGTCGACTGACTGTATACTGACTGAACGGCTGACTGATTGACCCATCCTCCCCCTTCCCTAAACCCAACCAATAGTGTTTTCAAAAGCACCGATTGACCAGCGCCCACCCACTTCCCTAAACCCAACCAACAGGGTTTACAAAAGAAATCCAGAAAAAGAAAAGCCCTCCCCTGATTTTTACCACGTTATTAGATTTGACCACATTCTCACCCTGTTGTTTACTTGTTTATTTTATTTTTTGAGCTTTTGTTTTAGGCTTACCTGCTTTCTGGGACCATTCTTCACCAGACTCGAACCCCATTGTCGCAGTCAACTCTGCTCTGCATCTCAAGTCCACCGATGTACATGTCAAGCTACCGGACAAACTGGTAAAAGTGGAAAAGTCATCCACACGGAGGTAAGCGGTCAGCTGGTAAGCGAGAAAAGGAACAGTGTCATCGTTTTAAAGATGAAATACAGCCATACGTACTTCTGGCTACATAATTCACGATCTCCAGAAATGTATAAAGGCCTACGCTTTCAGAATGAGCCTGTCTTGTAATAATACCATGTTTTAGGTACATAAATTTGCTTTCTGTAAATTTAAATGAAACTCATCAATTTTTACTTATATATGGATTATTTTGTAGCACAACCTTATGATTTAAAATTATTTGTTTCATTCATTTATTATTATTATTATTATTTTTAATGGAAGTTCCTCAAACCAGAAGTGCAACTCTATGCTTCATTCTGAACTGCTAATGAATGTTCAGTGTGCAGTTATTTCCAAAGAACTGCTCAGCTAAAGTTGTCCCAGACAGGTCTTGACCACATTAAAGGTACTTAAAGGTGACATTAGAAACCCATTTCACACAAGTTGCCATGTTTCCTTAGGGTGTTTCTGAAGTGTATATTATAATTTTGGTTAGAATTCCTCAGTGGTCATAATGAAAATACCCTTTTACCTGTTCACAACAATCTGTTTTGGGAAATGTATCTTTAAATTGGTTAACTTAAATTGGTGATTATTTGACTTAATGTCACTTTGTGTTTTGGGTTTGTTTGTTTACTGGCCAGGTACAGTACTGGGGTCTCATTTATATAAATGGCGTACACACAAAAACGTGCGAACACAAAAGTCATCTATAAAAAAACTAACTTGACGAGAGAATGTGCACAGCTGTAAGTAAACTCTAAATAAACTTATTTAATTTCAATACTGGCTTAATTGAACTACTTTAAAATTCTAATTTGTGTCTACATTTGAGAAGGTCTCTACGCAAAGTTTTATAAATGACACCCCTAGTGTTTACATAAGAACAGCTGATTGACAGCTAGAGTACATGTCTGTTGCTACAATCAATGGTCTTTTTTGTCTTAAATGTAGACTCGTAAGTAATATGATTGTCATTATGAATAAGTAAAACTAAGTAGCTATAAAACTGACATTTGTATGCTGATAGTGTATGCTCCATTCAGTTTGTTTTGTGTCAACTTCGCCATTGATTGAACAATTATTAAACTATTAGACCTCAGAACAATGGGTCTCATTCACTAAACATGCGTACGATAGGAGCTGAACTATTGACTATTAAAGTCAAGTCGACAAGTTGCTGGTGATGTCATCCATAAAACACAAGATGCAAATGTTTTGCAACATGCCATAATTAAATTTGGAAAAAAATAAATAAGGAAGAACATATACACGTGTTGTTTGACAGATCATAACACGTTGCAAAAGAAATGCAAAATTACCAATACATTTTTTTAATGCAAAACAAATGCATTGTAGCATGCAAAGCAAGAAGGTCGCTGGTTCGATTTCCGGCTGGGCCAGTTGGCCTTTCTGTGTGGAGTTTGCATGTTCTCCTCGTGTTGGCGTGGGTTTCCTCCGGGTGCTCTGATTTCCCCCACAGTCCAAACACATGCACTATAGGTGAATTGGATAAACTAAATTGGCAGTAGTGTATGAGTGTGTATGGATGTTTCCCAGTACTGGGTTGCAACTGGAAGGGCATGTGATGTGAAAAACATATGCTGAATAAGTAGGCGGTTCATTCCGCTGTGGCAACCCCTGATGAATAAAGGGACTAAGCCGAAGGAAAATGAATGAATAAATATTCTTATATATGATCCATTCTTACATAAATGGTAATTATTTTTGTCTCACCTTGTGCTTAAACACTTGGTTCTGCTTGAAGACATTGCAGTGCATGTCCTAACAGAGTGCACAGATATGTTTGCTGAGAGAGACAAATGGCTGTTCAGTTGCTTTAGGTTGCCCAGAGAAGTATTGATTTATGCAACTCACTGGAACCACACCTAAGCCATATCACCAACCGCTCTCACCTTATACCACCTTACCACCATGTTCAACATTCCAAAGGGAAATTGGGGACTCAGCTGGAATTTCCCAACCTTCTTCCCTGCCGTGCTGTTCACAAGGTGGTAAAAGCTATTGTAGGCATCATAGGAATTTATGTAAAATTTCCTTATGACAGGTAGTTATGAGGGGGTTCTATAATACCAGTGACATTATGGCATACCTAAAACCATTGGTGCCATAGACTGTACCCATATATGTATCAAAGAACCATTCACAAATGCAATAAACTATGTGAATGAAAAAATAACCACTCCATCAACATTCAAATAGTCTGCGATGCAAGCTTCTAACATAGTAAATGTTGTTGCATGCCAACCCGGAGAAACTTTATGATTCCTTTATTTTACAAAACAGCTTTAGGACCGCTCTTGAAAGCTAGGGGTGGTGAAGAGTAGTCAAATATTCAAGCAGCGAATGCCCTTCCAGCTGCAACCCAGTAGTGGGAAACACCCATACACTCTCACATTCAAACACTCACTCATACACTACGGCCAATTTAGCTTATTCAATTCACCTATAGAGCAAGTCTTTAGACTGTGGGGGGAAACCAGAGCACTCGTAGGAATCCCACGCCAACACGGAGAGAACATGCAAACTGCACACAGAAATTCCACCCTGCCTAGCCGGGACTGGAACCAGCGACCTTCTTGCTGTGAGGCGACAGTGCTAACCACTGAGCCACTGTACCGCCGAATATGTTTTTAGTTCATATAAATAACAGTTCGTTATGATGACAGGGGTTATGGTCTCAAAACATGGCTCATGACACCTCTAGTCAACCCAACGACCTCTCAAGAAGTGCACTATAACCTGAAACATGCCCGTGCATGCCCACCAATAGAACACACATTGGGATACTCAAATCACTTTGGATGTGCATAGATGCAGCTGGTGGAATGCTGTTATACAGGCCAAGCATTAATTCAAGAACGCCTTCAGTTGATACAACATTTGTAATGGTATACAATCTCATTCGATCTTTTAAGTAACTTCTGTAGCTTGCAGCAGCGGACATTCTATACTTGAGCAAGTGGAATTTGTGAAAGTGCTTTTAATTGCTAAAGTATTAGGAAACACTTAAACCAGAAAACTGAATTTTACTGTAATATATTTATTCACATTTTTGACTGTCAAGCAATGCTAGCAATTTATTCAGTGACTAATTTTTTTTCCTGTAGACCAGCTGTCACTTCCTTAAAGGGGTGGTCCACTACATATTTTAAACTTTAGTTGATGTGTAATGTAGCTGTGTGAACATAAACAACACCTCTGAATGTAAGATGCTCAAAGTTCAATGCAAAGGTAGACATGGGCTTTTACAGAGTTAGCTTAGTAAAGCCTACAGCGAACAAAGTTTGGGGACTACAAAATAAGCATTGACAAAGGACAGCTTCCAGAATCTCTCCCAGTTCAGTGCTGGATTCGGCTAAAAACTCCTCAAAGAAGGAGCAGCTCCAACCATAATAGAAGAAGCTGTGGATTGTGAGCCACAACCTAAAAGTATTTGTATTTGTTAAAATTGATCTACTACATGCATAGTGTCTGGCATTAACGGTATGTTGTAGCAAGGATGTAAACAAGGATGTAAACAACGGGAAATGCTGTTTGGCACTGTTTAACAATTTAGCTACAAATTCATATTTATCAGTCAAACCGTCTCTCTATGCGGACGCTTTCCCTGCATTCTACATCTCAAATAACTAACTCGCAAAAGATGTGAACGTTTCATATTACTTACACATGCTTATTCCGAATATATGTGAACGACACTTATCATATTTTATTTAAGAGAGCTGGCATAAGGTTCAGCTGTGTCCTTTTCATTTTCTGGCTGATTCAGGCTTAAACTGATATGGCTAACAGCTACTCTGACTGACAGTAATTACAGAGCAGAGGCAAAGCGCTTGCTTGTAGGGGCGTGATTCTTTTCCTGGTGATGTAAAGCCGATCCGCAAATCACAGCACATTATGTTAGCTGACCAATCAGAGCCTCTTGAGGGAGGGCCTTTTGAAGGAACTAGGAAATATGACAGTCGTTTTCATTTAGTTAGCTGTGTAGCTGTATATATAGTGCATCCGGAAAGTATTCATAGCGCTTCATAGCCTTATTCCAAAATGGATTAAATTCATTTATTTCCTCAAGATTCTACACACAATACCCCATAATGACAATGTGAAAAAAGACAATTTTGAAATTGTTGCAAATTTATTAAAAATAAAAAACCTGAAAAATCACATGTACATCAGTATTCACAGCCTTTGCTCAATACTTTGTTGATGCACCTTTGGCAGGAATTACAGCCTCAAGTCTTTTTGAATATGATGCCACAAGCTTGGTACACCTGTCTTTGGGAATTTTTGCCCATTCCTCTTTGCAGTACCTCTCAAGCTCTATCAGGTTGGATGGAAAGTGACGGTGTACAGCCATTTTCAAATCTCTCCAGAGATGTTAAATAGGATTTAGGTCTGGGCTCTGGCTGGGCCACTCAAGGACACTCACAGAGTTGTTGTGAACCCACTCCATTGATATTTTGGCTTTGTGCTTTGGGTCATTGTCCTGCTGGAAGATGAACCGTCGCCCCAGTCTGAGGTCAAGAGCACTCTCAACCAGGTTTTCATTCAGGATGTCTCTGTACATTGCTGCATTCATCTTTCCGTCTATCCTGTCTAGTCTTCCAGTTCCTGCTGCTGAAAAACATCCCCACAGCATGATGCTGCCACCACCATGCTTCACACAATTCCAGGCGGGTAGTGGCTTCAGTCTGGCCACTCTACCACTCTACAGAAGAACACTGGAGCTCAGACAGAGTGACCATCAGGTTATTGATCACCTCCCTGACTAAGGCCCTTCTCCCCCAATCACTCAGCTTAGATGGTCGGCCAGCTCTAGGAAGAGTCCTGGTGGTTCCAAACATCTTCCAAGTACAGATAATGGAAGCCACTGTGCTCATTGGAATTTTCAGATCAGCAGAAACTTTTCGATAACATACCCCAGCCTTGTGCCTCGAGACAATCCTGTCTCAGAGGTCTACAGACAATTCCTTTGTCTTCATGCTTGGTTTGTGCTTTGACATGCACTGTCAACCCTGGGACCTTATATAGACAGGTGTATGCCTTTACAAATCATGTCCAGTCAGCTGAATTTACCACAGGTGAACTCCAAGAATGATCAGTGAAAACAGAATGTACCTGAGCTCAATTTACAGTTTCACGGCAAAGGCTGTGAATACTGATGTACATGTGATTTTTCAGGTTTTTTATTTTTAATATATTTGCAACAATTAAAAAAAAATCCTTTTTCACATTGTCATTATGGGGTATTGTGTGTAGAATGTTGAGGAAATAAATGAATTTAATACATTTTTAATCCAAAGCTCTAACATTTAAAAAAAGTGAAGTGCTATGAATACTTTCCGGATGCACTGCAATCAAAGATATATGAATTTTTTTTTTTACAAATGAAGCATAAGCACACAGTTAAGCACACATAAGCACAACCAAGCCATAAAAATACACCACCCCTTTAATGCCATTTTGATTAGCGAACACCTCGTCTGTCAGGACTCGTGCACAGATGTACCTCTGTGAAGTGGTATAACAAGTGGATTGGGAAGTAGATAGCTGGACTTGACCTTCTTAATTTCCATTAGCTGTCTGTGAATTTTATGCAAAAGCTGGACGTTTTGAGTCATGATTAGGCAGCCTGAATACATTCCTTAAAATACATTCAATCATTTTCCATTGACTTAATCCCTAATTTATCAGGGGTCACCACAGCGGAAGGAACTGCCCACTATTCCAGCATATGTTTTACAGAGCTGATGCTCTTCCAGCAGCAACCCAGTACTGAGAAACTCCCACACACTCGCGCATTCACACACTCATACACTATGGCCAAGTGTGTTTACCTAATTCACTTATAACGCATGTCTTTGGACTGTGGGGGTAATCAGAGCACTCAGGGGAAGCCCACGCGAACATGGGAAGAACATGCAAACTCAGCACACAGAAATGCCAACTGTCCCAGATAGAACTCAAACCAGCAACCTTCTTGCTGTGAGGCGACAGTGCTAACCACTGAGCCACCATTACCAGTTGCAGTTGCTCCTGTATTAGGTCACTCTCACCCTAACTCCTTTCTAAAATGCTGCCCAAGCTTAAGTACAAATGAAATCAAAACTAACCATATTGATTTTGTTAGCTCACATTGCCAGTTTTGTGGTGAACAATTCATTGGTGCGTGACATTAAGAAAAAACTAATTGTTTACTCTTGTAATCTAAAATTTAAATATGAAAATGCACTTCCTGTTTGTTTTTAGTTAAATTCTCAGATTACGTAATTTTGAGATATTGGGTGTGGCTAACACACTTAACCACACCCCTCCAACTGTCAGTTTTGTCAACAAACAGAAATGGTGAGCAGGAGAAGTCTGTTAGGTTGTAATAACTCTTCTATAATCCCTTTCCCCCATCCTTCTGAATGAAATGCCTACTTTACTACATCCAATCATTTCACAGCAGAAAAAACAAGCCACGCCCACTGTTTTCTCATTTAATATTTCATTTCTCTAATAACTGTGCAACAATACAGAAAAAAAAAACGCTACAGCTTCTGGTTTATGTGGGCTTTAACTGTCCTATAATAGCAGCCTTTTTTTAATGGCAGCCCTGTCCTCCTGTGTCTTTTTTCCTGTGTACTTAGAACTGAAATTGGTCTCGATCTTCATGTCAAACTACTTATGTTTTTATTTAGGCATCCGTCTGAATTTCTGCCACATTAACGGCTTGTGCTACCACATCCCATGCTTCCTTTTTACCTGTGCCTGTTATGCCAGTGGATACACTTGTAAATAGCACTTTTTTTTCTGGCTTCCACCTCTGAGAGCAAAGCATCATGTTCACTGTTGTTAAAGTTCATTTTCTTTTATATTTGTTTCGGTGCCATGTCTTTCTCTGGGTGAGTGCCGCTTTGCGGCTTATATGGAGCTGGTTTGAGTGTTTTTATTCATTCATTCTTTTTCCTTTGGCTTAGTCCCTTTATTTATCTGGGGTTGCCACAGCGGAATTAAAAGTCAACTTATCCAGCATATGTTAGACACAGCGAATGCCCTTCCAGCTGCAACCCAGTACTGGGAAACATCCATACACACTCATTCACACACATACACTATGACCAATATAGTTTACTCAATTCACATATAGCGCATGTCTTTGGACTGTGGGGAAACCGGAGCACCCGGAGGAAACCCACGCCAACACGGGGAGAACATGCAAACTCCACACATGGGTGTGTTTTATGCAGATTACTAACCATGTTATGCATGTGGCCATTCATTTTATTCAATCATTTCTCAGACAGCATATTTTAAATTCTATTTGGTGATGGCCATGGAAATGTGGTGTGTGTGGTCCTGGACTAACTCGGTAGGTGCAGAGTATAAAGTGTTAAACAGCTGTGTGTATATGGTCTATCCTGTCATAATATGCGGCGAAAACCCTACACGACTGTAATAGTTTGATTAGGTGTTTACATGTCTGTAGTGCACTTCAATAAACTGACAAAAATAGGAATACACCACGTCTTAATTCAAGCCGTGTTTCCTATGATTATGACTTTAGTCGGATCCAGGGGCGATTCTAGGATTGTCATTTAAGGGCGGCTCAAATCTAAAGTAAGGAGGGGGGCAGTGGGTTGGTTGAAATCAACGCCCATGGTCGGATCAAGGTCATCAAAAATCTGTTTACATGGTAGACTCTTAATCAGAGTATCGTCTTACTCGTATTAAAATTGCAATAGTATTGATGGCCATTCATGTATACATACTGAATGTAAATAAGCACTAAACTTTATAAATAATCTTTAAGATTAACTGAATCTTTTAAAGTGTATTCAGCCCATTTACCAACAATACATATTTAAAATTCCTCTCACTTTTCTAGTGGTTTAATAATCCTGGTATTGTACATACAGTTATTACCGACTCTTGGAGAATTGCTCCTCTTTTGTAAACCCCTTTGCATAAAAGCATCTGCTAAATGCATACATATAAATGTACTTTAATGTACTTCAGATTTATTTCAACAGACTTCCTGAGTTTTTTTCGCTATTGACTTTCATGTCGAGTTCACCTACAGCTTTAATCCCACTGTTATCCTCATTGGCCTGTAAGGCGAGCGCTGATATATGTGTGTCTGTGTGATAACGGGCCGCTCCTCCCTTCTCTTTAACCTGCTGTTCTCCAGTGGACGACTTTAGCAGACTTTAATGGCTTCTGAATGGAGTGTTTTCATGGAGCGTTAGGCAAAGACCCTCCCCTGGATCCCGGCGCTCAGTGGCGGAGAGCAGAGGCTGATTTAATCGGACAGTCTCTCCCCTGGTAAAGCGTCCCGCTGGAGGAGTGCTGATGGTACGGGCCGGTGGAGACGCTGAGCATCATTGCCTGCTAAACTGAGACACAGAGAGAAGACTAAACACTAATCAAAATTCTACCCCTTAGCCTAGTCACGTACACATGAAGGAGTAGGGGTGTTCCGATTCTCTTGAGCTTGAAGGCATAGAGCAAAGGGAAAGGGCTAGATAGGCCTTGAAACAAAGATTTTCCAGGACCACACTAGAAATGAAGGCATACAAAAATTTACCAGAAAACACCAGCTACAATGGGAGAATGGCTGCACAGTTGAGTAAGTAGACGCCCAAATGTAAGGTTTTTTGTCATTATTGAGAATATTTACAACTAACATGCATATGCTTTAATACATTCATAACAGCGTTTGTGTTTTACAGTCACACTTACAACAAAAAAAAAGCTAATTTGCATTACTTATAATCCATAATAAATAACTGGGGCAGCACGGTGGCGCAATGAGTAGCACAATCGCCTCACAGCAAGAAGGTTGCTGGTTCGAGCCCCGGCTGGGTCAGTTGGCATTTCTGTGTGGAGTTTGCATGTTCTCCTCGTGTTGGCGTGGGTTTCCTCTGGGTGCTCCGGTTCCCCCCACAAGTCCAAAGACATGCGTCACAGGTGAATTGGGTAAGATAAAATTGGCCATAGCGTATGTGTGTGAATAAGTGTGTATGGGTGATTCCCAGTGATGGGTTGCAGCTGGAAGGGCATCCGATGCGTAGAACATATGCTGGATAAGTTGGCGGTTCATTCCGCTGTGGCGACCCCAGATTAATAAAGAGACTAAGCCGAAAAGAAAATGAATGAATGAATAAATAACTGCTGTATAGTAGGGTTTACATATTTTAAAATCTGTCACTTGATGACACTGGTGAGATGAAAAGTCTAGTGGCTGGGAATGAGCTTTTTACAGTGCCTGGTATAACGTTATGTCTACATAGGTTAATATGGCCACTGTGTAAATACACAATACAGTTACGATCTTATTGCAACATTATATCATTATGATAACATGATATTGTTACCTTTAATGATTTCCTGAAGATAAATACCAAAAAAATAACTGTAAGCCACGTAACTGGAATAACTACAGCAGATGCCAACTATGTACGTAAGAGCTTGCGACGACATATGATGATGTGCGTGGATGTTGTAGTGGTGTTCCACTTCTTAGGAGTAAATTTTAAGCCCCTCCCCTTCACACTGTATTTTAAGGACCAAGGGGAAGGGGTATGGGTAAAAATAGAATTGGGATTGGGCCTTAAAGGGACAGTTCATGCAAAAACAACACTCACAGCCCAGGCTCATTCTGAATTCGTACCCCCATATATACATTTCTGGAGAGTACCTAATATGTTCCAGGAGGTATGTTTTTTTTTTTGCAGTTTTTGTTGTTGCAAATCCACCAGAGATCACTGTGTATGCTGTTTGAGATCTCAAATTTCTCTTGCGAGTGCCATTCGGACCTGCTCTTCTCGTGTAAATACACCAGTGGCCGCTGTCGACTGACTGTTTGACAGATCAACTGACCCACTCTCCTCCTTCCCTAATTCCAACCGATAGTGTTTTCAAAAGCATCGATTGACCAGCACCCACCTACTTCGTACATGGCGAGCCACTGGAGAAACTGGTAACAGCGGAAAAGCCGTTCACATCATACCGCCCCGTAACGTTCATTTTAAAGACGAAATGCAGCCATATGTACTTCTGGCTACATAATTCGTGATCTTCAGAAATGTATATAGGGGTACGTTTTCAGAATGAGCTGATGTTGTTCACTCACCCTTCACTTACTCCAAATCTTCATGAGTGTCTTTCTTCTGTTGAAGACCAACGAAGGTATTTTGAAAAAAGATAAAAACCTGTAAACATTGACTTCCATAGTTTTTGTTTTACCTACTATGGAATTCTATGGAACTACAGGTTTTTAGCTTTCTCAACAGAAGAATGAAACTCAAAAAAATATGATAGCAAAGACAGTGATTCCTGTGCCTCACTAAATGGAATGGAGGGCCATTCAGAAACACTGTCCCCTTTGCGAAAAAGAAGTGTACATTAGCATACTGTTCATTCATTCATTTTCTTTTCTGCTTAGTCTCTATTAATCTGGGGTCGCCACAGCAGAATGAACCGCCATCTTATCCAGCACATGTTTTACGCAGCGGATGCCCTTCCAGCTGCAACTCATCACTGGGAAACACCTATATATTTTTATTCACACTTGGACAATTTAACTTGCCCCACGCGAATATAGGAGAGAACATGCAAACTCCACACAGAAATGCCAACTGACCCAGCTGAGGCTCGAATCAGCGACCTTCTTGCTGTGACCTTCTTGCTCTAGCATACTGTTAAAAAAGTATATTAAACATAAGGCTGATTGTATAATTGGAGACACGTTTTGTATTTCAGAAAGTCAAGAGAAAAAATCTGTTAAAAAAAAATTATTTCTAGTTTCGTATTGAAAATAAACCAATCATGACCTGCCAAGCACAACAGCTCTTGCACTTATATCACATCTGAGATCGGCTCTTTGATGCTAATTTCACTTTTTTCTAAAAAGATAAAAAAATACAGGAAACACACAGGAAAATACTTAAATGTGTGATGGATGATAGTAGGATAGAATGATAAAATACCGGAGAATCCCAGCAAAAACGGAAGGCTTGACAGATAAAATACATAAAATATATTAAAAGACACATAAAACTGAGTAATATGTCAGTTCTGTTACCTACAGTCAACACTGTTACTCTTCCTGGGTAACTCAAAGCCAAAAACTTCACTTAATAGAATTTACAAAGGATTTCTTTAGAATTCCTTAGACTTTTTTAGATCAAAATATTTTCTCAGAATGAGCACACATACATTTTAGTGTTTCAGATCTTTTGTAAAACTGAAAAACATACTTCAACATATTACTACGAGACAGAAAGTTGACAACTTTTGTTCCTTTTCACAGTAATGATATTTTACAAGGATATATTATCGGCAAATAAAGGATTTTTTTTATGCAGTTCTCCCCAAATAAATTCCCCAAAGCAACAATATGTTCAACTTTTCTGACATGGTCAGTTTGCTCGTAGCTCACTTTGTACAGTGGTGTGCTGCAGAACACTCAGGTTTAAGTCAGGTGATGTACGGCTCCAGAAAGGGGTAAACACAGTGTAAAATCAAGGTAAAACAACATGGTCGCAGTGCAATTTTTCTTGCGTCTTTCTTTCGAAGACACTATTGGTTGGGTTTAGGTCAATGGTTCGCTAGCATATCTGTATGACAAGCTCTGCCTTCTTCTGGACATGTACAAGAAGGAAGAGTATCTAAAACGTACAACAAAACGCACCATACTTCAGATATAGTGTAGTGTAACAGCGCCCTCTAGTGGATTTGTCATCTGAAACGTGCAACAAAATGTACCTGGAGCAATGTATTATATGTTTAGCAAAATTGTCAGGACTACACCTCCATCACCTTTGTCCATTTTAGCTCACAGACACTGTTTAAGTCAGGGGTGCGCAAACTCGGTCCTGGAGGGCCAGTGTCCTGCAAAGTTTAGTTACAACCCCAATCAGATACACCTGGGCTAACTAATCAAGCTCTCACTAGGATTTCTAGAAACATCCTTGCAGGTGTGCTGAGGTAAGTTGGAGCTAAAATCTGCAGGACATCGGCGCTCCAGAACCGAGTTTGGACACCCCTGGTTTAAGTCAATACTTTATTTCTCTGTCCTATCAAGGAGTACTTTAAAAGGCGATGACATGCCGAGCAAAGAAATAAACCTCCTTTAATCACTTAAAAAAAAAACTGATAAGCACAAACTACATCCAAACCCAGGAAAGGAGGAATGTGAGATTGGCAGGCCTGCGGTCTTACTGTAGCAGTTTGTGGTTTTGGACTCATTTCAGATGCAGTGATGTTAATTTTCAAGCGCGGATCCCAATCGGAGCGCTGGACGCTTTTCAGCATGCGAGAGATGGTGATAGTATGAGACATTATAATCTGTGAAGTATTTTCTGGTTTAGGATACTCACCAAGGACTCATTATTGTACGGCTCATAAATCATTGTCTATAGATAGCATGCAAATATTTCTTCTGCTGGCACTCATTCTCTCTTCTGAGGCCCGGGTTTGAGTTCACACGAGGTGAACCATCCTGTTTTAAACCGGTAACACGGTTTGCCTTCTATTAAAATTAATTGTTTCTTGAACAATGCTGAACGCGTGTCCGGCCAATAAATTCTAGCACCTAGTTTTACTTCTATGTTTACACTTTTTCATGTCGATTGTAAATGTTTTTTTCTTTTCTTTGTTTGCACTTCACACATACTCTCATGCTCTACATAAAACCTTCTGTAATGGTGATTTGACAGAGAGCGTGCATATGTTAACCTGCAGGATGATGGCTAAACAGTAATCTGACACGGGTGCAGTCATCTGATGGAGCCCTCATCCCCAAAAAGCGCTGACCTGTTGGTCATTCTCACTGGGCTCGGTTACTCTCTGCTAACCAGTTTCATCCTTGTTCTCATGGGAAGTGTTTAGCTTAGCTCAACGGAAAACTAATATCTCAATCACCGCATGAATGAAGTTCTGTGATCTTAATCGTGAAATGGACCGTTCTAGATACCTGTGCATTTGAAAGCATAATGCACTCATGCATACACGTGTAGTACTCCTGGAGACACTTTATATTAGGTGCCCTTAACTACTAGTTATACTGAAATTAGTCATTTGTTACAATGTACTTACTGTGTAAATACACATTTTTACATTGTACTTATGATTAATTAAATAACTGCATGTAATTACATCTGTAATTACACTGTTGATCATCCCTTACACCTCAAACCACCTATAAACTTACCCATACCACCAAAGCTGACCCTAACCCTACCCATATCCCACCTCAAGAGTACCAGTGTTCTGCAATCATGAACACAGTAAGTACATTGTATTTATTTGTTGATTCAAATACATAGTAGTAGTTAAGGCCACCTAATATAAAGTGGGACCGTACTTCTGCACTGAGAAACACTTCAGAAGTGTTTCATGGTGTATAATGATCTAATGACTCTGTATGTGCACGTGTGTGTGTGTGTGTGTGTGTGTGTGTGTGTGTGTGTGTGTGTGTGTGTGTGTGACTGTGACTCATAGCAGGTGCTGTGTTGAGAGTTATCCAAAAGACCCTTCTTTTAGTTTTCCCTGAAGCGGCCCACATGAAACAGGACTTCTTAAGTACTGACCAAACCTGTTTGTTTTATTCCTTTTTTCCTTTTACACATTGTAAAAATGTAAAACTAATAATAATTATTATATTAAATAACTTAAGGTATTTAGAAAATATGGAAAATGATTCTGAATAAACAGTATGTACAGTATAAAAAGCAATATGTCTATGGGAAGACCCCATAACACATGAAACAATATGTGTGTGTGTGTGTGCGGGGGAGTGTAAATGTTGGCCTAAATGTACTTTCCTTGTTTATATCAAACAATAGAGGGGACATTTTTTAAATATTAGGGTTAGGGATAGGGGACCGGACTACAGTCAGCCATGCGATTATATTTGTTTGACCAGTCTGTGGATTAAAGCTAATAATATTGTAAATAATGTTAAACTTCTTACACAGAGCGATCGTTTCACTTCACAAGACCTCACCAGGAGTCATGGCTATTGATTTGGACATGTGTATGTGTTTATTTTTAATCTAAAAAACCTGTCACCATTCACTGCCATTATATGAATCACCAAGGGCTATGGATTCAGCTCAAAATCTTCTAGCATGTTCTACTGAACAAAAATAACATCAACAACCTACATCTTGGATGACTTGATGGTGAGTAAATAAACAGGAAAATGTCATTTATGGGTGAACTATCCCTTTAACCTTTATCAATGAGAGGTACTATACGCTAGTAATCAGTATCCCAAAGTGTGATTATTTGATTAAAAATAAAAACTACATTACCATTCTTGATCAACCTAAAGTCTATCACGTAGTCTACCAAAAAAGGTAAAACATTGCTACTTTGTTTAGAGCCATGTCTTAGCTATTAATAGCCTTTCTAGGAGTTGCATCAAGACAAGAGGTGGTTTGATCCTCCTTCTGCATATTTCCCACTGAATGTCTAAAGCGGTGAAGGAATCATTTGGGTCTGTTTTATGATCACGGCAGGGCTTGCTAAGACTCATGGCACTGACATGATTTAGTGGCGAATCTGCTCTCCCAGAGGCCAGTCAATACATCTGAATTATTTAAATCTTCGCCTGAGTTAATTAGATATTTAATTGACTATCTGCAGACAGATGATGGCATCCATTGCATGCATAAATTCATGCAAATGGGATGGTGTTCTGGATGAGCAGGGGTGGATTTAGCAAAGCAGTTCACAGGTCACGGGCCAATGTAAGGCTGCCGGGGTCACGGTGGGTTTACTGTGGCCAGATGCACTTGTAGCAATCGGAGAGATTCAGGATTGAATATATATGATGTGCCTTAAGTTTTATGTAATGTGATGTAATGTGTATTTATATAGCGCATTTATCGTGTATGGCCATACACCCAAAGCACTTCACAGTCATGAGGGGGGTCTCTCCACACCACCACTAGTGTGCAGCATCCACTTGAATGATGCGATGGCAGCCACAGGACAAAGGCGCCAGTGCGTTCACCACACACCAGCTATAGGTGGAGTGGAGAGACACAGATACAAGACTTTAGATTAAAGACTTATCTTTTTAGTAAAGCATACACTCAATGCGTCGCATAACGGTATGGTGTATTAGTGTACTACTGTCTTATTACACCAGCCATTGTGTTAGAAACTCTAATTATAGTTATATAGCTGCTATTTTCATCTATAACAATCACTTTTCTTTCTGGTTTAAATACACTATGAACAGCAGCTATGCTAAATATTTTCTTTATTTTCTATTTCCACCTGGGGATACTCATCCCGAGGTCCCTACAGATTTGCAGCGCCATCGATGCGATCCTAGACCTGTGAAGAGATTATCCGAAGGTACCCTGGACCAGGCCGTATCCCGAGCTGATACCGTGGTGGCCATGGAGGAATGGAGCGCATGAGACTGATTCCTGAAAGGCTACAGTGACGAACGAGTCTACCTTTGATCCTGTGGGCCAGCCTAACCTCCCGCTGGTGCCCTACCCTCACCTGCAGCTTACACGATGGATGTCCAGCTTCTCCAGCCGGCGCCTAGACTGCAGCTCCACATAGGAAGTTTGGCCAGAAGAAAATGACCTTGCCTAACATAGCCTGGTTTCTCTCGAGGTTTTTTTTTCCTTCACTTCGTCAACTGGTGAAGTTTTTTCCTCGCTACTGTTGCCACTGGCCTGCTCGGATCGGAACTTGTGGAGCTGCGCTTCGGTGGATTTGCTCTTTAGTGTTTGAACTTTCAGCAGTGAAACTTAAGCCACACTGAACTGAACTAAACTCTAAAACCTGGACTTTACTTGAACTTGTTAAGCTGCTTTGACACAATCTATATTGTAAAAAGCGCTATATAAATAAACTTGAATTTAATTGAATTGAATACAGCCAATTTGGTGAATGGGGATGATTGGGAGGCCAGGACACCGGGGTTACACCCCTAGTCTTTATGAGAAATGCCATGAGATTTTTAATGACCACAGAGAGTCAGGACCGAAACACGGTGCTCACTGACAGTATAGTGTCCCCTTTACTTTACTGGGGCATTAGGACTCACACAGACCACA
This sequence comes from Danio choprae, assembly GCA_903798125.1. Classification (NCBI taxonomy): domain Eukaryota; kingdom Metazoa; phylum Chordata; class Actinopteri; order Cypriniformes; family Danionidae; genus Danio; species Danio choprae. The sequence goes on along the minus strand of CAIGQW010000317.1, from coordinate 12,726,857 downwards.
GGTCGAGTGCCCCCTGCTGGCCTCACTAACATAACTTCCAACAACAGCCTAGTTTTTCCATGTGGTCTCCCATCCAGGTCCTGACCAGGCTCAGCCATGGTTAGCTTCAGTGAGTAACCAGTCTTGGGCTGCAGGGTGATATGGCTGTGGCCTTTTTATCCCACATTTTAAGAATACACAACTAGACTGATGTTATATTGAGTAAATGAGATTTTATACTTGGCCACAAGTACTACTACTACTGACGTTGCTACCGCAATGCTGCACTTACCACCTGTGCAGAAATGAACAGTGCAAACTGGGTTGTACCATGTCTTGCCAGAGTGAGGTAAAAAAAATGCTTCGACATTTGAGGAAACCCACGCCAACACGGGGAGAATATGCAAACTCCACACAGAAACGCCAACTGACCCAGCCAGGATTCGAACCAGTGACCTTCTTGAAATCTTTGAAAATATATTAGTTTGTGTTTAGCAGAGGAAAGAAAGTCAAATAGGTTTGGAACAAGTGACGAGTGAGTAAATGATCTCAGAATGTTAATTTTTTGGGTGAACTCTCCCTTTAAGTACTTCCACAAAAGACAGCCATGCTGTTAGATCGAGGAGGTTTATTCAGTTCATCAAGACAGGGTATATACAGGAATCAGAGAGTGAAATTCAATACATTTTACGACCCCATTGCCACTTTAGGTGTCCACCGGTAACATTGGTCACATTTTAACTTGCAATATATTTACTAAATACTGATTGCAAGAAGGGCAACATGGTGGCTCAGTGGCTCAGCACTGTCACCTCACAGCAACATAGTCGCTGGTTCAAGTCCCGAATGGGTCAGTTGGCATTTCATTTCACATGCCAAAGACATGCGCTATAGGTGAATTGAATAAAAGAAATTGGCCGTAGTGTCTGTGTGTGAATGAGTGTGTATGGGTGTTTTCCAGTACTGGGTTGCAGCTGGAAGGGCATCCGCTGTGTGAAACATATGCTAGATAAGTTGGTGGTTCATTCCGCTGTGGCGACCCCTGATGAATAAAGGGACTAAGCCAAAGGAAAATTAATGAATGATTGTATGAAAGCACAACTAAAGAGTCTTAGCTTGTGACTCCTTATCAATGTGATACAATTCAGAAGAACGAGAATTATTTACCCCAATAAAAGTTTCATAAGAACAGCTAAACTATCTTGTTTTCCTTTTGACATAGGATTAATTTGCTTATCCCATTGGCAGATAATTTAGCTTGTTTTAAGGAAAAACTCACTTAATTTGGACATATTTTTTAAAACAAGACAATATTTTACGCTTGTCTAGAAAATTCTTATTGATTTAAGACTTTTTAGTTATTTGGACTAGAAACAAGACAAAAATCTAAGTAAGAAGTTGCAGCGTAGTGATTTAAATAAACGGAATAATTTTAAATTATGATCTGTTTTGTGAAACTATGCTACATAATACATACCTGTGCTTTGCTAAAACATTATTCATATATTGAATAAATGCTAATCTACTCTCTTCCAGCAGGTGGTGCATATAAAACAGCAGGAACAACGCTGTTGCCTTGGTTACTCCAGTAAACAAAGCAGTGTGAATCTAGTAGGATTATCCTAAATTATTCAAGAAGGATTTCCTAAACTGCACAGAGCCCCATTATTCACAGATTAAATTCACGCTAACTTTAGCATACAATTATACATTACAGAATCAAAAATCATACAGAATTCAATACGTTTCAAAATAGCATTTAAGACTTTTAAATAATTTTTAAGGGCCTTAAATTCCTCTAAATTGATTTATACATTTTAATACTTTTTAAGACCCCACGGACACCCTGCAAGAATATCAAGTATTTAAGAATGTGATTCAGCTGTAGGGCAGCTCTACCCTCCCCAAACGAAGCAAGCCAAAAGAGATAACCAAACTGACCAGCAGAAATGGAGAACAAACCTTGAAGGAAACCAGGTCTCAGATGGGAGACCAGTTCTGCTCTGGTCAGACCAGTGAATGAAGAAAGTACAGCTGCAGTTTAATCAGAAGTAGATGACTGGCTCATCAGTGGTCTTGAGGACAATGTCCACCTTAGCAGAGATGCAGGTCTCATCAGTCCTAGGAGGAGGCTTTCAAGATGGCTGTGTGTTAAAAACACGTCCCATCACCATGGTCTTTATCGGGTCCTGAGGGATCATCTCATTGATGTCTTTGCTGACCATGGAGGCCTGTGTTTTGGTCCACCGTCTTATCCGGATGCTGACCAGATTAATCGGTATCTAATGTTGTACCCACAACCACACCAGTAGTTGTTTTTGGAAATGATCCTAGTTCCAGTTTTCCTAATTAATGCAGCCTAACAATCTCTCATGGGATTTGAGGTTGAAGATTGTGCTTGTGTGTTAGCTGTATGATAGTGCAAAGAGATGTGTCTTTAATCTAGATTTAAATGGACAATTTGTGTCTGCCTCCCAAACAGTGCAGGAAAGACTCGTCCTGTAATCAAGAATCATCTTTTCTAGGATGTTGGATCACTCTTCTTCTGCCAACTGCACCAGGTCTTTGAGATCTAAAGAATTCTTTCTTTAGCTGATGTTTTGAGATATGTGTTCATTGCAAGCCACTTCAAAATGCTCTTTCCTAAAATCCTTGTATGGGGTCTTTTTGAAGTAAGCATTGGGTCAGTGTTCTGCCGTGAGACCAATGACTTCAGACCCTTATTTCTGATACTGCGCTCTACACTTTCATACTGCCACACACTTCAAAACATTTAATACCTGAATAAACAAAGCAATCCCAAAGCATGAGGGAACCTCCAACATGTCTGCTGTAGGGACTATGTTCTTTTTTAAAGAGTTTCCTTAAAACAGTCAAATGATGTGCTTTACCAACACACAAAAAACACTGTTTTACTCTCATATGTCTACATGGCATTCTCCCAGAAGGATCTTGGCTTCCTCTGGTAAGTTTTACCTATCGGGTTTTCTTTGTAGCAGGAGTCTCCAACCAGAGCAACCGTGAGTTGACACTCTGGACAAAGAAACATCTCTGGAGATGGGCTCAGAACCTTCTGATTGCTCATGCTCAATAATGTGTGGTTCTCCAAACCTCAAACCATTATTTGCTTTACTTTCTTTTCTTCATATTCAGTGTGGTACACACAACGCAAAGGTTGAGTCAACTATTTGTTCCAATGCAAACTAAAGAAATAAACACGAGAATACCACAGCATTTTGTAATTGCAACAGTTTTCTGGAAGAGGTAGCGCATTATCTGAGGTATACCAGTGTTTTTGACCAAGACTGCATGTCCAAAAGGCCAGCAACAAAACTTTCTTCATCACAGAAGGGGACTGTGTCTTCAGGCTAGTGTGGATTCTGCACTCTCACAAGAGCTGAATCTGTTTACACTAACCATAAATCTCTCATTTACATTGTATTTGCTGATTGTTATTTCTGGTAAGACATTTGTTACATTGCACAACACTGTTGGACAGAGTTCTGAACAAAACTTTCATGAACTCTTCACACCAAGAATGATAATTTTATATAAGGGACTTTTCTACTGCATGATATGGCGCGTTTCAGTATGACTCACTTTTGGGGGCTTTTCCACTTGTGTTTTTTTACCTCATACCTTGAACATTTTATTAGAACCATCTTGGGTGAGGTTCCAAGCAAACCGTACCCTTACCAAAACATGACATTTATACAGTACAATTCTAATCACTGATTATTCTGTCCAGTGAGAACCGAATGGGATGACCCAAAATGAAAAAGGTTTTCAGGAAATCACTTCAGTGGAGGCAGCACAACTATAGTGATGATCCAACACATTTTAAACAGTACTAAACTGTAGTGGAAATGCAAACCGAGCCAAGCAACACTGAATCGAAGCAAGCCGAGCCAAATCAGACCAAACCATTCTGTACCGCACAGTTGAAAACCATCTATTGATAAACAGTGAGAACTACATTGGTATCCATACCAACACGTTTTGTTTACCATAAAGGTCCAACTACTGGTTGCTTTTCTGCCATTTTAAATGTTAAAGAATAGCACTGCACACTACAGCAATTGTGATAATGAATACAACAAAGCAGGCAATCAGAGTAAATAATGGTTTAAATAACATTAAACATTAAAGTCACATTAAAAAACTCACGCAGGGGAGTCAGCAGGAGTTTTTAAAATGTCTGTGTGAAAGGATTAAACCGTTGTAATTTAGTTTTTTTTTTTCAAGGGGGATTTTAAATTTTTTTATTCATTAATTTTCCTTCGGGTTAGTCCCTTTATTCTTCAGGGGTTGCCACAGCGTAGTGAACCGCCAACTTATCCAGCATATGTTTTACACAGCAGATGCCCTTCCAGCTGCAACCCAGTACTGGGAAGCATCCATACACACTCATTCACACACATACATTACGGCCAATTTAATTTATTCAATTCACCTATAGCGCATGTCTTTGGACTGTGGGGGAAACCAGAGCTTCTGGTGGAAACCCACGCTCCACACAGAAATGCCAGTGACCAGTGAGGTGACAGTGCTAACCACTGAGCCATCATGTCGCCCCTTTTTTATTGTCATATTTATTTAATTTTTTTGCCACTTTATTTTGCTCTAAGCCCTTTCAGTTTCTACAGAAAGCCATGAAAGCTTCTATAGGAAATTAATTCTTATTGGATGGACATGAGGCTAGAACAACAGTAATTTCTGTTTCTGTTTGGAACCTGTGTTTTTGGACATCTTCATTGAGGGCCAACTAAATTCTGCAGATTTCACTTGGTTTTGAACAAAAGACTTGACGTGTGGACTGATGCTTTGACAACGGTTGGCATGATCTATCGTCTCCTGACAGAGTGAAAATGAGCATCTTCCAATCACGCTCCCTTGTTGTTGGTGTTATTGTTAGTGCCTCCGTCACCCTCCCCGAGCAGCCCATCTTTCCCCACACCTCGTCTTCACCCGGTTTTCACCCACCCCACCCATCCTGTCTGTCAGGTGTTTGGTGTCGTTGTCGTTCCCCCGCTACACCTCCCTCCATCAGCGGCTTCAATGAACTCCTGATTCAGAAGGTCTCGCTCTCTCTTTGTCCTCGGTTTCATTCTCTCCTCAGGTAAAAATAGTGATGGATATTTTATGAATCGCAATGAAAAATTCATTCAGGTTGCGATATGAAAAAGCGTAAACACTCGGCATCTCCCAGTCATCACTCCAGCTGTGTGTCTTCACCTGGTCAGGGTGTAGTTATCTGTCTGCTTTCCCCTGTTCGGCCTAATTGCTTAATTTGACCTGCTTTCTCATCAATTAAAAGCCTGTCAGCGGCTGACGGATGGCTGGAAGGATCAGTGAGCCGATCGATGACTCTGATCAATGATTGAATAGATCGATAAGTGAATGCAAGTGAATGAGATAGAAAAAGGAAATTAGTCCAATGTCTGGGAAAGAAAAGAATGAGCAGATTAGACAGGCCTTCGTGAGAGCCTTTCTCCATTTAACATCTACAAAGAGCTTTACTGTACGCCATCAATAGGACGATACAAATCAACACTTTTTGAATTTAAATGAAATGGTGGAAAATAAAGACTTGGGTTCCAAAATACTATAAATCCATTTGGATTACTTTAAGTAAAACCAACTTTAAATGTTCAAACATTGATTATCAAAACAATTATATTTTACACAAAATGCAATAAATTTATTTATTCATTCACTCATTTTCCTTTGGCTTAGTCCGAATAAATTAATAAATTCATTTATTCATTAGGGGTGGCCGCAGTGGAATGAACCACCAGCTTATCCAGCATACGTTTCACACAGCGGAGGCCCTTCCAGTTGCAACCCAGTACTGGGAAACACTCATACACTCTCACATTCACACTTATACACTACGCCCAGTTTAATCAATTCACCTATAGCGCATGTCTTTAGACTGTGGGGGAAACCAGAGCACCCGAAGAAAACCACGCAAACACAGGAAGAACATGCAAACTCAACACAGAAATGCCAACTGACCCACCCGGGACTCGAACCAGCGACCTTCTTGCTGTGAGGCGACAGTGCTAAGCACTGAGCACCATGCCGCCTAAATTAATTCAGTCATTCATTCATTCATTTTCTATTCGGCTAAGTCACTTTAATAATTCCGCCACAGCGAAATGAATTGCCAACTTATCCAGCATATGTTTTACACAGCGGGAGAACATGCAAACTCCACACAGAAACGCCAACTGACCCAGCCGGGGCTTGAACCAGCGACCTTCTTGCTGTAAGGCGATTGTGCTACCCACTGCGCCACGTGCTACCCCATTCATTTAGTCAACATAAGTTATTATTCATATTGAAAATGTTGCAATTCAAAAGGCCATGGTCTGCACACATTAAATAATTACTTTATATTTCTTTATTTCACATTCTTCGAAGATATAAAATAAATGCCTTCCTTAGTGTGTCAAAAATTTTCTTACTTCATCCCTTGTATTCCATAGTCAATCACATTACATCAATAATCGAATAGCTACTCAATAAAGTTAAAAACAATCCAATTTCGTTTTGTATATAGCTAGTAACGCAAGGGATGTCTCCTCCACCTGCAAAAACATTATCAATTATCAATTCACCTATACTGCATGTTTTTGGACCGTGGGGGAAACCGAAGCACCCGGAGGAAACCCACGCGAACATAGGGAGAACATGCAAACTCAACACAGAAATTCCAACTGACCCAGCCGGGAAGCCCTTTTAGTTCTGGGAAGCCGGTTGTATTCAAAGTGCTGCACTGCCATTCACTGTATACAGTCCATGGAAGTGCACTGTGATTGGATGAGCGGATTAATTGTGTTCTGAAGCAAGACAGCAAGTGGTTTGGAAACAAAAGAGAAAACGGGACAATAAAATGGCACATATTGCATTTTCTGTGAAATTACAAACTGTAATACCAACCAGATACAATACTGATTTTAGCGGCAACTCATTTTGTTTATAAAGTTCTGGATCTAAACTCTTCAAATGTTTGAAGTCTTTTGCTTTTGAAATGTGCTTTGTTTATTCGAAGTTTGACGTAATCTCAACTGAAACACCAAGACAGGGCAGGACATATAGTAGCCCCTCCCCTTTATATATATATTTAAAAAAAACAGCCAATAGCATTTAGTTTTTATCACAGCTCTGCCAGTGATAAAGTGGTCGAGCTCAAGCCCATCAAATGAAAAGCAAACGAGAAGCTTCTTGAAGGGGGCGGGGCATGACAGATACTAGAGAGCGTTTGATTGGTCAGAAGAATTCGTGAGACATCAAGTATGAGGTGACATCAAAAAATCGTTGACCCATTTTCAGTAGGTGGATGTGACAATCTGCAAGCTTTAGATGTTTTCGTCACTGTTTTTGGAGCACACTTGAATATAGATATCCTTAAGACCTTCATTCATTTTCCTTCAGCTTAGTCTCTATTTCAGAGGTGGCCACATTGGAAAGAACTGCCAACTATTCCGGAATATGTTTTACGCAGCGGATGCCATTCCAGCCACAACCTAGTACTGGGAAACACCCATACACACTCATTCACACACACACTCATACATTACAGCCAATTTAGTCCATCCAATTTACCTGTACCGCATGTCTTTGAACTGTGGGGGAAACCGGAGCACCCGGAGGAAACAAGGCAATCCTGAAGTCTGCATAATTGAACACACTGAAGTAAGAAATCAATGGCCATTGTGCTTCAGATCATATAGTTTAAATGCAATTCAATTATATCAGCAATGAAACAGCAGCTTGATTTAACAAAGATTAGCAGTAACTAAACAAACAAGAATGATGTAGTACATCAAATGTGATGGAAAAGATGGAAACATATTGCACTCATACTTTTTAATTATCTTAATGATCAGATCACTTCCTTGAAAAAGTATATTATCTGTGTATACATTTAATAGCTGTATTGTCCACCCTAAACTCAGCCCATTAACTGTCTCTGATTTTGACTGTAATATAATAACGTGTTTGAAACAGTAATTATTGTGGAACTGCACTTAATTGTTGTGTATCGCTATACAAATAAACTTTAATTGAAGATTGTGACACTGTAAAATGTGATAATCGTTACAAGGAAGAGTTATTTCAACAAGATTTAAGCTTGATAATATATTTTGTTGGTTTATAGTAAATAATTTGCCTCATTTTTGTCTTTACTAAAATCAGTTTAGAACATTTTACAGCCATTTACATTTTTTTAATACCGTAAATGTAGCTTTTAGGGCTAGTTCTACCAGGAAGACCTAATGTCACGTCACTTATCACAATCAGTTCAAACCAATAGCCAAGAGACACAAGGAAGACCTAATGTCACGTCACTCATCACAATAACTTCCAACCAATAGCCACAAGACACAAGGAATATGTAAGCTGTCTATTCATTTCATTCATTTGGTTGCAGATACTGACGCAGACGTTCAGCCACCACCCTCCCCACCACTACCAGGTTGGTCCTGTCCAGGGAGGTAGGCTCCTCCCCTGCCTTGGCAGTCATAGCTGGATCTACAGACTTTTGATTCAAGCCACGGATGGAGACTTCGCCAAAGAAATCCTATGTTTTGTTAAATCATGCTTTTTTGTCAAACAATACTCATCAAATAAATGTAATTCAATATCATATTTATCTCCCTGGTCTTTCTGGTAGAACTATAATATATTTGCTTATACAGTATTAAATGCCAAACCATGTGATAAGCCACTGCCATAAAAAAAATCCTCTTATCCTTTGTGTCCATCCATTAGGTATAGACTCAGTCACAATTTAGAAGCTTCAAAAGGTTCACTAAGGCATCATAAAGGTAATCCATTCAATTGAAAACGTTTTATAATACAATTAAATTCAAGCAGAATATTGCAAAAAAAAAAAGAAAAGATTACAACCTACAAAATTTCAACAAATTTTTTCAATTTTTTTGCTTCTCTTGATTTTTCCTCTTTTTTAAATGTGTATTTAATATTTTTCTATAACATATAAATTTGGGTGTACTAGTTTTTGGAGCGTTATCGTAAGTTATTTTGTTAGATTAGCTCCAGATTTGGCTGCAGTACTGACTAATCTAATGTATATGCACAAATATAATATTGCAAAGCTTCCTATTAAAAATATGAACTTAAAAGATAGATTTGTGAGGGGTGTGCTTATATATGCTGAGCACTGTATAATCCTCTTAGTCGCTGACATTAGCTTTAGCAGGTACAGTGTGAAAACTCTAATGGTGGACAGCTGCTTCTCACTGAGGGCTGTTTCTTCTAATGAGGGAGAGGTGGTCACTAATGGGCGGGGTTTTCCCCCTCTGATGACATGTACAAAGGGAGAATGTCAATCAAACTGTTTCTGCAGACTGTTTTTATCAAGTGTGATTATAAAAAACAGAATTAATACATTTTTACCATTAGATGCTGGCTATATTCACTCCCACCACACAAATGTAATTAAACCACTTTTAAAGTTTATTTTTGCATAATAGGTCCCCTTTAAGAGTTTCGAAGGGAATGAGGGTAAATGAATGATGAGCTAACGTTTTTGTTGTTGTTGTTGTTGTTGAGCTTACCTTTTAAAACAGTAACACAATACTTGTGTCACAATCAACTACACATATGCCACTTTAATGAACTACATCTCCCATCATACACCTCACACACACACCAGATCCTGATTCCTCATGATTAAACACACAGCTAGAAGCTCATGATGGACTGATTACTAGGGCTTTAAAGACACCTCATTTACTCACACTATTTGCTGAGTCTTGTTTAACTGTGAGCATTACAAAGCCTTTTCCTTGCCTTGTCTATCCATGTTTTTGACCCTTGTTTTGATTTATTGTTTACGTTGTTTTGCCGTCTGTCCCGACCATTCACCTGTACTCTGACTACGCTTTTGGATTACCTGCATGCTCCTGTCTGTCCCTGTTTTGACCTTTGCCTGCCTGACAAGTCTTAATAAACTGCATTTGGATCCTCACCTCTGTTGAAACCCGACTCACTACACTTAGGTCTCATTTACACTAATAATTTTTTTTTGTTTTGCTACAGTTACACCTTCCGTTCACACTACTCGGGAGTTTTCAAGCCCCAAAAACTGAGTGTTTTGAAAACGCTGAAGAGGCCATTTTAGTTTTAAAATGCTGCTGCTCGTGTCAGTGTGGATGGGGGAGACATCTGAAAATTGAGGCGTGGCTGCAGACATTCGCGCTACCTGATTGGGGCTTTTTCTCAATATCAAGTACACAAAGTTCAGACTTGCATCCTTTCCCTGTAAGTTCATACTTCACAAGCTTAAAACGAACTCCCAAGGACGTGAGGACAGGTCGGGTAAATCTTCAAATGTAACGGCAGTGTACCTTTATAACGTCAATCACCTTGGCTTAACAATAAAATGAAAACATGACATTAAAACACTGTTTCACTTAATTTTATTATTAACAACCAAAACATAACAGACAGCAAAAGTGTTAAGGCATCTTATACATATTTATATGTCCGCCATCTTCACTGTATGCAAATTTATAACAAAACGGAGCATAACTACTTTCATGTTCATTGAAAAATAGGAAACATTAAGCTCACTGTGTGGTTTTGGCAATATGTGCAAGTCAGGCTATATGCACACAATAAAGATTATCAGAGGAAATGCATAGTACAATACGAAATAGCCATCTCTTTTGCTGAATATAATAATCAGTAAGCTATAATTTTAATAATCAATAATAATTCTAAAAGTCTAAAAGTACAATAATTTTATACAATATAGGAAATAAAGGCAAGCAATCAGTCAAACATGCGGAATCAATGTACATGGTTAGCAACATAAATTAGCCTAATAGGTATAACCTATCTTTGCGCGGAGCCAAAGCACATTACCTGAGAACAAGTAGTGTGTGCTAATAGATTCAAAAGACTGACTCGTTAGATATAGGTCTACTACACAAGATTAATTATACATCGCGTTTAACAACTACAGAGAGATGGGATCCAGTGGCAGATTTGGGATGGACTGGCCGACGTTCGGCTGCTCTCAGCTGGGCAGGTGTGCTCAGAGCTCCCGCTGACTGCCTGGAGCTCAGACCCGAGAATACGCTGAAGCAGCTTTCAGCGCATGCCAGAGTCCATGTATGGTCACGTGATGTGCGTTTTCAGTGGTGTAGTGTGGACGGAGAGCTTTTAAGAAACGCTAGATGAAACGCCAGTGTGGACATGGATCGTTTTCATTCTAAAACACCGCTTTAAAACTTATTAGTGTAAACAGGACCTTAGATTACAAGCTAATCATTTCTTATTCAAAATTAAACCTTAATTAAAATAAAAAAAACATCTCAAACATCACAGAATCTTTGAAAGTAATGTGGTTTTTGTGAAGTTTAAAGGTGGTGCACATGAAAACCTGACTAATAGTGAGCTTTCATTGCGGAGCAGCTCCACCGTCACAAGCAGAAACAAACACAAGAGTGTACACAAGTGTGTGTAAAAGAGAACTACTGAAAACAGACATCAATGAAAAGATCTGAAGAGCCGACAGAGTTCAAATGTTTACAGCAACAAGACACACACACGGGAATTACACAAGGAAAATTTAACAGTGCTCACATAGCGCGCACCAAATAAACGCTTCTCCTCCAGGTATGATGGGAAAATGTATATGAGAAACATTTAAAAAATGAACATAATCAGACACAAACACTTTTCTCGTGCTTTCATGTAGACGTTTGCACGCCGAAGCTCTTAAATTCTGCAATGTTCTACTTCATCACCTTGCTTTAATTAAACGCCACTAGAGAATTACATTCAGTCCAATTATATTTTCAAAGGAGATCTAGAGATGGACACATGCACGGCTTCCCCCTTGAGACAAATATAATGAGAGAGAGCCGAGGAGCACTAAAAGATATGAGTAAACACACACACACGCGTGCGCACACACAGTACTTGATTCATAACAGTGTTGGGCTAATGCTTGACATGAACAGTTACTTGTTAAATTAAGATGCTAATTTCTATATTTTTTTTAGGTATTTGGCATTTTACAACAAGTATAATAGATTTCCAGCTATTGTGAGACTTGTGTAATTGCACTAATCGCACATTAACAGTCAGGAAACATAAGTTTTAGTATGATTTATATACCCATAAAGTGTTTATGAATATTTGGTTTTATTAATCTAATAGGCCTTGATGATGGTGACATGGTGGCTCAGTGGTTAGCACTGTCGCCTCAAGCATAAAGGTTGCTGGTTCGAGTCCCGGCTGGGTCAGTTGGCATTTCTGTGTGGAGTTTGCATGTTCTCCCCATGTTGGCGTGGGTTTCCTCCGGGTGCTCCAGTTTCTTCCACAGTCCAAACACATGTGCTATAGGTGAATTGAATAAACTAAATTGGCCGTAGTGTGTGTGAATGAGTGTGTATGGATGTTTCCCAGTACTGGGTTGCAGCTGGAAGGGCATCCGCTGTGTAAAACATATGCTGGAAAAGTTGGCGGTTCACTCCGCTGTGGTGACCCCTGACACCTAGTAGTTTTAGTGTTTTATGCCAGTTAGTTGCCAACATACACACACACACGCACATGTTGGTATTGGTGGTTTACAGGGACTCTCTGTAGGCGTAATGTAATTTGTCCCTAAACCAAACCCTCAGAGGAAAACAGTGGCAATTTTTGAATGTCATAATACATTATTGATTATGATTTTGAAGTGTTTTGAATTTTTGAATTACAAGAACACCAGAGGTGTCCTCATAAACCACACCAATAGTGTAATACCATGTCATTATACAAATGTCTGACCTTGTAAACCAAGAAAACCAGTATACACACACACTTGTACAGCTATCTTTATGGGGACTTTCCATAGACATGATGTTTCTACTGTACAGACTGTATATTCTTTCCACAACCCTAACTCTAAACCAAACCCTCACAGTAAACATTTTTAATCTGCATTTTTACATATTCAAAACATTTAATTATGTGTGATTTATGAGCCATTTTCCTCTTGTGGACCAAACGAACTACAAAAAGTACCAACGAGGTCCAAATGTGTTGGTATTGCTATACTTGTGGGGACATTTGGTCCCCAAACTGTGAGAAATACGAGATACACAGACACACACAGTCACTTCTGTTAGAAGAAGTACTGAAAAGTAACATAATGTAAATTAAGGAATATTTAAGGATTTTTTAAAAGCTAGGAGGTAAGAAAAATAATATATAACACAACCATGTTGGAGGAGGCTCAGTGGTTAGCACTGTCTACTCACAGCAAGAAGGTCGCTGGTTTGAGTCCAGGCTGGGCCAGTGGGCGTATCTGTGTGGAGTTTGCATGTTCTCCCCCTCTTGGCGTGGGTTTCCTCCGGGTGCTCTGGTTTCCCCCACAGTCCAAAGACATGCGCTATAGGTGAATTGGATTAACTAAATTGCCAGTAGTGAATGAGTGTGTGTGTGAATGCGATAGTGTATGGGTGTTTCTCAGTACAGGGTTGTGGCTAGAAGGGAATGCGCTGCGTAAAATGACCCTCTATGGCGCTGTGTGGTGACCCCTGATAAATAAGGGACTAAGCCGAAGGAAAATGAATGAATAAATATTGCTGAAACTGGTGGGAAAATGTCCTTCTGCATTGTGCACATCAGTCAAAAGCATTCATCACAGTCATTCTTCACAAACACTTCTAACAGGACACAAAAGGCCTCCTTTTCATGTAATGACCTTCTCACCCACACCTTAACTTCAATAAAAGCACCATATTTATAAAGCTTACCTGTGGTCCGTTTCTGCCTGCTCACACTGAATATCTCAATACGTGTAGACTTTAAAGAGCGTGCAAATCTCTGTCTATAGGCTTCCAATAGAGAGGAAAATTACAGAAAGAGAAATCCTTTATGTAATGATTCTAACATTGATTATGAAAATGTGATTTGTAAAGGGTAATGGGATGAATAAACGGTGGGTTTAGGTCAGTTAAGCCACCTTTTTCCCCTTTTTTATACAAATTAACTTGAATGCACCCTACATCAATGGCTATATAATATAGAATAATGATGCAATTTGGCGGCACGGTGGCTCAGTGGTTAGCACTGTTACTAACAGCAAGAAGGTCGCTGGTTTAAGTCCCTGCAGGGTCAGTTGGCATTTCTGTGTGGAGTTTGCATGTTCTCCCTGGGTTGGTTTGCCCCACAGTCCAAAGACATGCGTTATAGGTGAATTGGGTAAGCTAAATTGTTTGTAGTGTATGTGTGTGAATGAGTGTGTATGGATGTTTCCCAGAGATGGGTTGCAGCTGGAAGGGCATCTGCTGCATAAAACATATGCTGAATAAGTTGGCGGTTCATTCCGCTGTGGCAGGAAAATGAATGAATGAATGAAATTGTGTGTGTGTGTGTGTGTGTGTGTGTGTGTGTGTGTGTGTGTGTGTGTATGTGTGTGTGTGTGTGTGTGTGTGTGTGTGAATAAGTGTGTATGGCTGTTTCGTTTCCCAGTACTGGGTTGCAGCTGGAAGGGCATCTACTGCATAAAACATATGCTGGAATACTTGGCGTTTCAACTCGCTGTGGCAATCTCTGAAATAGAGACTAAGCCGAAGGAAATCGAATGAATGAATAATGCAATTCATGTAACAGATAATGTTAGAAGTCAGACGTTTATTTCTAGGAAGGTTTTCAATCTAGTCATCCCGCAAGTGAAGGCAGTCAAACAATTAGTCGGAAATGCTAATGTAAAAGAAATGCAGGGTGGTAAATCCAACACAGGCTCTTTGGAAATACATGCTTCAGCCTATATACATCTGACGGCAGTTTCTGGGTAAAATGAACACTACATGATGTGTATGACGCCAACAACTTTTATTCTTTTAACACCAGTGATATTTACAGGGACATATTACTGACAAATAAAGGATTATTTTCATCAGTCCTTTACACAACACCAAATAAAAACCAAAAAACAACTTAAAGTTGTCTATTATTTGTAATGATTACGTTTGTGTCATCCATTTATCTCCAAATGGACAACTTTTCTGGAGTGGACAGTTTTGTTCGTAGCTCATTTTGTACAATGTTGTGGTTGTGCTGCAGAGTGCTCTGGTTTGAGTCCGGCAAAGCAGGCTTCAACAAAATAGAGTAAAGCAATGTGAAATCATGGTAAAAGTATAGGCTCTATTTTAATGATCTATGATGCAAATTACTAAAGGCATCATACCTGCCAACACTCCCATTTTTCCGAGGAGTCTGCTGTATTTCACAATCATCTCCCCATCCTCTTGTTTTGTTATTTCTCCCAGGAAATTCCCATAATTTGTATGGCTCAATCTTGTTACTTTTTGTCCTTGTTGTCCTGTGCAATTTAAGATTGCGGTCCAAGTTTTTTTTATTATTTTTAAAAAATTATTATTTATGTATTGCTCATTGTGACCTGTGCCAAAGCACTCCGGGTGTAGTTTTGCTGGCTACCAACTGCTCAGAATAAAACTTTGATTGCCAAAATAGACAAAAGAAAAATATCTATTGTTGATTTTTGCTCCTTTAAACTCTTTTTATTTTTTCTCTAACAGTCCTTAAATCAATGTAGAATCAGCTGGAGACTGAAGCTGCTGCTCCTGTCCTGTCAAATCCAATGAAAGAAAAATCTAGACCACTGAAAAAGGGCCACAGAGCAGAAGCCGGAGCCTAGACCCACCTCGGCCTGAAGACCAATTTGGTGCGGACATGTTCAAGAGTCAATACCACTTTGTGATATTAAAGATCAATTGAATTGTAAGACTCATATAGCTCCAGCCCCTCTGGGAATGACAGAAAACAGCCAGCGAGAAAGACGGAGGGTCAGACTGAATTTACACCACACACAATAGTGGAGATCTCCTGCGGTGCGGGGATCAGCCACAAAGACATCTCTTGATATAACTAGCTAACTAAATTGAAAAAAAAAAAGGTTTATGTGAGAGTTAAATAAAGGTTTAGTAGACAGAATATATATCTAGCATATTAATAAAAAGGAAATAATAAAAAAATATATATATATATATATTCATTCAATTATTTTCCTTCGGCTTAGTCCCTTTATTCATCAGGGGTCGCCACAGCAGAATGAACCGCCAACTTATCAAGCATATGTTTTCCAGCTGCCACCCAGTACTGAGAAACACCCATACACACTCATTCACACACATACACTACGGCCAATTTAATTTATTTAATTCACCAGTACCGCATGTCTTTGGACTTGTGGGGGAAACCAGTGCAAACCCAGTGGATACCCACGCCAACACAGGGAGAACATGCAAACTCCACACAGAAATGCCAACTGACCAAGCCGGGACTCGAACCAGCAACCTTCTTGCTGTGAGGCAACAGTGCTAACCACTGTGCCACCGTGCCGCCCCTAAAAAGAAAATACAAAAATGCAATTTTAATCCAAGCAAAAATTTTTATAAAAATGCTAAATATTAAATAAAATATATAATTTGAGTGGTGGATTAATGGATATTCAATTTGTTTAGCTTTGTGTAAAAATGCTACATTCAACCAACCCAATATATTAATTAAAAATAAAAATACTAAATATTAAATAACGTTTTGTTTAAAAAATAGCTTTGGATGTTTATATTTTATAAATGCTAATTTTGTCATTGTTTTGTAGCACATTTGCTTATATATATATATATATATATATATATATATATATATATATATATATCCTTAAGACTAACATATTGATACACTTTCTGTAATACTCGATTCTGATTAGTCAGTTGCCACATGCCAAGGTATGTTATTCTGAGATAACAACCGCTAAATAATGCAGGCTCATCCTGGATCACCATCAGCGAATATCTCTACATTAATATACATTCATCCACATTCAATTCAATTCAATTCAAGTTTATTTATATAGCGCTTTTACAATGTAGATTGTGTCAAAGCAGCTTAACAAGTTCAAGTAAAGTCCAGATTTTAGAGTTTAGTTCAGTTCAGTTCAGTGTGGTTTAAGTTTCACTGCTGAAAGTTCAAACACTGAAGAGTAAATCCACCGAAGCGCAGCTCCACAAGTCCCAATCCGAGCAGGCCAGTGGCAACAGTGGTGAGGAAAAAACTTCACCAATTGACGAAGTGAAGGGAATAAAACCTCGAGGGAGACCACGCTATGTTAGGCACGGTCATTTTCCTCTGGCCAAACTATGTGGAGCTGCAGTCTAGGTGCCGGGCTGGAGAAGCTGAACATCCATCGTGTAAGCTGCAGGTGAGGGTGAGGTATATACATTCATATGTATATACTTGTCTGTCACGTCACAGTTTTTGACTGTTTGGCGCCATCTTGTGACAGAAAAGTGTGCAGGTTAGTGTATACTCCATTCAGCTGTTTTCATTTCTGTCAGCTTTGTGTTTAATTAAAGATTTAATTAACTATTATGTCTCAGAAGAATGCTTTTTGTCTAATATTAAAGTTTTGTGTCAAGTAGTTGTGTAATAAGTGGGATAAAGTACCTCCAGGAGGTTGTTATCACAGAATAAACCCCTTCAGCCTTATACAACAATGTTTCGCTTCGCGTCGGCCTGCCGATAAGCCTGTTGGGTTTTTATCCTATGAAAACAACCTCCTAAAGATACTTCACCCCTTATGTAATGTGGTATAGACCTTTGTTCCTGCATGGAGGGTGCCATAGAGACCAGCGTCTTCCGGTAGGATGCTTAGGACTTCCGTTTACAGCGTTTCTCATCTGGAATTATCGTAACGTTTGGAAGTAACATTTTGAGTGGCTTATGGAGTGTTTTTGTGATGCACAACTTTATTTTGAAAGATGTGTGTTAAAGCCATTATACTTCTGTCAGATGCGGCTCAAGCGCGAGAGAAAAATTGTTCTCCTAATTCAGTGTCTGCCATCAGATAAGATGTTGAAATATAGAGTCAGTATTACCGACCTGTCAGCTGTTATACTGTGCTCAGCGGGCTCTTTAATGCGCACACACACACGCACACGCACACACACACACACACACACACACACACACATATACACACACATCCCTGCATTATAGAGCAAGCTATATTACTGGCATGAAACTTAACAGGAATGAACGCCATGCAATTTCCAAAAATTACCAATAAAAGTACGTGGACACTATGCTGGCTGATTTGCATGTTGATTCTAATCGAGAGCCGTTTGTGTTTCATTTCGTTAGATTGTATTGTGTAGTGGTGTAATGGATCACAAATCTAATGGTTCGGATCACATTATGGTTTTATAGTCACGGATCAGACCATTTTTTGGATCAGCCAAAAAGGGAGGAGACAAATGTCATTTGCTTTTCATTTATTACAAAAGCAGCACTGCAAGACACTTTTGGATTTAACAAACATAACTTAGAACCTGTAATTTTATTACAAATAAAATGAAGAAATAATCAGCTGAATAAAAATAAATGGTAAAATATTTAGTACTGTGAACAATTCACTGTTACTACTACTGTTGCTGATGACGCTAAATGTAGAAATCTAACAATATCTTTTGTACAGCCCATATTTATTTTGAGTCTCAACTTCAATAAATGATTTTCACTCAGTTATTCACTCATAAAACTTCACGTTTCATTGCTTGATGATCATTTTTGAAGAATTATTCAGTGGCATATTTTTAATGGCTGGTTGTCGCCACCTTTTGGTTAAATAATGTAATTGCTGCCTACAACTTTCATTTTCATTTGAGCGTCGTTAATGCATATGACGGCGATTTTAATCTTTATTATAAACATCAGTGGTTTTATCTAAAGTGTAAACTGTTACCCCAGTACTTCTGTGTTATTTGACTGTTTGATTTTTTGCGTTTTCAGATTTGAATGCACCGATTTGAAGGATTAATAAACATATGCAAATTACCATCATTTATACTGTATGTTGCGTGGGTGTTGAGATCCCAATCTTTTAATGATTAGTCGTGCAGCTCACACTGAATGCATTAATGCAGGCTAAACAAGTAGTGACATAAAACACCTTTAATGAAACCCTCCACATCCCGAATAACCCACCACAACTTCTTCCGTCATCAATATATTTTACAGGAAAGCCTAAATGCTTTCATACATGTGATTTGAATGTTCTGTCAGGGTTCTGCCACTCCGGTTTTGTAAATTCATGTTTTGGTGGCAGAATCCAGACACTAGTCCTGTCTTGTCCTGTATGTTGTGCTCGGCTCGAGTTTTCTCGGGTCGAGCACTCATTTTCTGTCATTGTGTGTTATTGTATGACCGCCATCCTGGTTGCGATCGGACCGTGCTCGCTTCCGAGGTCCGGACGTGGTCTGGATGCGTGCTCTTGTCCTGGTGTTTGTTTTGTCTGCGGCGTGATGTTCATTCTCAGCGTCTCAGTCTAGTTGGTTTCGGTTTTGGATGGCGCTGGGAGGGAACATTCACGTCGCATACGTGAGCGCATGGTAAGTATCTTTATTTATCGTGTGCTTGTGTCATGTAGCACGTGGTTTCATGTTTACCATGTTTACATGTTCATTGTAACCACATGCTTTAGTATCTTTCATGTGAGCACGCGGTCAGTGAGTTCTCTCATTGGCTGCGTGCTCTAATGCTGTTTGTATGTGAGCACATGGCTTGTGTTGTGGTGTTTGTACCATGTGCTCCTTTGTCTATTGTTTTACTCCACCCACCTTGTTATCCTGTTTTCAATCACCATGTTCACCTGTCCGCTTGTCTGTTCATTGGTTTGTCTTGCCTATTTATTAGTGTGTTCTGTCCTGTGCTGATCCATTGTCGTTAATACAGATGTCTGAGTTTTTGTCATTGAGGATGTAGTTGAGTTTGTTGATCTCTTTCATGTCTGTCCTGCCAAATCCTGTCAAGTCTAGTATTAGTGTGTATTAATGCTATGTTTTTTCCCCCCCACTGGGATGTTTAAGTTGTTTTATTTACTTTTTGTTAAATAAAGTCCTTCATTTTCTGCTATTGGGTCCTCGCCTCATCTCCTCCACCCCAAAACCCTGACAGCGAGAGGTGATCCTCTGTGATCCTTACAAATTCAGGATTAATCTACCAGTAAAAAAATGTATTAATCCGTGGGCCACGTGTGTTCCCACAGTTGTGATCCATACGAATCATGGATCAACCGTGCTCCATTACACCCCTAGTATTGTGTAATATTTACCATGTGTGCGTGATCAACAGCAGTATTGGTTCAAAGACATTAAAAGCAAGTAAAATAGATTAAAACTACGGTTTCAAAGCTGTCCAAATGTGACTCTATATATGCATCAAGCTGCCGACGGGAAGTTCGAAGCATCCTGCTTACGCATACAGGCAAAGCACAATGTCTATATTAATTTGTAAGTTTGTAACGTATTTTTAACAACAAAATTCTGCCAACCACAGCAGCCATTTTTTCATAAATTTTACTTTTTTTATGTACACAAGAGCAGCCCATCACAGATTAAATGGTCTGAGCATTTCTTTTGGCACTTGTTCATGCGCCTGAGCATGTGAGCATGTATCTTCATCTAGTGTTAGCGCGGCTGGTTTTCAGGTTGGACTGAAGAAAGAGAGTCCAGGGCTTAAAAACTTCACTTTGACTTCATTAGACAAATCCGTCCACCAATACTAATAGCATTAAAGGCGGGGAGGTGAAAGCAGCGCTGATAAATAAAAGAGTAACTGATTAGATCATCTTTCTCTCTCGTTGGTCAAAACACATGGCCTCTCTCAGCGGCAGGGGCCCGGTGCACTCCAGCCGTGTGTTAATCAGGTTTGCTTCAGCGTAATCGTGTCAATGTCACTCTCAATAAGACAGAAGCAACAAGCAGCAAATAACTGCAGTGCTCAGGGAAGCCGCACAGCCGCCTGTGTCTTTAAAATGACCTACTGAACAAATATACGGCGCTTCCACTGGTGGTTTTTTTCTCTCTTGTTGGCCATCGTTGTCCCGTTTTCAGCAATCTGTCAGTAAAGGTGGTCTTTTGTCATGTGGGTGAGGTTCCTCACTCGGGGCCTTCAGAAATAAGTTCATTCTTCATGGTTCACTGATCCAACGAAATGCTGAAGCAGAGATCCCGTCAGATCAGGCAAACCTTTCTCCAGTTTCTTACTGCCCAGTGTCCTTTAGCCTGCATCAAGTTTAGACTGTCATTACCTGATAGGAGGGTCAGCCGTTCAGAGATGCACTTCTTCTTCTTTTTCTTTTTCAAGGTTTGATGTGTTCAGAGATGTTCTTTTTTTCTCTTTTCTTCTTTAAAGTTTGACGTGTTGTGTGTTCAGAGATGTTCTTCTTCTTCTTTTTCAGGGTTTGACGTGTTGTGTGTTCAGAGATGTTCTTCTTCTTCAAGGTTTGCTGTGTTGTGTGTTCAGAAATCTTTTTCTTCTTCTTCAAGGTTTGATGTGTGTTCAGAAATCTTCTTCTTTTTCTTCATCTTCTTCAAGGTTTGCTGTGTTGTATGTTCAGAAATCTTCTTCTTCTTCTTCTTCAAGGTTTGATGTGTTGTGTGTTCAGAAATCTTCTTCTTCTTCTTCTTCTTCTTCTTCTTCAAGGTTTGATGTGTTGTGTGTTCAGAAATCTTTTTCTTCTTCTTCAAGGTTTGATGTGTGTTCAGAAATCTTCTTCTTCAAGGTTTGCTGTGTTGTGTGTTCAGAAATCTTCTTC
>CAIGQW010000317.1:12682908-12704009 GCA_903798125.1 Danio choprae | reverse complement strand
CATATGTGTTCAGAAATTCTTATTAGTCTGATTATTTTAGACTTCTGGCTTCAACAAAGAATTTTCACCCACAGAACTGAAGCTCACTGAATATTTTCTCTTTCAGATCATTCTTTGTAAACCATAGAGATGGTGGTGTGTGGAAAGTCAGTATATGTTTCTGAAATAATATCAGAAAGTTAATGTCATTTTAAATATTGTTTGAGATGTCTTTGTCATGACAACATCATCAAGACAACATCATTTGTCATAAATCTGTCATAAACATGGTTGTCATAAGGCCATTAGAATTGCATCATTAGTATGTTTCTGATCACTTACTTCAGTGGAACAAAATTAAGGCATCAATAAAATGTGTCATTGAATATGTGAATGCTCTGTCAAATAAGTTTATAACAACGTCATTAATATATAATATTAATGGCAAATTCTTTATGTACCACAGTAGTTGTGGTCAAGAAAAATATTAATGATGCTGGTAAAAAATTATAACACAATTATAATGGCCTCATGACAATCATGTTTATGACATATTTATGACAAGTTAAGTTATCTTGCTAATGTCATGCTCTCATGTCAAATAATGTCATCATCATTTTTAAAATTACATTACTGAGCTAATGACACAAAATTACAGTGGTCATGACCATACATAAATTCATGAAGTTTGTAATGTCATTATTATAAAGGTCTTATAAACACCTCCTTTAGGCAAAGTGTTTCCTGGTTTTGCTTTCTCCATTTCAATTAAATTCAATTCAAGTTTATTTATATAGCGCTCATTACAATGTAGATTGTGTCAAAGCAGCTTAACATTTGAATTAGATAAATAAAATACTGATGCCTACTGATATGTTAATTCCTAACATGCAGGTATAAAATACACATGCTAGTTTGTCGATAATCTTGTGAGTTCAAGCTACTTTTTTCCTAACCAGACGTAGCCAACGCAAGCGAACATCAGCATCGGGTTTTGTGTGATGGGCTTGATGTGTCGCAGCCCTGTACGTTCATATACACCTACAGTCAACTGGAGAAGACTCGTGGCTCTATCTCTCCATCTGATGTTCAGCAGCTCAGTGTCACGGACGATCTGCTATCTGGAGACATCTGAAGTCTGAAGCCTGCATGAGGGTCTCGTCTGAGGATCAGATAAGAGCAACCCCCTGACAGTAAGAGCTGGATCCCTTTCAGTTCAAGAGTGCGAAATGCTCACCAGTCACAGGCTGCCGAATGGAGAAGTGAATGAAATTGGCAGGATGCGTCATTCAAAGAAATACGAAAAGCTGCTCAACCAGCAGATCAATAAATACTTCAAAAAGACTACAATTCAAAACTTACAAGATGTAATAATAAGTCTTTTGTGTCTCCAGAATGTTTCTGTGAAGCTTCAGGTCAAAATACTCATCAGATCATTTATTATACCGTGTTGAAAATGTCAATTTTGGGTCAGAGGGAAATGTAGCTGTTTTTATGCGCCTGTGCCTTTAAATGAAAATTAGCTTGTTCATCATATATTGTTATCTATATGTTGTTAGCATATATGTGGGTTATAATGTGGTCTATTTATTGTTTGTTTTTGTACTGTTATATAGTACAAAAATATATATATTACTCTTATTTTCTCTTTTACTCGTTTGTTTAGTCTTAAAAATCTGATAAATAAATAAATCTTAACAATGAGCTTGTTCTCCTTACCCACTCAGAGAAGTATAACCAGGATCGGATGTCAGGATGAACACAGAAAAAAGACACAGGCATGATGAAATAGAGACCCACAGTCACAAATAGCAAAGAAAGATGAATGAACGTGCGTACGTACGCACATACACATTGCTGTTTTTGCTCATCTACCTGTGTAAAAAAAATAAATGGATGCCCAGCAAACGTGTAAATTTGCTGCTGTATATAATAATGTTGCCTTTATAGCAAAGTTACTGTACAAAATAATCTTGTCCATAAAGCAGAACTCCTGTTGTGTGATTGAAGCATCCTCGTTTATAGTTGTGTACACTATGCAGCTCTGCTGATTCCAGTAGTTATGAATTATGTCGATTTTTTTGGTAAGACTTTACAATATTGTTAGCCAATGCGTGACTGGGAATACCAATGAGCAATACATTCATTCCAGTTTTTTTAATGTTAATTTGTTAAGATTAGTTAATAAAAATACAGCCATTCATTAATTTGTCTCATAATTAACAGATACTGCTTATCTTTTTGGTATGAAATACGAGTAAAGTGTCTATTTCGTGTCTCAAACAGTGTTTGTTGAAAAAATAGCTTCATCCTTCTGTGAAAAGTATACTGATAAACAAAAGTAAAATTTAAACAACTTAACCCTATTATTCTGGTCTAAGCGTAATAAAATATATTGAAAAAGTTGTAATTTTTTGACATATAAAGTATTATTGTCACGGTCACACAAGGAAGACAAAGAAAAGAACTTCAAGGGTGTTTATTCAAGTGATGCACAACAGTAGTAAGGTGAAGCAGGTGAGTGGCATTGCAGAGGGTGCATAGTGAACCGTTCTTCACCGGACTCGAACTTCATCATCGTGGTCAACTCACCTCTGCGTCTCAAGTCCACTGATGTACATGGCGAGCTACTGGTCAAACTGGTAACAGTGGGAAAGCCGTCTACACGGAGGTAAGCAGTCAGCTGGTAAGCGAGAAAAGGAATGGCGTCACACCGCCCCATATCGTTCGTTTCAAAGACGAAATGCAGTCATACGTACTTCTGGCTACATAGTTTGCAATCTCCAGAAATGTATATAGGGCTACGCTTTCAGAATGAGCCTATGTTGCACACAAGCATTTTTCTAGATAAGTAAAAAATATATTTTTCAGATAAAACAACTCAAATGTACATGTTTGTCCTTAAAAACAAGAATAATCTATTTTAATCTATTATAAAAAAGTTTTTAGATTATTTTTTACCCCACTGGAGGATTATTTTGCTTGTTTAAAGAATAAATTCACTTAATTTTGACTTGTTTTGTTTAGAAAAACAAGGCCATATTTTTACTTTACTCTATAAAATGCTTTTTAATTTAAGAACGTTTCAATATTTAGGCTAGAAACAAGACAACAACTCTAAATACGATTTTTTTTTGCACTTTTGATAGATGAATTATACATATTTTTATTGTAAGTTCATATTAACTGATAAAGTTAACTTTAAAAGTGTCACAGTATGATGAATTAGGAATTTATAAAGATTCCCATCAAAAAGACGTAGTCTTTAAAAAGTAAAAAGTAGTAAAAAGAAGTATTTTCCATGACAGTCATGTGTTCAGTATAATTAGCCCTAAAACTAACAAAGACAAGAAATACTGAGATATTTTGTACATTCCTAAATGTGGGGGCAAAATACAGACAAACCCAACTGTTGGGGTAATTTTCAATTAATCCAATACTTTGTTCATGTTTTACCCAAGTTTGGATTGAAACAGCTCAGTTTTTAAGCATATAAGATGACACAGTGCAGGGTGCCGTGTGAAACTCAGTTTTTATCAGTTTTGTGCTGAGATCAGACGGTTATGAGGCTCTACGGGCCTCCAGGGATCACATATCAGGCCAGGACTAAATGATACTGACAGTTTTAACCGTGTGTTTTGAGACAGAACGTGTGTGTAAATCATTAGTATGATTCATATGAGGACATGGAGTGTGTGACTTGTACTCGTGTCATGCTTGGTAGGGGATGCTAGTTTAAACAGCTGCGTGTGTGGATCCACTGCTTAACATTCAGACTGTCTGAAACCGAAAACAATTGCACTGGTCTTGGCTCTCGTAGGGATTATTCATAGGTTTGATGAGACACACAAGCAGGTTCCATTACGCATACTTACACACACTGGACATATTTTCTAACTAAAGATTGTATGCAACACAAACAGCCAAATTCAATAAAATGCATGGTTAACCCCTTACCTGTCAATCCACTTTTTGATTTAATACTAGAAAATGATATACAGCTGGGAAAATTAAAAAACGTCACCATTTTTCTCAGAAAACATATTTCTAAAGCATATTTCTAAAACATGTTTCTGCCGTTGACTTGAAGTTTTTCCCAGATGTTGGTAACAACCAAAGAAATCCATTTATGCAAAGAAAACAAATCTAATTAGTTTACAAATTAAGTTATGCTTAATAAAATGAAATGACGCAGGGAAAAAGTATTGAACACATGAAGAAAGGGAGTGTAGAAAGGCAGTGAAAGCCCAGACAGCAACTGAAATCTCTCAGTAGTTCTTCAGCAACCCTCTGCTCTTCCTCAGTGTAAATGAATATCAGCTGCTTCAGTCCAACATCTACATTAGCAGGAGGATGAAGATGAAACTAGGGTGGACATTTCAGCAAGACAATGATCCAAAACACAGCCAAGGAAACTCTCAAATGCTTTCAGAGAAAAAAAATCAAGCTGTAAAATGACCCAGCCAATCACCTGTTTTTTAATCCTATAGAAAATACAAATTAAAGCTCAGATTGGATAGACGAGACCCACAGAAGCATCAAGATTTTGACTGTTTTTGTTTGACCTGCTTTCTGGAACCGTTCTTCACCCGACTCGAACCCTGACGTCGTGGTCAACTCCTCTCTGCGTCTCAAGTCCACCGACGTACACGGCGAGCTACTATACAAACTGGTAACAGTGGGAAAGACCACTGTAAGCGGTCAGCTGGTAGCGCGAAAAAAGAACGGCATCATACCGCCTTGTAGAGTTTTTTTTAAGAGGAAATGCAGCCATATGTACCTCTGGCTACACAATTCGCGATCTCCAGAAATGTATATAGGGCTACGCTTTCAGAATGAGCCTGTGTTGAAGTTGTCCATATGGAGATACAAATGTATTCGTTACAAATCAGACACAAAGTGCTTGGAGAGCTTCCACTAGTTTACATACAAGGCAAATTACAAGTTCAATCTTGTGCGGAAGACGCGATTGAGGCTTAATTTCCACGTTCACTACAAACATGTTGTGTCAATAGCCATGGTTCTGTCCAAAGATGCGAATTAAATTTATGTGCAAAACTGGAATATCGCATAAAACATTTGCAATCCAACGAGTCCAAGAGAACAAAATCATCACTTCCTGATAAACTGGTGCCAAATATCAAAAGAAAAATGGAAGTTGCTGCATTAAGAGAAGGCCTTTTTTTTTTTTTTGCATATATCTTTCTTGCATCTTAGAATTTGTAGACTAAATGCAAAATAGTCCACGGTTTGTCATATCCTTTTAGAATCATCTCCGCTCGCACTTCTTGGAAGACTTGCACGTTCCTCTGATGTTTTCCATAAAGGATGGTCGTCACTTCTTTCTCATATATACCATTTTAAAAATATTTGGACCTCATCGTCCACTCAAACATACCCATCACTTTCCGCCATTTTTGTTATCACATGATCTGTTGAAGTAAAATCACATGACTTTTTTTGCTGTGCGTGCTGGAATTTATTCTCTAATTGTGTTTTCATTGTAGTTTATGCACATTTTTTCTTATCAGATGAAAAGTTTTTTTGTGCATTTTTAAACTATATGCGCATCTTTGCGTTTCCATCCAGGGTTTTTTTTTATGTGATATTCCAAAATGCGCATAAAAATAGGTGGATGGAAACGCAGCTATTGATGCCACCCAGTGAAAATATACCTTTATTTAGCGCATTTGCTTTGACTTTGTATGTAAGCGACTTGCGCACATGCTTAAATTCGTATTTGGTGTGAACCCAGCATAAGGGTCTGTTCACACTTTGCAAGTTTGGTTAAAGCGGTTGCTGCATAAAAATGACAATGCTCAAACAAACCTTTTTTTCTCTCTCTTCATAGTTGTGTTGTCTATTGTAGTTTAGTATGGGTATTCTTTGCAGCAGATTTTCATTTGTGTGCATGACAGAGCAAATCCTGTGTCCATTATGACTTTATGCATTGTCAGCTTTTTCAAAAATCTTCAACAGATAAAAACACCATCACATCTACTCAAACACACACATACGCACATGCACACAGCCAGCACACAGCATTGATCTGGATGATCTGGTGTTCTGTCACACAGCATACAACAATTAACTGTTCTATATTTTACTTGTTTGTTTTGTACCTTTACCGTTTAACTCTTAAAAAATTGCAATGTTAACACTGTGTGAACCGCCACTAAATGTATGATTTAAATGTTTGCCTTGAGTGTAAACACTGTAATGTAACACTGGTTTCTTTGAGTTTTTCCAGTGGGATTTTGATAATGGAGACCTAAGTCAAATTAGGTCTGTGGTAAATATAATTTGGTGATACTTGAATGCTACAACAAGCACTCCCCCAATGTTCTTATCTAGTTACTTAAAAAGATTTTTAATAAACGTATACAGCTTCAAAGAATTGTTTTAGATGTGGGTACAGGGGTGACAGAATGGCTCAGTGGTTAGCACTCACAGTAAGAAGGTTGCTGGTTCAAGTCCTGGCTGGGTCAGTTGGCATTTCTGTGTGGAGTTTGCATGTTCTCCCTGTGTTGTCGTGGATTTCCTCCGGGTGCTCCGGTTTACCCCACAGTTGAAAGACTTGCACTATAGGTGAATTGAATAAACTAAATTGGCCATAGTGTATGCGTGTGAATGAGTGTGTATGGATGTTTCCCAGTACTGGGTTGCAGCTGGAAGGGCATCCGCTGTGTAAAACAGATGCTGGATAAGTTGGCGGTTCATTCCGTTGTGGTGACCCTTGATGAATAAAGGGACTAAGTGAATGAATGAATGAATGTGGGTACATTGGTGTGAAAAAGTGTTTGACTCTTACTGTTTTCTTTTTTTTTTGCATGTTTGTCACACTTTAATGTTTCAGATCATCAAAACAAATTTAAATATGAGTTGAAGATAACACAAGTAAACACATCATGCAGTTTTGAAATGAAGGTTTTTTTTATTAAGGGAAAACAAAATACAAAACTACATAGCCCTGTGTGGAAAAGGTGTGTGCCCCCTAACCCTAATAACTGGTTGGGCCACCCTTAGCTAGCAAGGAGTCTATTACAGTGCTGTCGAGGAATTTTGGCCCACTTGTCTTTGCAGAATTGTTGTAATTCAGCCACATTAAAGGGTTTATGAGCATGAACCGCCTTTTTAAGCATCTCAATTGGCTTCATATCAGGACTTTGACTAGGCCACTTCATAGTCTTCATTTTCTTTTTCATCAGCTATTCAGAAGTGGACTTGCTGGTGTACTTTGAATCATTGTCCTGCTGCAGCACCATGTTCGCTTCAGCTTGAGGTCACTAAAAAATGGCTGGACATACTCCTTTAGGATATTTTGGTACACTGCAGAATTCAGGGTTCCATTTATCACAGCAAGTCTTCTCGGATCTGAAGCAGCAAAAGAGCCACAGACCATCTCACTACCACCACCACCACCACATTTTACTGTTGGTATGATGTTCTTTTTCTGAAATGCAGTGTTATATTTATACACATAATGGGACACACAAATAATGTGTGTGTGTGTGTGTGTGTGTGTGGTGGCACAGATGACACCCTTTCTCTCACTAACCATAACAACCCCTGTTCTCCAAATTACACTTCACCTCATCAAACGCACCATCTGTTAATTACGCTAATAGAACAAAAAAAAAGCTAGGCATGTATCCAATGAGTGTGAACACACACCTTTTGTCTGCCTCTGTTCAGAGCAGCATATGTATAATGTCCATAGTATACCGGTTTTCACATTTTCTATATAACATTAAACATTCTGCTACCTTTATTGCAATTATAAGGTTTTGTCTGATGAAACTTTATTATATGAAACCATTTAAGCCCCCAGAGAACCTTATAATTCCAAAGTGTAGCATAATTAAATGCATAATGCTTTCAAAGTAAAGCATAATTCTTATAATTGTCAACACAATGAAATACCATACACATACCACAATACAATGCGCCATCATAGATAACCAGAAAGTCACTGTTCTTCATCAGATTGCCTTCAGTTTTGAATTGTTTATCATTACCAAATACATTCTTGTCCTGTAATTTATTTAATGTTTTACATAAACATTACCACTTCTCTAAATCCCAGGAATCAGTGTTTTCAGAGGCAGATCCTCCCGCTGGTAAATTCCCTGCGGACCCTCTCAAGACCATGTATATATTAACAAACTTTTTCTTTTGTCATTGTTTGCGTGACTGCAATCGATCCCTCTCCTTAATTGATATTCACAATACTAATCTTCGCTTATAAATCTGTGCAACTATTGATCACATGAAATGATATACGGCCTCCACCCCCAACAAATGTGCCAAATAAGCATTATTGCGATGTTAAGAAAGCATCATTTAATGCCCATATTGTGATAGTAATTATATTACCGCAGTCAAGCAGGAGGCTTTCGGAGACATAATCAACGTTATAAACACAGGTTATAGTATTAGAGCGATTCCTCCGGGAATCCAGAGTGAGAGGCAGAGGACGGCATGGCTGCCTGCCCAGAATTAAGCACTGTTTCCACAGCAGGGTGCACGGCGTTAACCCCTAACCACCACATTTGTGCTGGTGCTCGGCCAACAAAGGCCTGTCAGGAGTGAAGTCATTAACCTTATGATGCTCCTGCCGATGGCTCTCAAGACTGCTGGAGAGGAGAGGTCCAGGGTCCAAGAGGTATTGAGATAGAGAATAAGGAATGGGTTGGAATTAGGTTTAAAAGTGACACATTACCGCAAAAAAAGGAAAGGAAATAATGAGCGTGGAGGAGCTCTGGGAAAATCTTGGAGGAGCAGGAGGTAGACTAACTAAAAGCAGTGGTGTTACTAGCTTAAAGTCCCTGTGAAATCAAAATAATGTTTTTTTAGATGTCAGAATCACTATGTCAGTCTTAAGAATATCTATAAGCTAGTGTGCTTCAAATTTCACATTTAGAAGATATAAACATACAAAGCTTTTAGTTTGTCATTCTCGCCTAAATGAAACAATTATTTTTGGCATCAAACAAACAAAAGAAAAGTCAGATGATAGAATTGCAAATGCTAGATATAATTTTGAAAAAGGGTGGGACAAAGACACCCATTATTTTAGTGATTTCAGCCATGATTTGGTTATCTAAGACAACTTGGGAATGCTAATCTTAGGCTAAAATCTGTGAGCTTTGATTGTTGATTTGACATTTTCACTGAGAGCCAGTAAATAGCCATTGTGATCAAACTTTTCCGCCAATGAAGTGTTGACACTGTCAGAAGATTTCAGTCATTTTCTCTTAATTTCTCTTACGTTGACTGTCAACCCAAGAACCAGTAGGAAACTTCCAGCTGTAGGAAGGATTAGAAACTACCAGTAGGAAGGATTCCAGCTGCAACCCAGTACTGGGAAACACAATCTCATCACAATCTAACAATCACACACACACTCATACATTATAACCAATTTAGTTTATTCATGTGTTTTGGACTGTGGGGGAACCGGATAACCCGGAGGAAACCCACGCGAACACAGGGAGAACATGCAAACTCCACACAGAAATGCCAACTGGCCCAGCCAGGACTCGAACCAGCAACCTTCTTGCTGTGAGGCGACAGTGCTAACCACCATTCCACCCTCAAACCACTTAGGGAAAAAAAATGATTGTTTTTGTTATAAGTAAAATTAACACTGCAGTTGTTTATGTTTGCTGTGAGGTATCAATTCAGACCACAGATTACTTAATGTGTCATGGAATAAAATCATTTAAAAAGGCAACAATGATTGGTCAGGAAGCTGTGTGTGGCCCTAAATGCTTCTTGTCCATGAAGCTGTGTGTGGCCTTACATGCTTCTTGTCCATGCCGCAACAAGAATTAGTTGGATTCACAATTGCATAATATGATACAGTCCCTATAATAACAGCCAAAAATAGTTTGCTGTCTAAACTCTGCATAAGGAGCAGTGATGGGAAGTCTGAGGCCTGATCGTGCATCAGCATGTTTGGTGCGGCTTGCTTTCCCAGGATCAGGGGATTACACCATCTTTGACCTGCAGTGTGGGATGAGTGTTCCCAAATGTGGGACCTTACTTTCTTGACCTGAGATCATAAAGGTTACGTTCCACTCCACTTTTAGACACGCACTCACAAACGTCCCTTTACTCGTTCCCTCTGGGGAATCTCCAATGCCATTCTGAAGTGTGTTCCACTTCATTAAGGGGATGAGGGAAGCTTACATGGACATACCCTTGATCCCTCGATTTTGACAGAGCGAGTCTGATTCATATGTCTACTCCAGCACCTATATGTCCCAGAATTTATGCGATTGTGATGTCACAACAGTGTATTTCCCAAGTGCTCAAGGGCTTAGGGCAGGGGTGCCCAATCCTGATCCTGGAGATCTTCCTTCCTGCAGAGTTCAGCTGCAGCCTTGATCAAAAACTGTCTGTAATTACCAAGTGCTCCTTCAGACCCGACTTGGTTTAGTTGTGTTTGATCAGCATTAGAGCTGAACTCTGCAGGCAGGTAGATCTCCAGGAACAGGATTAGGCATCCCTGGTTTAGGGCATTCCATTTAAACTCATTCCGATGCTCCACCAGTAGTGGACACTTGTGTGATGTAATCAATGACGTACATTCATGTGAACTAGATGGAGGAAGATCATGAGTGAAGGATATAATAAACTGGACTGTAATGCAGCCAAAGTTGTGGAGTACATGCATGCTGAAGACACAATGACCTCATGTGCTCTGATTTATATGACAGTAATAATAAGGCACCACTGACTTGTATCTCACCATTAGCAAACTCCACCTTTCCAACACCTGCTCCACTCAAGAGCCTAGATGTAGGACACAGTGCATTGAGATGACACTACCGTGAGAGAAGCAGGCAACTTATATTTGGAGGAAGGTTGTAGTGTGGATGCATCAGTGGTCTCAAACTTGATTCCTGAAGGGGCCACTGCCCAGCAGAGGTTCCTAACCCTAACCCAGACCTAATTAAACACACCTGAACCAGATAATCAAGCTCTTCAGGATTTCCAGAGAGGTGAGATTTTAGTTTGAGTCTTAAGGCCAACTCACACTGTGTGATTTCAGCCACAATTTAATTATCTGGGGTGCTGAAAGATTCATATATATCGTTTACTGACAGCCAATTAATATCTTTTTGTTAAAAATTTCCCTCCAAAGATTTTCTGGCAGTGTCAGAAGAGAACATAACATGATCAGACCACTAGTTACTGAATTAGTCATGGATTGATGATGCCAAACTAAAGAGTCTTCTTGTGTGTCTCCGTGTTTGGCGTTCACTACTTCATTGCTGTTCACTCTGACATTTTGACAACTGAGATCTTGCAGTCTGACATGGGGATCATGTTCGTACAGTCTGACAAGCTACAATCATAAAGGATTATTAAAAATCACAATGTGTGAGCTGGGTTTTGGTTATTTTTCCAAGCCTAGAATGTGTGTAGGATCGAAATATGCCTGCGGTGACATTCTGGGAAAATGGTGTTGTTGCATAATGATGCAGGATTTGTGCCTCTTTCTAAGTGTCCAGTGAGTGGAGTTAAAGTGTGCAATTCTCTTCAAAACTGATGAATGAGGCACTATTTTTCTAATGCTAGGTTTAGTCAAGACCAGCAAAAGTGAGCCCAAGACAAGACCAAGGCTTTGAAGTTTTGAGAACAAGACAACATCAAGATCAAGGCATGAGTTATACCTGCACTGTTCAGAACCATCTGAAAGGTCCACATTTACAGTCTGAGAAATGTTTTGATAAAATATCAATGAAGTCATTTACATTACAATTACAATGCATAAATAATTTCATTAGATTAATCCTTTGTAAAATTAGGAATACAGATACCTGAATGAAGACAAATGATACATTTAAATTTCAATCTACAACCGCCAGTAGGTGGTGACAAATAAATGACTCACTGAATCATTTACTCATCTGATTCTTTCAAATAAGCTGATTCATTCATTTTATGTGGAATTTATGCATTTTCCTGTCGATTTGTTTGGAACAGTTTTTGTTTGGTTGAATAGAGCAAATACCTCTTTAATCATATTTAGACTTTTTTGCATTTCTTTCATTATAAGTAATAAACATTGTTAACAAATACATCAGACACTGCATATGCAGTTTGTGATGTTCCTGGAGTTATGGTTTTGTCCTTTTTAGTCTGAAAAAAAGACAAGGCCAAAAACACTCAATAACAATAGCAAGACCAAGAACTTTAAAGATGAATTTTGGAAAAGGTCTGGTCTTGAGTACAACAACACTACTGAAAACGGCAGTTTGAAAATGAGTGATATTATTCATTCATTCATTTTAATTTCGGCTTAATCCCTTTATTAATCTGGGGTCGCCACAGCGGAATGAACCGCCAACTTATCCAGCATATGTTTTATGCAGCGGATGCCCTTCCAGCTGCAACCCATCACTGGCAAACATCCACACACTCTCATTCACTACGGACAATTTAGCTTACCCAATTCAATTAATACCGCATGTCTTTGGACTTGTGGGGGAAACCGGAACACCCGGAGGAAACCCACGCCAACACCGGGAGAACATGCAAACTCCACACAGAAACGCCAACTGACCCAGCCGAGGCTCGAACCAGCGACCTTCTTGCTGTGAGGCGAACGTGGTACCCACTGCGCCACCGTGAGGCCCTGAGTGATATTAAAATTGACCAAATTAAAATCTTGCTGTGTAAGCTGGTTCAAAAGCCCCAATGGAATACCAGAACATCAGCACCACATGCTGTGTGTGGATCATCACCACATGTGGTATTTCCTAGAGGTTTTTTTAGTATTCTGCAATTTAAAAAAAAAAGATACTGTCTGGGCCTGTGCCCATACAAAAAAAAACTAAGTACAAGAAGAATGTTTCAGAGTGAAGAACTGCAGATGTATGAAAGGACTGTATTGTAGTGTCAGGTATGCTCTGTACATCCTGTGAGCACAAAAGCTCTAAACTCAAGAGCCATTTCAGTGAGTCATGCAGTCACTAAATGCTTTTAAAAGCTTGGTCTGCCAGTGGAAATCGTGCCCCCTGGAGCTGTAAGACCCTGTCTAAGATAGCAAAGTTGGCCAATTAGAGCTCTGTTTGGCTCCTCTCAGTCATTGGGATTGGTTGTAAACACACCAGGAATTTAAGAGGATGCTCAAATGAGCTTAAAGTGACAGTTTTGGGAATCTCTCCCCTCCCAGCACACATTCCATGGTTTCTGTTGAGTATATTGCTGGTTTAGCTGGTGGACTAGCAAAATTAAGCTGTTCTCAAGCAAAACTGAGCTGGTGTAATTCAGCACACCTACAGTATGGAGCTTTTGCACTAGACAAGTGTATATATTTCTGATACCTACTGGCAGATGTACCCACTTCTTACTTCAGAGTAGGGTCTAAGGCTATGTCCAGACGGCAATGATCATGTTTTATTTATTCATCTACTTTTTTTGCAGATTCTAAAAGTTTTGTGTCCACACACATATCATTTCAAGAAATGTCTGCCTCCAGATGGAATTGGTAAAACTGGGTTAAAATGGTGGGTGACACTTTCCATGAAGCTCATGCTCATAATGAATGATAATATAGAATAGCTTATACAGTACATTTCTGCCTAGCATCTTTTTATGTCCACAATAAAATGGCTGTAATTATGTTTTGGGGTCAAGCTAAGTGGAAAATTATTGAACACAGGATGTTCACTTAACGCCATCAATGATGCAATTAAAAAGGTTAGTAACTGTATTATGACTCACAATAAGTATATTTATAGGGGCAACAATATCCACAGTATATAAGAATTTAATTGACAGAACCAACACAGGCTCATTCTGAAAACGTACCCCTATTTACATTTCTGGAGATCGCAAATTATGTAGCCAGAAGTATGTATGGCTGCATTTCATCTTTAAAACGAACACTACGGGGCGGTATGATGCCGTTCCTTTTTGCGCTTACCAGCTGACTGTTTTCCTCCGTGTGGACGGCTTTTCCACTGTTAGCAGTTTTACCAGTGGCTCACCACATACGTCGGAGGATTTGAAACAGAGGGGAGTTGACCTTGACAACACGGTTGGAGTCTGGCGAAGAACGGTTTCAGAAAACAAGAAAACAAAAACAAAAGCCAAAAAAATTAATTAAACAAGTAAATAACAGGGTGAGAATGTGGTGAAATCTGAAAACGTGGTAAAAATCAGACTGCCGAGGGGGCTTTTCTTTTTCTGGATTGCTTTTAAAAAGCAATGTCAGTTGGGTTTAGGGAAGTGTGTGGGCGCTGGTCAATCGGTGCTTTTTAAAGCGCTATTGGTTGGGTTTAGGGAAGGAGGAGGGTGGGTCACTCAATGGTCAGTCAGTCAGTCAACAAAACAACAACCGGAAAAAAACGTAGCTCCTGGGACATATTTGGCACTCTCCAGAAATGTATATAGGGGTACGTAATCAGAATGAGCCTGGGTTGGACAGAACACAATCTGTGTTAACTTGCTACTAATGAGTCTTTATAACTATAAGATAACAAACTTTTTGAATACAATCATGACTGACTAATTACTACTTATAAATCAGTGTATAATGTGTTATGAACATGAATATTGAAAAATGAAATGAGTAAGTAATAATAACTGTATCATAAATTTACCTATAATTCTGATTATAATATATAATAGGCTTTGTTGAGTCTTTATAGGTACATTTTTAGAATTAAGATTGATTATGAATAGTTTAAAACAGAGCTATAAATGATTATAAGCATGAGCTTCAAAGAAAGTGTTACCAAATGGTGTAATATGTATGCCAGCACAAACGCACAAACATGTAAACAAACACTGCTGAGTACAGACAAACACAGACCTTGACAAAAAGCCAAAATGATACTAATTGTTTTGCAGGTTGACCTAAATCTATTGCTGGATCTGTTGCTAAGTTAGACCCCATGTGGCTAAACACATTCCACATGAATCACCGCATTTGTATTTTAAAGTGTAGTAACACATATACATTAAGCTAAGGTTAGCAGCATTTACCTGTCACCTCTGTCTGTGGCACTGTTCTTTTCTCAGCCTCAATGATATATTGCACAGTAAGTGTCATGGGTGACTTATGCCCTTGTGTCCACTGAGCAATATGGTTAAGTATACATTTATGCCCATTTCCACTAAAGGTACGAATATAGCGTAACTGTACCGTACCACTTTTTTGGCACCCTTTCATAAGAATACCCAGTATAGCAGTATGGTACCAAAATAGTGGAGCTAGACTCACTGCATCTAAACATGTGGAAAGTGCCAGGGCTATTTCGGTTCTCTATTTGAACACTCTTGCCACGCGTACACATTTGAAATAATGAACTTGAGTTGCAAACGATGTGAACAACCCATACAACTTTCTTCAAGAGAGAGGAATAACATCGATCACAACTTTCTGTCTTATACCACACAAGCCATCTCCATTTTCATGTAACCTAAAACATTCATTCATTCATTTTTCTTTCGACTTAGTCCCTGATTATCTGGGGTCATCACAGCGTAATGAACCGCCAACTATTCCAGCATATGCTTTGTGCAGCGGATGCCCTTCCAGCCACAGCCCAATACTGGCAATGACCCATACATTGTCGCATTCACACACACACTCATACACAAAGGACAATTTTAGTTCATCCAATTTACTTATAGCGCATGTCTTTGGATTAGTGGGGAAACCAGAGCACTCGAAAGAAACCCACACGAACATGGGGAGAACATGCAAGCTCCACACAGAAATGCCAACTGGTCCAACCGGGACTTGAACCAGCGACCTTCTTGCTGTGAGGTGACAGTGCTAACCACTGAGCCACTGTGCCGCCGCTAAACCTAAAACACACAATGAAAATACAGCTTCCATCATAGCCTCCTTTAATTGTTGAATGCAGTGCTTGATGCTGCTGTCCACCAGCTTACGTCACTTCAGAGTTCCCGTGAATGGTGCGAAGGCCAACCAGTAAAATGGTCTGAGATGGTGGCTAGTTCCTCTGACAGATACCCTGTCATTCCCTGGTGTGAAAACCGCTCTTCTTCCCACACTGAATCCTGTTCTGGTCCCAGCATGTCTAATTACTAGAAATTATGGAAAGAAGACAAATTAAATCCTATTTTGCATGCAGACTGAGTAATGCTGGAAATGTGTGTGTAGAGAAGAGATTCTTCAACTGTGATGTGGCTCATGTGACTAATAGGGGACGTAGAGCAACAGGCTTTTTACATAAAAACCAGAAAGCATAAAAACAATTATCTCCTCAGCTGAAACACAGCCAAACACTTCAGGCAAACATGATACTAAATCTTTCAGTTTATAAATGCTGATGGACATACTGAACATATAATTAATTGTGCCATTCTACAAGCGTCTGATTGTTTATGCTTGTTTGTGTGTTCCAGTTCCTCTGTTTATCAGGTTTGCGCATGCACGATTTTCTTTTTTTTTAGATTGCCGTTCAGTAGTTGCTATAATAATGTTAAACTGACTTTTTTTCTATACATCCAATTCAATTCAATTCAAGTTTATATAGCGCTTTTTACAATGTGGATTGTGTCAAAGCAGCTTAACATGTTCTAGTAAAGTCCAGATTTCAGAGTTTAGTTCAGATTAGTTCAGTTCAGTTCAGTGTGGTTTAATTTTCACTGCTGAAAGTTCAAATACTGAAGAGCAAATCCACCGAAGCGCAGCTCCACAAGTCCCGATCCGAGCAGACCAGTGGCAACAGTGGCCATTCAACAGTGGCCAGTGGTAATTCAATGCAAAATGTTTCAATGCAGTGTAACAGAGAAAACAGGTAATAATTGAAAATCAAGAGTTAACATTTAGTTAAGTTCATTAGGCACATTCAGCTAAATAGAATTCAGATTTTGTCCTAGTTTGTTCATTGATGACTGATGCGGGACTTATTGTAAATCAGATAACAGTGTAAACAAACTCAGTAAATGCGTTAAATGCAATTTGTCCAGTGCAATATTCCATCATTCAGGTTGATTCAAAGTTGCAGTTGATTTAGGTTTATTAAGCTGGTGTAGTTAATTACCATCAGGTTTTTGAACTAAAGTAATGACCAAAAAAAACAACACAAATAAACACGCACTTTTCTTCATTTTAGTCCCTGCTTTATCAGGGGTCACCACAGCAGAATGAACTGCCAATTACTCTGGCATATGTTTTATGTGGTGGACGCCCTATAAGCTGAAACCCAGCACTGGGAAACACCTATATACTCTCTCATTCACACACACAATTATACACTACAGCCAATTGTGTGTATTCAGTAAACTTACTGTATATCGCATGTCTTTGGACTGTAGGGAAAACCGGAGCACCCAGAGGAAACCCACATGAACAAGGGGAGAACATGCAAACTCCATACAGAAATTTCAACTGGCCCAGTCAGGACTCGAACCAGTGACCTTCTTACTGAAAGACGAACAGTGTTAGCCACTGTGCTGCCCCTAAATCACAAACAACTAAGTTTAAAATCCAAATCCTCTAAAGCAGTGGTGTGAAATTCTGTTCCTGGAACACTGCAACCCTGTAGAGTACAGCTCCCTCCCTGCTTCAACACCCTTACCTGTAGGTTTCAAACAAGCCTGAAGGAATCAATTAGTTTGATCAGGTGTGTTTAATGAGGGTTAAAGCAAAACCTGGAGTTTGACACTTGTGCTCTAAAGGATTGTTATGCTGCGGTCACACTAGAGTTTGATTAATTCTGTCGTACAGTGCTGCAAAAAGGGGTGGGATTAAACAAGATGATTAGACAATAAAAAATGTGAGCGATTGGTCCATATTTTACATTTCTGTACAGAGTGATCTTCGATTGGTTTCACGCAGTCACATGATGTGATTTTGCAGGTTAGAGTTCACCAAGCTTGAACTTGTCAATGCAACGAACTGCGAAACTTCGTCACACGAGCTTGCGTTTCTGGTCTGTTGCATTTGCTTGCGTATTAATAGATGTCTATAGGCAGAAAACTGCAGTGTGACCGCGGCTTTAGGCTGCATAAATCAGGGCAACCAGAGCCAGAAATAACACTTTCTTGTGTAATTTGAATGGGATATACTCTGTTTGTCTGTCTGTTTTCTCCTTATCCTGAGGTTCACATAATCTTAGATCCCGCCCTTATTCAGGCAGAGGGCTTTTTGTGGTCATTGATGAGTCAAGAGAACAAAATGACTCCTGAAAAGACCCCAGTGACAGATGAATCTTTGCAATTATCCTGTCGTCTAGTCTGAACACCCGCCTGGTGACTTACTTGGACCTGCACCTTTCATTCTCAAGCCTCAAACGTCTTAGGGCTCATTTACACAGAATGCGTCTTTTCTGTTAAAAATGCAGGATGCAATGGTTCGGTAGGGTTTGAAAAAAAAAAATGTACAGCATAAAGCACGAAGGTATCCAGACATAACCAACAAGTGCCTATAAACAGAAGCTTGCAACGGTTGTCCTGACTCAGAGCACTTCTGATTGGTTCACTGCTGTGGAACTGACAGTGATGAGCTGTGACGCGTGTGAAAGTTGAAGATCTTTTAACTTCCCATGACATGTAAAAAATGTGGCACTTCAAAAGGTGTGAGAAACAAGTGTAAAGGTCACACATATCCATCAAACATGTGTTTACATTGAAAAACTATAGAAAAGTAGTGCATTTGAGAGGAAAAACACATTCTGTGTGAACGACCCCTTAGACTGAAGCTATGCCCCTTTTTGGCCAGAAGAAACCTCGTCACCCCGGCTGAGCCTGGTTCTTCCCAAGGTTTTGTTTTCCGCAATTGTCAATTAGTAGAGTTTTGGTTTCTTGCCACTGTAGCCTCAGTCCTGCTTGATTGTGGCTGCTGGAGCTAAAAACTGAACTGAATTCACATGAACCAATATTCAGCAGTCACATTTGTATTAAATTGAACTGAAACTGTTTTAATTTAACTAGAACTACATCATCATTCTAACACTACTCTGCTTCCTGCCTGATATGCTGAGTGTGTTCTATAATGTGAATATATTTATGATATTTATGGCTTTTTCATTCTCTTTTCTTCATCTTTGTAAAGCTGCTTTGACACAATCTAAAGTGTAAAAGTGCTATATAAACAAAGATGACTTGACATGTTCTTTATAGCTATAGCCGGCATGGTAACATAAGCAAGACTTTAGGTGATTAGCCTGTGGTGCAATGTTGACCACCCTGTGTGCCTGTTTTTCTAAGTTACTGTGTAGAGTTCTAGTGAAACACTTTCATTACAGATCACTGGGCAGAAGCCCAGGCACCCTCAGAAGACTTAAAGAAAGACAAACTGACCTTACAGCATATTGTGTTAACCAAGCTGTGCATGGAAGTTGTAGTTATTTTCTTTAAATTACCTATTTCTGCCATTAGAAAAGCAAATTGCCCTTATGTAATTTATTGTGGACGACAAGCAGGGCTTAGGAGCTAAATTTAGCAGGATTTTGTGTGATATCTTAACTCTTGGGTGACATCCCTAAGGTCACAATGTAATGAATGAACATGACGGAATGTACATTAGCTGTTTATTATAGTAAAATACCAAAAGAAAGCAAGTTTCACAGGATGCCTAAGGAGAAAACCTCCTTTATTTTACAGCATTGTTTTATTGTGTATGTGTTGAAGGTCGGAGCCCTATACTCACCTCACAGACGGGTGCTAGAGGACGTTCTTCAAGCAAACTTCATGCAGCCTTAACAGCAGAGGGCTGGGAAGACGAGGACAGTCAAATGGAGCTATTACAATAAGCAGCTGCTTGTCTGCAGGATATCAAGGTGCCCCTGTGGGTCGAGCCATGAACAGATGAGGGTGAGGGTTACAGGTGAACCCCCTGCCCAGGCATCTACACCACCATAACCCTCTTCCCCCTTCTTTCCTCTCATTTTACTACCTTAATAAAGACATAGAGCACTGTTGAGGGTTGAATGAGTCAACTTTTATCTGAAGGACAAATACTTACAACTATGTACTGTAATAAAGCATCGACTTTCTTCAAGAGAACTGTTAGTGTTACATTCATTTGACTTATTAGATTTTTTGTTTTAAAATTTGATTAAGATTATTTTAAATGGTTTTCCCCATTGTTATGTAGTCAGAGGGACTGGATACTGAAGATACGCAGGGTGTGTGTTGGACAATTCAGAAGTGATCAAATAATTGAAGTTTTAAATGTGTGTGTTTTATCTTTATACCTTTTACAAGGCTCAAAGTGTTTGAAATCCCAATGCTGAAGAATATGATATATGATGATATTGCTGATAGTTAATGGAAGCGATTTTGTAATTTAAAAGAGACCTAAAAAAACGAACTTTAGCAAACACAGCTTATCAAACTAGCTTGTCAGAAAAAAAGATAGCATTTTAGTAAATGTTACATAATG
Organism: Danio choprae; assembly: GCA_903798125.1. NCBI lineage: Eukaryota > Metazoa > Chordata > Actinopteri > Cypriniformes > Danionidae > Danio > Danio choprae. The sequence continues at coordinate 12,683,647 of CAIGQW010000317.1, read as the reverse complement.
TTTCTTTATCAAGTCAAGTCAAGTCATGCTTTATTGTCATTCCGCTACATGTGTGGATATACAGAGGAACAAAATGTCGTGTCTCGCAGGACAATAGTGCTACATGGATTAATCATAAATACAAACACAACACTGGACATAAGAGCTGTTATAAATAACCTATGCATAACTAACATATATTATGAAATAGAATAAAATACTATAATAAACTATACACATAAGACAGGCTATACAAGTACTTTTTCATGAGACTGAACAATGTTGTGCAGGATATTGTGCAAAAAAAAGGTATTTAAGGTCTAATATTGTGCAAGAGGTAAGGTTGAAGCAAGCAGTGCAACATGATTGTGGTACATTTATAGTAAACATTGAGTCCTTGTAAGGTGGAGTTACAATGTAGTTATAATGTAAGCTTTATAATGTAAGCTCAATTCCCAGTGACATTTAAAAACATTCAACACCACATTCAACCTAGTGACTTACTTTAAATGTTAACATCTTTCAAATTAAAATGACTTTAATATAAAAAAAAAAAACAGAAACATTATATAGTAAGATCAGATAAAGTGGTGAGATTTTATAATAAATTTGTCAAATTATGTCATAGGCTACAATAGTAATGTAAAAGCTAAAAAGACTATAAAATGTATTTCTGCACTGGTATTGTATTTTCTATCAAGCTAAATATATAGTACACACTATAAATATATAGTAGATAGTAGTAGGAGTATACATATAT
>CAIGQW010000317.1:12644226-12662820 GCA_903798125.1 Danio choprae | reverse complement strand
AGATGTGTTCAGACACTGGGGGATGAGTGTAATGTGTCTGCTCTGCTCCTCTGGCCTGTACTGCAGTGGGCTGAGGCTTGAGCTTTGTTTGTTTGGCCTTGCTTTTCTGTTTTCAGTGGCTGCAGGATCAGGAAAAGACACAACGTGACTGGAGAACAGGACAGTCATGCTTACTGTATGTCTCTGTCATGCGTGACTCAGACCCAAGTAGAAAAACACCTATTCTGTTGACACACGAACACAACAACAGCCAGCAGACATTCAGAAATAAACCTTTGCAAAACAAAGAAATATTAAAACCAGCTGATGACAAAATACCATACAAAAAACACTGTTTTACACAATAACTGATGTACTTTAACAAAAAAAAACATTCATTTGAGCAAACATTGTAGCAAAAGCTCTTCCGTGGTTCTTTGTAGTAATTAAGATGGTTTTTAGCACTGCTAAGTGGTTCTTTAGATAGTAATCATAGGGGAACCAATTTCCACCAGTATTGGTTCTTTAGTTGTTCTTTGAAGTGATTTAGGTGCTTTAATGTCCATGTTAAATCAAAATGTACAATGTTTATTTTGCTAGCGACCATTGCTATTCTTTAGGTGAACAATTAATTCGTACAAGTTAATCCACTGAAAGAAAAACTGTTTTGTTCTGAGACCTTACCTGACAAAGGAAAGTAGATCAAAAGATCCTCAAAAGCTAAACAGATCCTAAACAAATCAGACAGAAAATGAGTGAGATCTACCAGTCTGGTAGATATTTGTGCTGGTTTAAACAGTAATAGTTTGTTGAAATCTATTATTAATCTGGTGAAGAATGAGTTAGTTCACTTTGTATAACACAGATTGCTCTGTCCTGTGTCTTGCTGTACTTTAACAGTACCAGCGCACACACACACACACACACGCGCACAGGCACACACAGGCACAGTCTGTGAAGAACTAAACATTCCAGACATCTGCCATTCAAACAATAACAATGTCACTGTTCTACAAAGTTAGATAAAGTCAAGCCACAACTTTATCTAAGTGTTATTTGTAGTACAGAGAGCCTTACTGCTGTCTGTCTTTGCACAGCCTCTCCTAGCTGTCACGAAAACTCTTTCTTCACAAGTGTTCAAATTTATGGAAATAAAGAAGACTCAGGACTTCACATTGAAAACGGAGATAGACTAGACCCAAGGAGACATGATCAAAATATAGAAATGATCAATTCTCATTATTTATTAAGTGTGATTGTGTTGAATGACCACCTGTAGTTTTCTAGTGTGTGTGTGTGTGTGTGTGTGTGTGTGTGTGTGTGTGTGTGTGTGTGTATATATATATATATATATATACACACACACACATTTTAAATACAGTAATAATGGATCTTTTGGCCATATTCATAACTCTTTTTATACTTAAACTTTATAACTTAAATTAAAAGTTTCACTTTACATAATCTTTTCTCAAGCCTCCCATACTTAAATGCTGCGTTTATTATAATACTAACACACAAATAAGGTACTTAATTATAATTGAAGCTGTAATGTTACTAGATACATGCTAATATGTTTTAAATAAATGACAACTTCATCCTTACAAATATGTAATTACAATCATATTTAAATGCATGAAATTTTAATATTGCATCAACATACACTCACCAGTCACTTTATTACGTACACCTTAATCCTTCATGGCACAGATTCAACAAGATACTGAAAATGTTCCTCAGATATTCCTCTTTTGATCCATATTGATATGATAGCATCACGCAGTTGCTGCAGATTTGTCGACTGCACATCTATGATGTGAATCTTCCGTTCCACCACATCCTAAAGGTGCTCTATTAGATTGAGATCTGGAGACTGTGGAGGCCATTCGAGTACAATGAACTCATTTTTATGTTCACAAAACCAGTCTGAGATGATTCGCGCTTTGACATGGCGCGTTATCCTGCTGGAAGTAGCCATCAGAAGATGGGTACACTGTGGCCATAAAGAGATGGACATGGTCAGCAACAATACTCAGGTAGGCTGTGGTGTTGACACAATGCTCAATTTGGTACTAATGGGCCCAAAGTGTGCCAAAAAAATATCCCCTACACTATTACACCGCACCACCAGCCTGAACCGTTGATACAAGGCAGGATGGATCCATGCATTCATGTTGTTGATGCCAAATTCTGACCCTACCATCTGAATGTCACAGCAGAAATCGAGACTCATCAGACCAGGCAACGTTTTTCCAATCTTCTATTGTCCAATGTTGGCGAGCCTGTGCCAATTGTAGCCTCAGTTTCTTGTTTTTAGCTGACAGGAGTGGCACCCGGTGTGGTCTTCTGCTGCTGTAGTCCATCCGCCTCAAGGTTGGACGTGTTGTGCATTCAGAGATGCTCTTCTGCATACCTCGGTTGTACGAGTGGTGATTTGAGTTACTGTTGCCTTTCTATCAGCTGGAACCAGTCTGGCCATTCTCCTCTGACCTCTGGCATCAACAAGGCATTTGCGCCCACAGAACTGCCGCTCACTGGATATTTTCTCTTTTTCAGACCATTCTCTGTAAACCCTACAGATGGTTGTGTGTGAAAATCCCAGTAGATTAGCAGTTTCTGAAATACTCAGACCAGCCCATCTGGCACCAACAACCATGCCCTGTTCAAAGTCACTTAAATCACCTTTCTTCTCCATTGTGATGCTCTGTTTGAACTGCAGCAGATCGTCTTGACCATGTCTACATGCCTAAATGCATTGAGTTGCTGCCATGTGATTGGCTGATTAGAAATTTGCATTAACGAGCAGTTGGACAGGTGTACCTAATAAAGTGGCCGGTGAGTGAATATGTTAGTTTACAAACAATGTTCATCAGTACAATTCATCAGTAACTTTAACTATAACTCAAAGAACACATAAGAATTATAAAATTTCATATAATTAAGTTAACGCTTAACATTTTTACAATTTAAGTGGATTGTACATAAGATAATTCACTTGTCCCCCCAAAAAACACAATAGAATTGTGTTGTTTCAACTCATTTTAAATGCGTAGTTTGAACAAGCAAAAAATGTCAGATGTAAAGACATTCTTGTTGAAGTCTTCATCCAGAATCTGTCAAAGCAGTCTGCCTACACTCTACATACAAGAGGGTCACTGCATCTTCTCTTCATGTAATGCATCTCTGTATGGACTGACAGGTTGCAGGTGGTCCATGATTCAGCCTGTCAAACACACACTATAAAACACAAGTGCGTATGAAGAAGGTCCGCCAGCATGCTAACGGCACCCAGGGGTAAAAAAGTGTTTGATGGTGAATTAAGTTGTTGTGGTTTTGGGCCCGCAGCAACAACATCTCCTATGGTCTTCACGGCTTCTGCTCTTTTATCATCCAGAACGGTCCATTTCACTTTCATCTGTAACACACTATTGTCAGAGGAGCAGCCAAAGGGCTCTTTCTTTGCCTTTGTTTACCACACAATATCTGCGAGAAGGTCTACAGCCTTCACTTAATCGCCTGTGTTCTGACACTCCATTTCACCTTTTACACACTCTTCGCGTCTGCATGTTTCATGAGCACTTCTGACAGTTCACCTTGATGTGAAGGAGAACGACATCTGAATGATATAAATAATGCAACTGAATGAGTATGACACGGTGCAGTTGTTAGAATCGCTGTCTAATGGCTCCCGGTTTCAGAAATGTAATTTGACGGTGTCATGCTGGAAGAGCCCTCATTTCTCCAGCACATGCAGTTTTCAAAGTCGCCACTGGTTTGGTCTTGTTTTCCAGTAAAAATATGCTTAGCCCTTTCACACTAAAGATTTTTTCAACATAGGCTCATTCTGAAAACGTAGCCCTGTACACATTTCTGGAGCCCGCAAATTATGTGGCCAGAGGTATGTATGGCTGCATTTCATTTTTTTAAAGAATGCTACGGGGCAATATGACGCCGTTCCTTTTTGCGTTTACCAGATGACCGCTTACCTCCATATGAACGGCTTTCCCACTGTAACCAGTTTGTTCTGTTAGCTCGCCATGTACATCGGCGGACTTGAGATGGTTAGAGTCTGGTGAAGAACGGTTCCAGAAAGCAGGTAAGACAAAAACCGAATCCAAAAATAAAATAAACAAATAACAGGGTGAGAATGTGGTAAAATCTAAAAACGTGGTAAAAATCAGGCGAGGGCTTTTCTTTTTCCAGGATTTCTTTTGAAAATTGTTGGTTAAGTTTAAGGAAGGAGCAGGGTGGGTCCGTCGATCGGTTAGTCAGACGTTAGTCAGCCTCTGGTGGGTTAATGTGAGAATGGCAGTCGCGAATGGCACTCGCGAGAAAAATGTAAGATCTCAAAAAGCGTACACAGCGGCCTCTGGTGGATTCGAGAAAACAAAAACTGCAAAAAAAATTTACCTCCCGGGACGTATTTCACGGTCTCCAGAAATGTATCCACAGGTATTTTAAGAATGAGCCTGGGTTGTTGTTTTTAATGTGACTGTGTTTTAGAATGCATCACTTTAAAGCTTCCATGACAGCAATGTGTTCATCATGTGACACAGCTTAGCCCAATGATTTAATCATATAGTTGTTGTTGTTGTTGTTGTTGTTTTCAGATACTGACAAATTTTCTAATTATATTATTCATTATTCATTCTTATTATTATTATTATTATTATTATTATTATTATTATTATTGTTATATTCTCAGTGTAAAAGCATACATTTGTCATTTAAACAGCTTAATAATGGTTATATTTTCTGATATATGAAGGTGTTATGCCAGTGAAGAGATTAGAGCTCATGGATTTACAACATGTTAATTCATCAACTTTTTACAAAATACTAAATCATTTTTCTGTCATTAATCGCGATTAATCGCATGAATTTTCTATGATCAATCATGATTAATTGAATTCTTATATGCAAAAAGTGCAATAACACTGAGGGTTTTTTTAAATAATAGTGTTCCTTTTACTTATAAACAGTTAAAATATAGTGTAAATCTTAACTTAAACTTTAATGTATTTAAAATAAATCTAAAACCAAAAGAATTTGCTACAGCCATGGCATTTAGTGATAATTAAGTGATCATTCCATCAGTGGTTCTTAGTTCCTGTCCTTGCACCACATTGTTCTCAGATAACCAGTTCGACAGATGAGAGCTTTATGCATGAATTTTGTTCAGAATTGAAGGGTCCCTAAACAGTGTTCCTTACTCCCTACTAAATTGAACGTTCATTTATGGATTTGCACAACGCCACTGCAAGCAGCCTATGTGTTACAATATGCTGGGCTCAAACCAAAAGCTAAATTAAGTACTTGCGTGAGTAGATGACATACAGGATCAATGCAAACGTAAATTTTCATTGGATTCTACAAATGACTGTTACGCCCTCGAGGCGAAACAAGGAAAACCAGGGGGAAGCCAAAAAGTCTATTTTAGTCTATTTTAGAAGTTACAAAAAGTTTATTTTAGACCCAAAGGGACCAAACATTAGGCAAAACGCCTCGCCACCTCACACACCGATGGTCTCTGTTCAACCCTTCCCATAATCGAGCAGTCACCTCTCTTCCAAACAGGAGCAGGACGCTGATAAAAGAGCGCACACCTCGACTCAGCTGTTCCCCATCCACCTGATTATGCCCCGCAATACTGTAGCCCAACTGTAGAGCGAGCAAAACAGACAGACAGACACACACGGCAGACAAACGGCAGCGCAGCAGCCATGACTTGACGCAAAATGCATTACACATTTACAGCAAACATTTTAAATTTGGCTCAATTGCATCTTTCGCGCAAGTTTAAGTAATTTAACTTGAACTGAAAATGAGCTTGAAATGAAAAACATCCTGCGGGGTAAGCTAAAGCAAGTGACATGGTTCTCTGTGTTTGGTGTGAACCCAGTCTTAAGCCTGGTTTATACTCGATGCGTTCACTAGTTCACTTGAGTGTGTGTGCGTGGCGAATGTGACATCATCGCACTGTTGGCGGAGGTTCGCGTTGGGTGCACGCAACATGATTTCGGCTGGCAGAGCTCACAACTTTTTGAAGCTTTGAGAGAAAACAATGCATATATTTTGTGCATACTGTAACACTCAATGCAGGACATGACGAAACGGGAACACGGTATTAAACAAAAGGACGGATTTATTAACACTTACAGGGTACAAGCACGGGGATGGAACAGGAAACTCAGACAGGACATCGACGTAGAACAATACAATACCGGACAACGAAGGACACAGACGAAAGGGTATAAATAGATGGGGGATGATTAACTAAGGAGACACAGGGGATAAACACAGGTGAAATGAATGAACACAGATGATGGCGGGAAAAGACAGGACAAAGGGATCACATGACGAAAACAATAGCACATGACACGATAGAACACTGACAGTACCCCCCCCTTTTGAAGGCGCGTCCTCGCGCCTTCAACAGGAAACAACGGAATGAAGGAGGGTAGAAGGGGAGGGTACCAGGGAGGAGTCTCAGGAAGGAACAGGAAGGGAGCTGGAGCAGGAGGACCCAGGACACAGCCAGAAGGACGGCCCCGGGCGGAGTCGAGGAAGGGAGGGACCATGGAAGAAGGACTGGCTGCCGACTCCAGGGGGCCGACCGAGGGAGACGCCGCTGATGGCGGTGGAGCTCAAGGAAGGGACGGAGAGCCATAGGGCGAAGGTGACGGCGAGGTCTCTGAGGGCCGGGTGAAGCAGGTGGCTCACCCGAGCAAGGCGACGACGGGATTCCGGAATAAAAGTCAAACTTTTTTTTTCTTTTTATTGCATAAAAGGTTTTGCATTAAGTACGCAGTTAGCTTGGATATATCAAATGTAGCCGAAGTTAGTTATTTAAACAACTGTACTAAAAGCAAACATTTTTACATGTGTCCTTCAAAATTATCAACAACTTAGTCATTTTCATTTTAGTTTTTTTTCTTTTCGGCTTAGTCCCTTTGTTAATCTGGGGTCGCCACAGTGGAATGAACTGCCAACTTATCCAGCATATGTTTCCAGCTTCCAGCTGTAACCCATCATGGGGAAACATCCATACACACTCATTCACACACATACACTACGGCCAATTTAGCTTACTCAATTTTCCTGTACCACATGTCTTTGAACTTGTAGGGTAAACTGGAGCACCCGGAGGAAACCCACGCGAACATGGGGAGAACTTGTTCGCAAACTCTACACAGAAATGCCAACTGACCCAGCCGGGGCTCGAACCACTCATTCACTTCGAAGTCCACTCATTCACTTCTTCTTTACTAATGTTTCATCATGACAGTTACTCTGAGTCGGCCCCCTGTTGTTACAAATATTAGTACAATGGCGAGCGTGTCAAGTATAAAAGCCTTTACAGTTCTTGGCTGTGTGCGAGCAGTCATTGGAGGCTTGCGCTCCAGACCCAGGTATGAATCAGCCTTAGGCCCACCCTAAATGTTCTCATTGGCTGAGACACAATGACACCCCATCCCAAGCCAGTACTGTTCAACATCCCACTCCTCCAGTGACCCACTGTTTGTCTGTGTGTGTATTCAGAGCCAGTGAGCAATGGACTTTTAAAATAATAAAAAATAATAATAAAAACCATGTTAACGCATAATAAAATAATTCTCTACAGTAATTAATTTATAAAATGAATGCAATTATAATGCGTTGACTTGCTCAGTCCTACGAAAGAAGTGGGTTAACTGGGAGTAGAATAGAGCAAACGTTCTCAAAACCTAAGCAGGGTGTATCTCAAGTGAATAACGCATATTGTTTGTTATGTTTAAAAATAATTATATTACTCTCCATAGATGGAGCGTCCAGAAAATCTCGAGACTTTTACGGAAGAAAGAATTGAAGACGAGCAGGGAGAGAGAGAAACTGTGCTCTGTTGTCCTCCTACACATCGTGATCCTGCACCTTTCAAGTGCAAAGCAGATGTAGTCAATTGACATGCTAATGAGACGCGCACACAGATATGCAGGGACATTCGCTCATACACACAATCCCATGTATCAGTTCAAGCCCTCGCTGTCAGCCGGGCTCATTCCCTCCTCCCTCCACCCGCTTGTGCTCTCTTTAAGTGGAAACGATTGGAATTGAGTTCAGCGTTTCTCCCTTGAGAGGAAACCTGCCTGCCAACCGCCGTCCCGCCACACACTTACCAACCAGTGTGTGTGTGTGTGTGTGTGTGTGTGTGTGAGTCCCAAATCCTTTACAGCAACTTCACACACTGCCATATTCCTGTAGATTGGTGACTAATCTACAGGATTAGATTAATTAATTAGCGGTTAATTGCCCTCGTAAAGCTCCAGGGAGTGAGAATAAAGGATACTTTGTGTGTAGATGTGTTTGTTTTATATGTAGGATTCTGCACTTTTTCTAGGTCATTAATCAATGTGTGATAACTTGTCTTTCAGCGTGTTATGCTGATAAGAGGAAAAATAATGAAAAAGTAGAAAAATGCAAAATGGAAACATTTTCATTTGTGGTCTAAAGCTTTCAGATCCCAGTGAGTATCAGAGGTTCTCAATTGCATTCCAGTGGATGCTGTCCAAAATTTACTTGCAGGTCTGTTCTGATAGGATCACAGATTGGAATCAATGCTAAATGCATACATGAAGTGTAAAGTGCACATTTCAGGGAATTTTAACAATTGGCTCACTTTGAGCAGTTGTTTCAGAACCTGGCACATTACCCCCTTAGTTTGGTTTGTTTAGGGACATGTAATCGAAGCAATCAGGTTCAGATCTACACCAGAATAACTGGTCTTCCAGATTGGAAAAAATTCAACCAGCTAGTTCGTGTTCGTCTACTAGACTGGTGGTCATCTTGGCCAAGTTTCCCATACTGCTTGTTGACATGAAAGGCTTTATGTCTAAAACAATCTATGAAAACCATGAACCAAATGTATAGAACTACATCACGTTAGTCCTCAAGCAGAACCATTAGAGAGTCTCTTGCGTATACAATATGATTTAGACATATGATGGTGTGTTGAGGGTGTTCTGGACTCTCTACAAGAGTACAAGCAGTGGTGTCTGCAAGAGGCCTGGCAATAAGTCCATCACATCCCGGGCTATCGACTCCCTCTGGGGGATCAATACTGGAATGATGGGCCTCCTCTGTCTCGCCCATCCATCCACTGGGCCATTGAGCGCATGTTAATGTTATGAATTATTGAGAGAACGGTTACTATTGATTGGTTGTGGGGATTATTGAAGGGGTGAATTGCAGTGAGAGGGCAGGCGGAGGTCTGGAAGGAGGTGGAGGGAGTCTGCGCCAACGGCCAGGTCAGAATCCTCAAGCAAGGTTTAAGTGTTCACAGAGACGGCTGACCTCAAAAATGTTTAGGTCAGAGGTTGCAGGAAGGACACAGTTGACGTTATGATGGGTGTTTTGTCTGTCTGATTGTTTAAAGGGCAACTATGATGGAAAATCAACTTTTGGAAGCTGTTTGGACAGCACTGTCTATAGGTATAGTGTTTCTACAGTCATATTGGATTGATATAAACACAAGTCTCTTTTTTAAAATGTCCTGATGTTAAAATAGGATCCCAAATCCCAGTTGAAGGGCTGTTTTCTGTTTTTACTTCAAATGTGTCAGCACAGCTATTATAGTATCCTCAATCAGGGATGAGTTCGACACATGCACAGTACCTCCTAGTGGACCAGCTCTGTTTCAATATGTTTCAGACCCATCCACAAAGACAGAAAGGTTGGACTGCACCTGGGTGATGTGTCCACAGACACTCCTGATGACAAACTAATTGCATCACAAGTACAGTATAAAAAAATTGTTTTAGCGAACTAACATATACTTTGGGGTTTAGACACCAAAGATTTTACCTGGGTAACCGAACAGAGACAAAAACAGAAAAGATTTCCAAATCAAAGCAGGTGGAGCTTCAGAGACACATCTATATATTATATAATCACCATGAATAAATTGGAGTTTAAAGATGTTTAAGCATTGAAGCTATACCAGAAAGTTTGCTTTGACATGCTGTTTCAATATCCTGTAGCAAACTCCAAACAAACATTTTCTTTTGGCTTTATTTTTTTCGAGATTATATCACACCAGATCATTCTTTGCTTTTGCTAGAAATGTACAGGGATTTTGGAAGTCCAAACATCCTCTCAGAATGTAGTTGAATGAAACCAGTTATCATGCGTTCTATCATTCATAATTGTCAAAGCACAATTTACAAAAGTCCATAATATAGAGTCACAAGTGGTGCTATTAAACTGTATGGACATGTCTTATCCTGTGGTCTGTTTCTGTTAGAGCAGAGTGCCCAAACTCAGTTCTGGAGGGCCGGTGTCCTGCAGAGTTTAGCTTCAACTTGCCTCAACGCACCTGCCAGGACATTTCTACATGATTACCTGGCTCAGGTGTGTCTGACTGGGGTTGAAGCTAAACTATGCAGGACACTGGTTCCCAGGACCAAGTTTGGGCACCCTAGCAAGGCAGAGCAGAATGCTTTTTTATTTTAATTTAAATGCATCTATATAGTTTGGCACCTAATAATAATACTACATCGATTTTAATGGTCAAGACATTTGAAAGTGTCTCACATCAACACAGATGAATATTATTAATTAATGAATGAATGAATGTTAAAGAAATATGTACATTGGGACCACACACATGCAGTGTTGTTCTAGGATTACTATTCATATTTCTGGACTATGATACATTTGACAGAGCCAGGGGAAAGACTTTTAATGACTGTTGTCCTTTTTGAAAGGTTTCTGACCATATTAATTCATTCATTTTCACTTTGGCTCAGTCCCCCCATTAATCTGGGGTCGCCACAGCGGAATGAACCGCCAACTTGTTTCTGACCATATTACAAACGCAAAAATAAAAAAATAATGGTCAGAAAGAATGCTTATGAAATTGTATGATTCACTACAGGCGGAACTTGAACCTCAATCTCTATAATGACTCGGTATATCCTGAGAACATGCTTTAACCTACTAAGACTAAGAATAAGTTAAGTCAAAGCATGTCTAATAAAAACAAGTACATTGTGCTTGCAGTTATATAAATGAGTGGCTCCATTTTAAGTCCAGTACAACATCTGATTTCCAAACTTCCTCCAGAAATCTCTTTGGTTATCCTGAGCTAGCTTAAAATGCTTCCCTCTCTTTCTGTTCCGAGAACGCTCGCGAGACAAGAATCCAGTACCCCGCTGCTGAATCCCCATAGGCCTTTCTTAGCAAATGTTGCGGCACTAAAAAACGAAATCGCTGGACCGTTCTGGTCCTCACTAGCATTATCTTCTATTGATCCCAGTCCTTAAGTGTGACCATAAATCCTGCCGTGCACTGCTGACCGAGGCCAGCTAGCAGAACCCTCTGCGTGAAAACTCTGAAACCAAAAACACTTCTTCCAATCTTTAAGAATTAAGATCAGGTCATTTGGATAGAAAACATTTTGTTTGTTTGTTTTACTGCATTGCAAAAAGGGCGAGACCTCAAACAATCGCTCTTGCAGACAGTCTGAAGGCACGTCCGATTCAGGAATTCAGGAAATCACCGGTTCGAGTCAGACGAGACATAACTGGAATTATCAGAGGAGGATGCAAAAGTAAAATGACATTGATCGCTAGTAATGGCTTTTGAAATGAATCCAGGGTTTCTTGTTGAATGCAGCGAGCTTGGATGTACATAACAAACAATCTAAAAGCTTGTCTAATAGCTCACTATAAGCCAGGAAGACCAATATATCTATTTTCAAATAGTCTCATAATCCCCATTTACACAAACAATCGACGCTGCATCCATTAGGTGATGAGCTACAGGCTGCGTTTGTTGCTGAACAGAAAATCAGTGATTAAGTTGTTGGATGATAATGCAATTATAAAGCTGTTTCCAGGCACTTCTGCTTTGTTTTGATTCATATGATGCCAGGGGTCTTTGTTATATATGTTGCACATCCGCTGTCAGACCACAGAGTCTGCATAATTCTGAAATGTACAGTAAATATCCGCTAAATTTGTTTTAGCTTCGTAACTCAATACATTTCACTGTGTCTGGGGGTGATTGTTTTGGATATAGACAATTTGTGGAGATTTATTGTCTGGTAGCTTTCAGTTTTTGAACAGGATTAGTGTAGAGTGAGCCTGTTGGAAAAAAAAGAGTGTGTTGTTGGAAAAAGAAACCTGGATCCAACTCTGTGTTCCACTAAGAAGACCAAACCAGTGCTGATGTTAATAGTTCAGAAGGTAGTACAGCCTGAGTAAGTGTGTCTGTTGCTCAGTGACAGACTTACAGTCTTTATGTGACCCGTTTCATATTGTATTATAATTAAAAGACATAATTAAAAGATAATAATGTTATCTGCATGACAATTCAAAAGTTGACTGAAACGTTTTAAGGAACTCTCCACTTTTACCTTTTGGAAATAGGCTCATTTTACAATTCCCCTAGAGCAGGGGTGTCAAACTCAGTTCCTGGAGGGCCACAGCCCTGCATAGTTTAGTTCCAACCTGGCTTCATTACACTTACCTGGAGGTTTAAAACAAGCCTGAAGGACTCAATTAGTTTGATCAGGTGTGTTTAATTAGGGTTATAGCTAAACTGTGCAAAGCTGTGGCCCTTCAGGAACTGAGTTTGACACCTGTGCCCTAGAGTTACCATTTTTGAATCATTGGTGGGAGCACTTTTAGCTTAGCTTAGCTTAGCATAAATCATTGAATCGGATTATACCATTAGCATCTCGCTCAAAAATTAACAAAGCATTTCAAGAACGTTCGACTTGTCTGTAGTTGCATCGTGTACTAAGACGAACGGAAAACGAAACGTTGTCGTTATTTTAATAAAATAGCAATTTTCACTTACAGCAGTCTTAGAACAAGATGTAATTACAGAATAGTCAAGCTTTAAATAGGGAAATTATTTTTTTTTAAGCAAGATGCCGCTGGTCAAATCTGATTCAATGCTTTATGCTAAGCTAAGCTAAAAGTGCTCCCGCCAGACACGAAGATCGGCTGAATGGATTAAAAAAAATGTATCCATTAATTGTTTTAATAAAATGAGCCTATTAAAAGAAGAGTATTCCATTATTCATTCATTCATTCATTCATTCATCCCATCACTGGGAAACACCCATACACTCTCATTCACACACATACACTATGAACAATTAAGCTACCCAATTCACCTATAGCGCATGTCTTTGGACTTGTGGGGGAAACCGAAACACCAGCCCAGAGCGCTACCCACTGCACCACCCCGAGTATTCCTTTAATTTATTTTATTTATTTTCGCAACAATAACCTTGTTGACAGTAGCAGCATTATGCTTTGAGCATCCTGAGTTTATGTCCTGGCTTGTGGACCTTTCCCGATCCACAAAACCTCTCTCTCCAAGTTTATTTCCTGTTTCTATACTGTCCTATCACAATCAAGGCGATTGTTTTCATCTTTCTTTTGTTATCATCTTTCAAAACAATATTATTTTAGTATTTCATACTTTTCATTAATATAATTGGTTCATTACATACTGAAATACAGCTATGTTTATAAGCCTACATAGAGATACAGTATAAACATTTTTCTTAAAAATCTTCTCATTTTAACTTAATACCATGAAAACATAAAACAGTAGAACAATTAATTGGATTAGTTGTTAAAAGATGTCAAATAAAAATCTAAATATGTGCATAGATAGCTGTGAAATACTGTGGCGGTGGAGTACTGGAGGAGGCGGCGCTCTTAAATCTGCTGCGGAATAGCATATATCATGTGACAGCTATAAAGGGCTGCCCTTTAGGGTGCAGCGGGTGCGAGGAGCTTGACTCCTGTCTGAGTGATAGTGAGCCCTACATCATTCAGACCTCACCTTATCACTCGCTCACTCTCGCACCCTTAAAAATGTCAGCGGTAAATCTGCACTCAATCCTGCTCGGTGCATAACTCATACACACACATGCGGACATAAACAAATACGTGGTGTGTGTTTGACATGCACTCCGCATCTAGTTGTTCAGATTTGATGCAACTTGTCTCATTTCTCTGCATGTCTCTAACCTGTCGAGATGCCAGTGATGCTTTTTTTTTTTTTACTGTGTCCTTATTTCAGATATCTGCCATCACCTTTCCATTCCTCCCTAGTGAGACGTAAAGCACCCTTCAGCCCCCCTCACGGCAACCTCTGAGCAAAGCCCCCGTGAGAGCCAGCCCAGGTCGGCCGTTGTGAAATATAGCAGGACGTAATGACCCTCTAAATTAACTCCTTGTAACCCTGCATTTCTCAAATGGCCATCATTAGCATATAATAGGGTGCAGGGAGACGAGAGAGGGCCAAGTCTGCCCCGCGGCAGGCCTGCGTCAACCCAGTACTCTGCCTCAGCACCGCAGGCACTGCTGTAACCGTACTGTAAAGTTCAGCCTTATAAACATGTCAGCTGGGCATGTAATTAACCGACCGGCCATTAGATAATGGATCTACTACCTGTGAGCCGCCTGTCATTCAAGAACAGCACACACACTCCTTCTCCGTCTGTGGTCCGAAGACCCTCACTGTATTTCCAGATTTTAGGAAACAAATGTGGTGATCTTGCAAGAAAACTTGTAATGGTTTTTAAAGCACATTTACTGTTATTTCCCCAGTGGGATGATTAAAACTACAAAGGTTTATTATGTGGTCTATATTATTGGTTAGTTTCAATTGCATGCATAAAGTCATGTAAAGTCATGAGTAAAGGATAGGAGTTGAGAAAGGAACTGGGACTTGAATGTAAAAGATTTAAACATGGGAAGGAGAAAAAAAACAAAAAGGAAAAGGACAAGGAATGGAATGGAATAGAAATGAGAGGAACTAAGGAGAGCAATAGGGAAATGAAATGTACAAGGGAAAATGGAAATAAAGGAGGGGACCTTGTCAAGAACAGGGCAGAAAAAAGTAAAGTAAATGGAAAAGATGCAGCAAAGGAAATGAAAAAGCGAAGAAAAAAAAAATAAATAAGGAAATGGGAGGATCAGGGAAAGGAATTGAACCAGGAAAGGAACCAGAAAAAAAATAAATAGAAAGAAACTTACAAGAGAACCTGGCAAAAAGAACAAAGAAAGGAATGGAATTGGGAAGAACCAGGCAAGGTATGTAAAGGAATGTAATCTAGAAAGGCCAGAAAATGAACATGGAAAGTAGATAAAACAAAACAAGAGGAAGGAACAGAAAGAAAAAGAACAAGGAATTAAATGGAAAGGAAAGGAACCGTGAAGGGGAGAAGAGAAAAAGTGAAAAGAAACAAAATAGGGAAATGGAAATAAAGCAGGAGAGGAACCTTGAACGGAAACAGAAAAGAAAAAGCACAAGAATGGAAAAGAGAGGACCATGGAGAGGTATTAAACCAGGAACAAAACCAGAAAAACAAAATAGAAAGGAACTCAGAAGAGAACCTGGCAAAGGAACCATATCAAAAAGAACAAAGAAGGAAAAGAACCATGAAAGGCACCAGGAAAGAAAATGAAAGGAAACCTGGCAAAGGAACAGAAAAAAAGTAAAGGAACAAGAAACAGTACCTGGAAAGGAAAGGTAAAGAAAGGAACAAGGAAAGAAAAGGTGCTGTTCTTAACAGCTGTCATTGTGACACACAAAGAGCTTGTTGATTAAAAAAAAAAGCCTCACTGCAATTGCAGCCACAAAAATTCCTTTTCTAATTGAGAGGCACGTCAAAGGCACATTGGTTTGGTAAGTCCCCCTACTCCTCCTCCTCCTCCTGCAGGTCCCCACCTCAATCACATTTACACCTCCACTTCATTCTCTCCCTCTGTAGTTATCTTTTTTCTTCTCAGCCTCAAATTAATGAAAAGCAGGCCAAAGAGGGAGCGCTTTCAGTCATTTTAACAGCCAGTTAATAAATGCGATTGCAAATGGAACTTGTCACCGCACGCTAGAGAGCAGTGCGCGGTCAATATCCCGGCTGGCAGGTGCTGAGGGTCACATATAAGTCAGTCCAGTGATGGATATGTATCCAATAATTGATGTAGGCCGTCTGTTATTGTGGGTTTCACTCCTGCCTCTATTGCTTATTAAAAGCTGTTTGCTTTAAGTACCAGGCTGCCCTGTAACTGCCCATGCTGGCTGTTAGCAGAACATCACAAACCACAAGCAATGGAGACCATGGGCAAACTCTGCCTGTCAACACAAATAACAGTTAAACAAATACCATATTCTTGTTGAATTAATAATAAAACATAAATAAACAAATAAAGCCGATGTGCAGGAACAATATGGCAGTATATAAATAAACAGCGTAGCTTTATATAACTATTTGGTAAGAAGCTGTGTAATAAGCAGAAGAATACCTCAGTTCTTCTCCGGTTTTGTAGCCAGATGTTATTTTCTTCATCAGCTCAGTCTGCATGTGTCTGATTATACATGTAAATGTGTGCACAGGCTACAGAATATGCCCGAGTTATTTACCCCAATGAGGAGTAGGGTTAGAGGTGGGGTTTGGAAGCATGCCTCCTTTTATATATTGTATGTTTTCGCATGAGGGCCTCACAGTGGCGCAGTGGGTAGCACGTTCGCCTCACAGCAAGAAGGTCGCTGGTTCGAGCCTCGGCTGGATCAGTTGGCGTTTCTGTGTGGAGTTTGCATGTTCTCCCTGTGTTAGCATGGGTTTCCTCCGGGTACTCCGGTTTCCACCACAAGTCCAAAGACATGCGGTACAGGTGAATTGGGTAGACTAAATTGTCCATAGTGTATGAGTGTGAATGGGTGTGTGTGGATGTTTCCCAGAGATGGGTTGCAGCTGGAAGGGCATCCGCTGCGTAAAACATATGCTGGATAAGTTGGCGGTTCATTCCGCTGTGGCGACCCCAGATTAATAAAGGGACTAAGCCGAAATGAAAATGAATGAATGAATGAATGTTTTCGCATGAATGAAATCATATGAGTTTGCACACATTGACCAGTAGTTAGAATTACAATAGTTACATTTCTTTGAGAGATTGGGCGGGAAACCCATGTGCTAACCATTGTGCCATGGCTCGGAAAGGTCAAAGCATGTATTGAGGCAGAGCAAGATACAGTATGCTTGTTTTTTGAAGAAGTTAGAAAGTGAGAGGATATAGATAGAAAGATGGATGGGAGAAAGCAGAAAGAGAGGGAGACACGTCAGGAATTACCGCAGGGCCAAACGCTGCACGACTGGAAGGGTGTTGTTATTGTAAAACTCAGAAAGAGCTGCTATTGCACATTTCTGACATGTAGTGCTGCCTTTCAGGGCCTGATCAAAGTGCCCCAGCGCTTCTGCGTCTGATAACCAAATCAATTTTCCCAGTCTTTTGTTTTTCGCTGAATAATGCACATTTAGTTGTAACCTTCGGGCACAGAAGGAAGACAAGGCAGACGAGAGGGGCAAGAAATGGAAGGGGTGAGTTAAGGAGGAAAGTGCTATTCCTTTATATCCCAAGAAACGAAATATATTTCATAAAAGAGGGAAGAAAAGGAGGGAAGTATTCAATAAACTTAGCAGAAGGTTTAAAAGCGGGAAGGCTCTGGAGGACCGTGAACAGCGTTTGGAGGCGGTTCGACAGGAGAGAACGGGATGATTAGAATATGAAATGTCTTGGAAAGGGGGAGTGGGTGGGAACGGAGCCAGAGAAATGGAGAGGTGAGATTAAAAGATTACCTGTCTTCTTCTCTCGCCCTTCAGGACCCCAGCGTCTGTCTGCCACCGCTGCCAGACCAGACAAGTCAATGAAAGAGAGACAGCTTCAAAACAAGATAATCATTACAATCAATCCTCACTGTATTACCTCTGGTTGCTGATCACATTTTCAATCACATGGCTTTGTAATTGTGGATGTTTCTTGACTTGTAAGAACTTATCATGTTATAAAAGATCTGCCGGTATATTATTCTAAGATCGAACTGAATATTTCAGTGGGGTGCATTTATACAGCCAGATTTTGTTTGCTTAATTATTTACGAATTTCTGAAGATCTAAAAATGTATAAAACTAAATTTTCCCTGTCAAGTTGCATGTTATACTTAAATTATGAGTTGATTGAACTATAATTGCCACATCTAATTTTTTAAATAAATCTGTGGCTACTCTGTGTGCGTGAGAGAGATCAAACTATTGTTGTTGCTGCTCTGTAGTGAAAGAGTGAGTTGTGTCACTCTTGATCTGCGTGCTGCTGTCTGTTCTGCTGGGTGAAATACCCTTGACCTGTCGCATCCGCAGACATTGATATTCAGTAACAAGCCCCACAAAACAAAACGATCCATATCACAAGGTGACAGGAGACAGCTCTTTCTCTGTGTGTGTTACTCTCTCACTCTTGCTCACTCTTTCTTCAGTATAAATGGGCTTTTAAAGTAAGTGCACATACGGCTGCGGCCTGCCCTGGAACTTTAACCTTAACAGTGACACGGGAGAGATTTTTCAAAGAACGTCCAAAAAGTTGTCTATAGATTAGTTCCTGAACAATAGCTTTGGCAGGGGCAGAAAGAGAGAGAGATGGAGGGACAGTCAAGGAAGGAATGAAAAAGGACGGCCAAAAGGAGCAGACAGTACCTGCGTTCGATCTACTCTTGGCATTGACAAGTGAACTTGCTCTTTCTTGTCTTCTCTCTCTCTCTCTCTCCCTTTTATATATA
>CAIGQW010000317.1:12632905-12643264 GCA_903798125.1 Danio choprae | reverse complement strand
ATATTTAGAAAAAGAAGTCAACTACACTATAAGCAACTGGAAATAAAGTGTAGATACTTTATTGATTGTTTTAAAAAATTCGACAATTTAATGTAGACCAGAGTTTGCTGAAGTACCCACAGCACTGCACATTTTTGATGTCTTATATTTAGCACATTCATTTGAGCTCTTTACTTTATTAACAAGTTGAGTAATTGAATCAGGTGTTTCTTTAGGATGACATGGAAAATGTGCAGTGCTTATGTTACTCTAGGGATGAATCCAAAAGTTGCCCCATACTTTAATTCACTAATATAGTGTTTTATTTCACTAATATAGTGTTTACTAATATATTCACTTGAAAGAGTGAATGTAAGCGAGTGAGTGATTTCGAGCACCAGAAGGGATGCCGTTTTATGTGGGCTTTTTTAAATCTCTCAAACAGATTAGATGTATTCTTGATCAGACCCTGTGATGGTCATTTGACGCTTAGCAAGCTGTTTATTAGTAATGAAACAAAGTATTTTGATTTTTATCATGTATACAAATGTTAATTTACCAATTAAATAATTTGTATAAAAAGTTGGATGTCTTTGTGGATGCCATCTTTTGGTCAGGCAAAGAAATTCATTATGTATGCAAACTCTATCAGTGCATTATGGGCATTCTCTTGCTGTTGTGTGTACATGGGTTGTACACTTGATATTGTGGTGCATTGTGGGATGAATTGAGGGCACTTCAGAACATCCACTATGGCTTCTCCGTCAAATAATGCTTTATTACATTTAAGGGTATAGCAGGCAAATTCGGATACAGCCTAGGTCAGGCATGGGAAACTTCAGTCATGGAGAGCCACTATCTGGCAAATTTCAGCTCCAACATTGATCAATCACACTTGCCTGTAGATTTTTAGCAATCTTGATTTAATTGACATTGATTTACTTGTTCAGGTGCATTTGATTAGGGTTTAAGCAAAATTGGCCCTCCAGATCTAAAGTTACCCATCCCTGCTCTAGGTCTGAGGTTTTGAAACCAGTGAAGTAAACCAGTGGTTCCAAACTTGGACACCCCTCCCTGCATATTATGTATGTCTCCCTTATTTTATACACAGCGATCAGTTCATTGATCTCTCTGCTGGCAACCCGATGTAGAATATGGTTCCTGAAGTATCCCCAACACTGCACATTTTGCTTATCTTCTTTGTTTGTCACAGATTTTATGCCTTGCTTTCGCTAGTTGTGTCCTGAAGAGTTGAATATGCTGTTGAGATCTGTGCAGGGAATCTTCATTGAACTGTTGCATGCATCCAAACAACCAATTCACTAAATGTAAATGAATCCTAAATATGACAAATATTTTATATTAATTAATCATTGCCTTACTGTTGCCTCGCAGCAAAAAAAAAAAAAAAAAGGTCCCTAATTCAAGTCCTTGATGAGCCAGGAGGCCTCCCTGTGTAGAGTTGTGCATCTTTCTGTGTTTGCATGGGTTTCCTCTGTGTGCTTCAGTTTCCCACACAGTCCAGTATACAGTATAGGTTAATTGGATAAATTAAATTGGCCAGTGTGTGTATGAGTGGGGGAGTGTATGGTGCTGAGGGTTCATAAGCTACTCTCAGGGTTGCTTTAGCAGCAGGAAGGGCATCTGCTGGTTAAACATGTGCCAGAGTAATTGGGGATCATTCTAAAGTGGCGACTCCTAATAAAAAAGGAAATAAGCCAAAGAAATGTGAGAGTGAAGAATCACTGTCTATTCAAATAGTCTTTTACAGTAAAATTTTGAATGTTTTACAGCAGTGCTTCGCTGATGTTTTACTTAGGATGACCCAGACAAGCGGTTGTGATCAGTTTTTCTGCACGAGGGTTAGCATGTCAACTTTGATGAGCAGAATTAACGAGCGGTGTGACTGGTCTTGCTCTAACAGATGGGAATTAATCGTCGCTAATGTAGAGGCAATGACCAGTAACCTTCTGGAGAGATTAACTTGAATGAATACCTGAATGAAATGAAGATGACAAAGCAGGGGTGTTCATCCGGATGCGTCGTACCGCTGATCCCACTGAGACTAGAAGAATTAATCAGACACCAAAAGAGGGAGAGTAAAAGATGAAGTACCAGAGCCATGTGGCAGGTGTAAAACAGGCATTCTCTGGAAACGAAAGGTCTGGGATGAAGGCCTCTTGTACTCCATCTCTCTGTCTCCCATTTGTCATCTAATCATGGGCTTAAGGGTCACTTGAAACAGGTCTGTTGGAGCAAAACTTAAAGAGTTGCAATGGCACGTGTTCTTAAGTCATGAAACCATATAGTGTCCCATTCATCATTTTTTTTTCCTTCAGAAGGGAGCATCTTTACACCATCATGTGCCCTAGATTCACACATGCTGAAATCATACTGAGGTGATCTTTAAACAGACTAATTACTGACAGTCAAAGCAGCATAATGTTACAAAAGTGTGAAGACCACAAGAATTTAGGGTGTGATTTGGGATTGGGTCACCTGGAGCCACCACAACATTTTGGATATTTCCTTAAACTGATCCCATTTTAGATCTCGACGTCTATAGTGAGTTCAGCAAGTTGTATTTGATAATGAAACATTAAAAAATGTGGTAATATATGCCCAGGGCTATATTTTTTGGAAACTGCAAATACATGCCCTGGCATATGTCTGGCTGCATTTTGTGTGTGAAACAAATGCTACAGGACGGTATGACACCAATGACAACTCTTGTTTATTTTATCTGTTTATTATTTCTGCTTACCTCCATATAGACGGCTTTTAGATAGTGATCAGCTTGCTTGGTAGCTCGCCTTGTATGGTGTCGAACTTGGGACACAGAGAAGACTTTGGACAGGCTTTAAAGCTGGTGAAGGATGGCAAAAAAAGAAGCAGTCTGAAATCAAGGAAAAAGTGTATGGCTGCGATGTGTTTTTCTCTTTTAGTTGGCTTTTGAAAAAACCCTTTAGGAAAGGAGGGGGTGTCAGGCAATAACAAGGTTATATATGCAGGACAAGATGGCTGGCTTCTCATGAAAAGGTACACAAGAAGGATGTGTAAATGGCACATATGAGGAGGAATCGTGGCCCAGTTATGTATTTGAGATTCGCTGTAATGTACACAGCAGCCTCTGGTGGATTTACGAGAAGGATGGGAAAATGGCTCAAATGAGACAATGTGTCCCAGTAACGTATCTGAGATTGTCAAAAATGTATACAGCGACCTCTAGTGTTTTTGTGAAAGGAAAAAAAACTGGCCTTGGCCATGTATTTCACAGTTCCCAGAAATGGTGCTCAGGGCATGTATCTCTATTGAACCTGGGTTGAAAACAGGGGTGCCACAGTAACAGGGTTAAGACATGCTTCCCTAAAACAAGGTAAAGAAATGGTGATACCAGCTTGGATCCTCTAAGCAGAAATTGTTACCCACTAATCATTCTACTTGAAACCTGAAAGACAAACTTGGTAAGGTAATTCATTCATTCATTTTCATTTCGGCTTAATCCCTTTATTAATCTGGGGTTGCCACAGCGGAATGAACCGCCAACTTATCCAGCATATGTTTTTACGCAGCAGATGCCCTTCCAGCTGCAACCCATCACTGGGAAACATCCATACACACTCATTCACACACATACACTACGGACAATTTAGCTTACCCAATTCACCTATAGTGCATGTCTTTGGACATGTGGGGGAAACCGGAGCACCCGGAGGAAACCCACACCAACACGGGGAGAACATGCAAACTCCACACAGAAATGCCAACTGACCCAGCCGAGGCTTGAACCAGCGACCTTCTTGCTGTGAGGCGATCATGCTACCCACTGCGCCACCGTGAGGCCCTTGGTAAGGTAATGTGCAACTAAAAAAATGTATCTAGTCAAACATTTCAGCATTGTACTCTTCAAAACCATATTACCAATCACAGAAAATGAAATAGTGTAGTGACCTCTCATCCATCTTCCATCTTTCAGTTCAAAGTGAAATAATGAGGTCTTGTAATAAAGAGAATACTATTAGCACACTTTGAACCTGCTCGCTCCTCTAGTATTGGAAATTCACTTCTATTGATCACACAATAGCTATATAGGGACTGAATACTTGACCCCTAATCCCTTTATAGACTGACCTCGACTGAACCATGTCTTTTAAATGAGTGTGTATGAGCTTGTGTGGTTTATGTGTGTGCATGAGTTGTGTTGTGTTTTTCTGTAATGGTACAACTAAATAAATTGCAGAAATGACAAATAGTTGAATTGTAGTGTTTTGGAATTTGAAGGTAAAGGTGATTTTTATTTTTTTGAACTGGATAGTTTATCAATTTGTTCACACCATCTGATATCAGTAAAAATGTGAAATTTTAACACTACTGTGGTCTATCAGTGCCTTTCCTTATTATGAGAAGATCTGGCCTATAGTGTACTCTAAATGTAATTCATACTTTCACCTATTCACACTTTTCACCAATGAAAATATTTGGTGTCACTCCCAAGAATTAAACCGTTTTGCTGTGGCAAGTCTGAATATTCATTCATTTATTTTCCTTCGGCTTAGTACCTTTATCAGGGGTCGCCACAGCGGAATGAAACACCATCTTATCCAGCATATGTTTTACACAGCGTATGCCCTTACAGCTGCAACCCAGTACTGGAAAACATCCATACATACTCATTCACACACATACAATGCAGCCATTTTAGCTTATTCAATTCACCTATAGCACATGTCTTTGGACTGTGGGGGAAACCGTAGCACCCAGAGGAAACCCACACGAACACAGGGAGAACATGCAAACTCCACACAGAAATGCCAACTGACCCAACTGGGACTAGAACCAGTGACCTTCTTGCTGTGAGATGACAGTGCTAACCACTAAGTCATCATATCGCCCCCAAGTCTGAATATGTAGTACAACACATTTTAAGAGCTGTGTTGGGTGAAGAATTTGCAGCAGATTTTTTTTAATTTGGTCAAAAATGATCAAAACAATGATTTAAAACTTTCCATTGAATCCTATCCCCCATTTGGTTCCAAATGAATGAAGATTTAGCCTTTTATTCACATATAAACATAGATCAAATCTCTTAGATTTGATTAAAGGTATCTTCTTTATGTTCCAGAAGATGAACTTTGATAGACTATAACTTGACAGCTTGGACATTAGGGAAAGATATTGTGGATCAGTTTAGTAGACTGAACTAATGCCACAACCAGCCACAGCATGTGAATAAAGGCTGAATAAATTCCTCAATAATTTTCCCCCATTGCATTTTCTTCCTACTCAGTGTCATTTTAATTGCTTCTCAATGCTTAACACCTATTGATTAATACATGCATTAAAGGAGATGCTGTGGTATAGCGTATACATGGCTTGTTCATTTATATTCATATCTTCTCATCCAAGCATCACTTGGCATTCTCAAGGGAGCACCTCAATTTAAGACTTAACAATGGCATTTTTCTTATATTAGAATGTGTCCTGTTTAATTATTATTTTTAAAACACATTTTACCATGAGTTAAAGAAGACACCCATCAAATGACATTAGGTGTAACAATAGCTTGTATATCAAAACTCATGCCAGGGATATTTAGGATATTCAGGGAATATATCAATAAAATTTTATGACATATTAAAAGACATTTAAGGATCACAGTTTTATCTCAAAATACTTATTATTTGTCATTTAAGCTATTTAAAATTTCCCGCTATACACATTTAATGGCTTTAATCATATAAATACAACATTAAATGAAAAAGGGACCTTATTTCAGCCATATTTTGACCAAAATATTTGAAACATTGAAACACACACTTTATTTATATCAATTCATGAAGGAATTATTTTTTATGCATATAACACTAATTTGATGAAATAATGATAACCACTCTTGTCTTTGACCCATGTAACATTCTTGCGAGGTGGACTAGGTAGAATAATTACAGAGACCCCTACAAATCAATGACAAATTACTGCATTATTACACTTTATCTGCTTTCATTTCAAAATGAGAGGTGATAAAAGGCGCAAAGAAGACGTTCTTTGTCGCTATCTGGACTGAGCGTGGATTGTAATTATGTTAACACCAGTAGAAGCTTCGTCCTGCCTTCCTGTAAGTCACTCACTCATTCATTCATAATTAATTAATTGCTCATAAAAACCCAGGAGAAGGAACAATGATTGTCCCACATTTTTTCCCCTTTCTTTCTCTCTTTTCCCCCCTCTCGGATCTTTTCTTCCCTTTCTTTGAAAGGAAAACAGAAATATTGGTGACTAACGTTATGAGAGAGGCCTCATTTCCATAGCCGCGCGGTGAATTTCTGGCACCTTTTTAGTGCGCTTCGCCTGCAGGCTTCAATAATAATGACTGTTTTTTAGTGGAGGGGGCTGGGCGAAGCGTGTGGGCTTTATATAGCTAGAGGGAAAGATTTGGGGCATAATATATGTGCGTGTGAGAGAGATCGAGTACAGCGGTAACAGAAGAAAGGAGGTAAAAACTACTATCCGAGAGATCAGGTTCATCAAAACAACCATATACCCACACTTGAGCACGTTCTTCACTCTAACAGACAGACAATGATAAAATAATCGTGCAGTTCATGTGCATGAAAGCTGCTCTATGGCCTTGTCTGGGATCCTAGTGCAGTAAATTTCACTCAAGGCGTCTCGTCTGATCCACATTTCAACATTCTGATATCAAATGGTCGTATGGCAGGGCGTCCCAATCAAGCCAGATAAATGATAACAAGCTGACAGAATGGCATGGCACAGTAGGAGGGCATACACACAACCTCATGCACACACACAGGACGTGTTCTTGTGTTTAAAAACAGCTAGATGGAGCACAGCAGAACTGAGGAGAAGGCGCATTTATAGGTGCATTAAATGCTCCAGTTCGATACAAGTTAAGCTGTATCGACAGCAGTTGAGAAATTATGTCCATTAGCACAGAAAATATTTTTTGTTCACAGGTACAGGTAGCAAAGTACAATACACAAAGAATCACTGAAATTGTTTGTGTAAAGTAGTGGCCAACAGGCCCAATCTGCTGGGGTGCTAGAGGTGCTAAGCGCCCTCAATCAAAGCAAGGGCACCCTAAAGAGTAGTAATAAGACATTGGCAAACTGATTTGGAAAATGCTGAAGTGTGAATTCGTATTTGCACCCTGAAGAGCATCAAAGGTTGAGCAGTGTAGCAAATCGCAGGAATATCTGTTGACTTTGTAACACAATGGCCTATCAGAGAAGTTTAAAGTTGGCATGAAACAGAAGTTAAAATTGTCATTGTCATTTAACATACATCTAATTGAAAGAGTTTCTAAAGTTAGACAATAATGTAGAGCAGTGCCAAAATTTGTTGTTAGAGAACTGATATGATCGTTGAAAGATGGGCATTTTAATTGCACTCAGTTGTGGAGGATTTTACTGTCCACTGGAATCACCATTGGCACCCTGTTTTTTGAATGTTTTTAAATGCCTGGAGTTATTAGCAATCAGGCTTGACTGTTGGGCACAAGATGGGCACAGGCTTTCCACTTGATTAAGTTTTACCATTTCATAAAGATCAGACCAGACCAGGATCCAAGAAGATCAAAGAAAATATGTTGGCCTGTATAAAGAAACAGGAACAAACTCTTCCAGAATGTGAACTCCCTCACCCCTACACCCATCCTTGATCATTAGCCCTATCCAGTGGGCTTTGGATGAACAAATCCATATTGCCTTCCAAAATAAACCTGCTCTGCTAGGAGGTCCACAATGTAAGATATACATCACTCCATTTCTACAATTAAACCTTATGAACTTGCTTCATTCATCTCTGGGAGCTGGACACCCAAGCAGCCAGCAATCCCTCTCACTCCTCAAGACTTGCTACTGGTAGCCCAACATGGCCCAATTCATCACATTTTGTTAAATCTGCACCAATCACCAACACATCCCAATATTAACCTCAAGACAAACACATTACCTTGTAGACACTGGTCCCACATCAGGTTTTTTTGTCACTGACCTGCCTAGTTTGAACTCAAATACCTGTATCCTAGTTGTTGTCGACAGATTCTTGCAAATTCCTTACTCTCTAGGTACCATCCAAAGTATTCAAATGTACAACTGTTCTTCCAGCAAGTCCCCAACAACTTTGGGATTCATGAGGACATCATCTCTGGTCATGGACCTTAGCTCACGATTATGGATAGCCTTTTTCAAACTCCTGGGAGTTACCATCAGCCTGTCATCCAGATACCACTGTCAGTCCAATTGCCAGACTGAGATTCAAGAGATTTGGAGATGTCTCTGGGCCTACTGCCATAACAATGAACACTTCCCTCCTTTGAGTTGAGTATACCCAAAACTCCCAACATCAAGACTCCACCAGCCTCACATTATATACTATGCTAAAAACAATATGCAAGCCAAGTAGTATGTCTAAATTTCTAGAATTCAAAAAACAGTATGCGAGAAGTACCCGGATGACCTACTACTTCCGATGAGATTCAGAAGTGTGCATCCGATGGATGTTATGCTATCCCGTGATGCCACGCAAGTGAATTCATGAATGGGAGTTAAGTGACACAACTGACATAGGTAGGTCACATGATACTGACTAATGACATATGTAGTACGTCCGAGTTCCATTCATACTACACATTCATACTATATAGAATGTACTTTTCTAACAGTTGTGTAGTAAATTCAATATTAATACCTACTGAGTAGTAGGCGATTTCAGACGCAGTCCAAGATAAATCCATCAATTCATCCAGACCTCCCAACACCCAGAGGCATAGGTCATCCTTATTGTCAACTGTGTCAATGCAATCTGCACTTGGGGCAGGGGGCACTGTCATGGATCCAATCACCTCTCCCACACGTTCACAGTCCCCTGATTACTAACTGTTTGTACCTGTCACTTCTCAATCAGGATCCCTTTAAAACTTGCTTAACCACATTTACCAGTATCTGCTGTGTCTCATTATGCCTTCTGGACTACTTATCTGTTGGAATAATAACTTTAGATTCTCTTCTCCATCTCCTGTGTCTTCTCCGTGGGAGGCAAGTCCTTCCTCTCCAAAAACAGTCCATAAGTCATTTATCATTTAACATAGCTCTTTCCTGCTAGTCATCATTGGTTGTTCAAGTTATGAAATACCTGTGAATAAACCCTCTTTTGAGACTTACCTTTGTTGTTCCACATCTGTGAATCCTGACACCTTTTGGAGATTACCTGAAGTGATGACAACTTTTTAGTGAATGAAAAAATTGCTCAGAATAACATACGGTAGTGATAACCATAGCAATGGATGGAACCAAAGTACTGTATAATGTGTCTCAATACATGGACTGAAGCGCCTCAACAATTTCAGAAGCATTTTTCTGTGATTTTACTCTGGAAATCCTTCTTTGGTATTATAAACAGTCTGTAAACCTGAAAGCTTTGGACAAGGAAAATAATCTATGATAGGAATTATCCAAAAATATTATTTATATGAAATAACCTCGGTGGCTCAGTGGTTAGCACTATCGCCTCACAGCAAGAAGGTCTCTGGTCCCGGCTGGGTCAGTTGGCATTTCTGTGTGAAGTTTCTATGTTCTCCCCATGTTCGTGTGGGTTTCCTCCGGGTGCTCCGGTTTCCCCCACAGTCCAAAGACATATGCTGTAGGTGAATTGGGTAAGCTAAATTGTCCGTAGGGTATGTGTGTATGTCCTGGTCCTCCAGATTGGGGGTTGAGTGTTGGGCTAACAACCCAGCTCATAAAAACTAGATGTTACGAAACACCAATATGGAGCGGCTAAACATCAACTTTGATATAAATGGCCCTTGGAGTAAGTAAGTAACCTCGGCAGCATAGTGGCTTAGTTAGCACTGTTGCCTCACCGCAAAAAGGTCGCTGGTTCGAGTCCCGGCTGGGACAGTTGGCATTTCTGTGTAGAGTTTGCATGTTTTCCCCATGTTGGCATAGGTTTCCTCTGGGTGCTCCGGTTTCCCCCAAAGTCTAAACACATGCTATAGGTGTTAAAGTGATAAAGTTCTTCATATTAAGATGAAACCAAGAACAAAAGATTAAGATTTGTTTTTCACACTGAAGGATGAAATATAAACTTAACAACTGGACTAAAGTAAAGAATCATATTATGGCCTGCTGAATATATACAAGTTCAGTGGAAGCACATACAAATCACATTGCTTTCACAGGCTGACACACACAGTATTTGTCCAGAAATTAGCTTGTATTTCTGTAAGGTTTGGATGCTGAGTGTGCTGGAACACACACCTGCAGCACCTGGTCTCTCTCTCTCTCTCTCTCTCACACACACACACACACACACGCACACACACACACACACACACACACACACACACACACACACACACAC
>CAIGQW010000317.1:12619453-12632895 GCA_903798125.1 Danio choprae | reverse complement strand
CACACACACACACACACACACACACACACACACACACACACACACACGCTGATCCTGCTGGACTCTTGTACACTCCAGAAGTCACAGCATGGGTGATCCTTGCTAATTTACCATTGACAACAAACTAATTACCATGAGAAAGGAGGAGGAGGTGTGTATGTGTGTATTTCTAAGCTCCCTTTTCTCACTATCAGCCAACTGAAGCTTCCTGCCTCATTGCACATTCTAACAACGAGATGAGGTCAAAAATCAAATATGTGGTGAGGCTAAAATGACATTTGCTAGTCTTTTGGTCAAAATGTTGTGAACTGTCCTTGGGTGGCATCAGTTATGAAATAAAAGGTTCAAATCTCGCATCCTGGTGCACGTAATTATTAACAAATCACCAGCACACAAAAAATGTTTTAATTAATATCATTAAATATGCATTAAATTAATATCATTATCATCTCTGTGTACCCTAGATCAGGGGTCACCAAACTTGTTCCTAGAGAGCCGGTGTCCTGCAGATTTTAGCACCAACCCTAATCAAACACACCTGAACAAGCTAATCAAGGTCTTACTAGGTACACTTGAAACACCCAGGCAGGTGTGTTGAGGCAAGTTGGAGCTAAGCCCTGCAGGGACACCGGCCCTCCAGGACAGAGATTGGTGACCTCTGCCCTACATAAAGTCGCATAATATATTTCCGAAAAAATAACGTCAATTTTATAGCCATAAATCTGACAGATTAAATATGAAAGTTTTGAGATACAGTAGTGTATTTACATTTATAACATAATAAATACTGATATTACTGATTTTATCAACATCACATATTATTACTTTGAGCAAAAACGATATCCGAGGTTAGCTACCTAAACATTGATTTCAATCGTCTCTGGGTTTACTTGCGGTACAGAAACAACAACTGATTCTCATATCATTCTGTTAATGAATCACAATTTAATTAATCTTTCTTTTCTACAATTAAAGACCGTAAATAGACTTTAATATCTCTTTAATATCTCCTCACATGCGTGAAAGTCAAGTCAGTTCCTGTAATAAGAAATAAAAAAGCGTCTTTAGCCTGCTTTCATATTCTGTGGAGATTTTCTGCTTAATCGCCAAAATTTCAAGAATGGTTGATTTTGTTTTAAAGCTCAACGTGTGTCAAGGTAACCAGTGTAATTTAAGTTCTTTTTATGACTGATACACCACAGAATAATTCGGTTAGGCTACAAAGCATACTGATGCTATGGTTTGATTAATTCCCTGCTGGACAAGTCGAACAGAAAGCAAATCGTTTAGTGGCTAATATGATATAAATCTCTGTGGAATTGCCTTAAATTATGACACAACATCCTATTAAACACAAAAGGATGACGAGCAAGAGGGGCGGTGCAGTGGCGCAGTGGGTAGCACTGTCGCCTTACAGCAAGAAGGTCGCTGATTCAAGCCATGGCTGGGTCAGTTGGCATTTCTGTGTAGAGTTTGCATGTTCTCCCCATGTTTGCGTGGGTTTCCTCCGGCTGCTCCGATTTCTCCCAGGTGAATTGGGTAAGCTAAATTGTCTGAAGTGTATGTTTGTGAATGAGAGTGTATGGGTGTTTCCCAGTGATGAGTTGCAGCTGGAAGGTCATCCTCTGACCTTAGGTCATCCTCTTTGTTAATAAATACTACAGCATACAAACTATCATGAATCATTTCATAATTACCTTATAACCCACAAAGAGGCTTGCATTTCTTTATTTATATTTTAAATATTTATCAATATTTGGGGCGACACGGTAGCTCAGTGGTTAGCACTGTCGCCTCACAGCAAAAAGGTCGCTGGTTCGCATCAAAGCTAAGTCAGTTGGCGTTTCTGTGTGGAGTTTGCATGCTCTCCCCGTGTTCACGTGGGTTTCCTCCGGGTGCTCCGGTTTCCCACATATTCCAAAGACATGTGCTATAGGTGAATTGAATAAACTACATTGACCGTAGTGTGTGTGTGAATGCAAGAGTGTATGGATGTTTCCCAGTACTGGGTTGTCAGCTGGAAGGGCATCCGCTGCATAAAACATATGCTGGATAAGTTGGCGGTTCATTCCACTGTGGCGACCCCTAATTAATAAAGGGACTAAGCCGAAGGAAAATGAATGAATGAATATTTATGAATATTTTATTAATAGGTTTATTAACATTTTCTACTTATATTTGATTTTACAAATAAAAAGCTGCTGTACCACCCCCAATAGTTTTGCACCTTCAAATCATACAAACGTTAAGCATTGCCTGCAACTTTAATTTAAAATATGGCACATAGTCAGAATAATTTTGGTTCAGATGTGTTGCAGTTTTAAATATAAGCTTTTCTTTAAATTGGATTTTCTCAAAAAGATGATTTTCAGCATCTGAAATGAAGCAAATCTTTGACATGGCCTAAGTGGCCTTCAGTATTAAAGATATCAAGGTCATATTTTCACAAAGTCACCAAAACATGACTTTAGCTGGCTTTTCACTGAGAGGGTCACAAATTTGATTTGCTTTGTTTTATTTTGTAAAACTTTCAATCCAGGCTCATTCTGATTATGTACCCCTATATACATTTCTGGAGAGCGCCAGGAGTCCCAGGAGCTACGTTTTTTTGCAGTTTTTGCGAATCCACCAGAGACCACTGTTGACTGACTGACTGACAGACTGACTGACCGACCTCACGGCAGACTGATTTTTTTTTTACCATGGTTTTAGATTTTACCACATTCTCACCCTGTTATTTATTTTTAAAAAATTTACTTTTGTTTACCTGATTTCTGGAACCATTCTTCGCCGGACTTGAACTCCATTGTCGAGGTCAACTCCTCTCTGCGTCTCAAGTCCGCCGACATATACGGCGAGCCACTGGACAAACTGGTAACAGCGGGAAATCCATCCATACAGAGGTAATCGGTCAGCTGGTAAGTGCAAAAAGGAACAGTGTCATACCGCCCCGTACCGTTCATTTTAAAGACGAAATGCAGCCATACATACTTCTGGCTACATAATTCACGATCTCCAGAAATGTATATAGGGCTACGCTTTCAGAATGAGCCTGTGTTGGAAACTTTGCAATGTGAATGGAATAGCTGTTTTATAAAGGCAAAAAAGCCCACATTACTACAATAACAAATTGTGCTTCACATTGTTTATAACAATGCCCTTTAAAAAGATAGTTCACCCAAAAATATTAATTATGCTGTCATTTACTCACCCTTTACTTGTTTCAAACCTTTATGAGTTTCTTTCTACTGTTAAACACAAAAGGAGATATTTTTAAGACACCTGTAACCACTGACATCTATAGTATTTGCCTTTCTTAA
Source organism: Danio choprae (assembly GCA_903798125.1). Lineage (NCBI taxonomy): Eukaryota > Metazoa > Chordata > Actinopteri > Cypriniformes > Danionidae > Danio > Danio choprae. The sequence continues at coordinate 12,629,575 of CAIGQW010000317.1, read as the reverse complement.
TTTGGATGTCAATAATTACAGTTTTCTGGCATTCTTCAAAATATCTTCATTTGTGTTCAACAGAAGAAACTCATAAAGGTTTGGAACCACTTGAGGGCGAGTAAATAGTGAGTACATTTTTAATTTTTGGATGAACTATCCCTCTATTTGTTACAGTTTTACAGTTTTCTGTAAAAAAGTACTGTAGGCCCACAGGGGCTTCTCCTACCACAGCAAACATCATTTTTCTTTTTGATATTTGCCATCAGTTGATTAAGAAGCATGATTTTGTTCTCTTTGACTCATTGGATGAAATGCGACGTTCCAGTTTTGCATATACATCTAATTAGCATCTTTGGATGGAAACAGCTAGCCTTGGAACGGCCATTGAGGTCTGACAGATAGCACGAGTCTGAGATGCCAGTTTCCACTTCGGCCAATGATGTGCCTTTGGATTTATTCAGAGTGGTGTTCTTTAAACGAGTTCAGGAAACCCGTTTGGAAACAATCCATTTGCTGCCACAAGCAGTTGGGAAAATAATCAAGGCAGCTTTCAGACTGAAACTAAACGATAGCGATGGTAAGCGCAGTGTGAATGGGATGGAGGTTTGTGGGAAAGAGGAGTAGTGAGCGTGAGGGATGGAGGAAAGACGCTGGGCAGCAGAGCACTGAGCAAACACAGAGCTGCTGGGCTGTGAAACAGCATGCAGCAGCGGGAGACCTCATTACACACAGCAGGACTGAGACTGATCGCTATTCATTCTGCTCACATCAACACACACAGGCAGAAGAGACCGCGCGTAATCACGACATGCCATTTAACCATTTAACATTATCACCTCTCTAAGTGTGGCACACACAATCACACGCACGAGGAAAAAATGTCCATCAAAGCAGTATGATGTAATATACTACATATCGGACCTTGCAGGGTTTCTCGAAAACAAAAATCTGATTTTTTGCAACTACAATGATTAATTATGGTGAGTTTTTGGTAAATTTGTAGCAAATTTCAAAGCATATTGTTATGCTGTGAAAATCTACACAAATCATAATTCTTTATTAATTTTTTGACCTCAAGAATCGTTGATTTCTGTCGTTTATATAAAGGAAACAATGAGAGAAACAGAGAGAAACTAGACGTTTAGCCTTAAATCTGCTTTTATCATATCTGAAAATGAAACCAACTGTTTGAAAATAATGCATCCATTTTGTTTGATGGCTATTTGAGCACGTTGGTGGACATGATGCACAGCATGCATGCTTACAGTGTGTGTGTGTGTGTGTGTCATTGAACAGTAATCCACATGTTTTGAGAGCTGTCATTTGTAGTGTTGTAACTAATTACACATTATTACTAAGGAAAGTAACTATTGGACTATAAAATAAAACATTGTACACTAATCTACACTATTTTAATGGTGTTGTGGGACAATATGAGAGACAACGGCAACATGTCCTCAACTATACTGTATATCTAGATATTATTTTGTTTAATTCTGCCTGAGTAATAAGTGTTTTATTTGCTTTAACGTCGTGGCTTGGTCTTCTCCTTTGGTAGCAGAGCTCACGTTATCACCTGTGTAGCCACTAATTTTCTGGCGGCATGGGACGAATTGAGGTGCTTCATTAGATTAGAATTACTTGTCACCGACGCAGAGAGACTCTTTTTTTCCTGGGCATAAGTTGCACGATACATAAACATTCTTGCCTTTCACCTCAACGAGCTTGTATTTCTAGTTTGCAAACGTTAGCTTTGAACTTGTTGGATTTGCCATTGTTCTGACTCCTGGTCATTGGTGTGTGCGACTGACTGTGATTGTGCTTGTGTGTGAACACAAACGATGGAAATGTACTCCATCTAAGCCAATCATCACGTTCTCAGATACACCATGTTCAAAGACACACCAATCATCATCACTGGTTGGTTATGTGTCCCGCCCCAGCCCCGAACACAGAGAAAGAGAGGTCCTATGGCCTAGAGAGACGCTGCTCGCATGAAAACCGCATCAGTGTTCTCAATTATAGTATTGTCAGTAATGGTAACGTTGTAATAGGGGAAACAGTAATTCATTTGATTACTCGTTACTGAAAAAAGTATCGCCGCTAGTAACGCCGTTTATTTATAGCATCGCTATAACCATCACTGGTCATTAGAGATTTCACAAATACTCCTGATTTTGTAGTTGTGGATGAAGTATCGTTGTTGTTTTGATGCATACATGGATTTGGCCTATTATTAAAAATGCTCAAATATCAACTGAAATGGCTATAACACAAAGCTAGTTGTTTTAATTTACGGTAGCCTAGGACACTTTCATAAACTGTGTGAGAGGATTACAAACCGCTGGACTCAGACTCGAAACAAATTGCCAATTACTGCACTGTGTCTGCAATAATAGGCAGTCTGCATGTTTGGAAAAGACGATGTCATCTCTATCCTTAACTTGCAGATATTTAAATTGTGTGTGTGTGTGTGTGTGTGTGTGTGTGTGTGTGTGTGTGTGTGTGTGAGATTTGAGTGTATTAATAATGTCCTGTAAAAGATATTCATTAATTGTGTGTATTAGCATGTTGGTTATCTCTTTGTGATTATTTGGATGCTGTGTCGCTTTAATTAGTATTAGTCATTTCACAAAAAAAAAAAAAAATCAATTATGAGTGAGATGGGGTTGGTAGGGGGGTTTGCATATAACAACAGGATGCATATATACAATATGCAAGTTTAGAAAATGAAACAACTCGTGTGGTCAAGTTCAGAAAGGCTTTGAACGTGCGTTATTGTCGATAATGTCATGATAATGTCACATGACATGGATCACACACACCAGATGAGAAGCGTGTATTAACAACTTGAGGCTTTGCAGCATATTCTATTCATCAATACTTTGTTAATAGTTTTTGCATATGAAACTATGCAGATGGTGCTCTGTGGCGGAGCAGAAATTTGAACATTTGAACAGAATTTAAACCCCAGACTGTCCAAAACATGCAGGAAATATGCAACAATTTAAAAATAAAAAATGCGAATGCAACAAAATGCGTTTATTCAATGATTGCATTAAAATTCAATGATCACAAATCCTAGAGGGTCTGACATATACTATTTATAATACACTGGTTCACTAAAAACTCTATGAATAGCTAAATAAATAAATAATTCATAATACAATCAATCAACCAGTCAATCAATAATATATCACAATAGTTCATTCATTCATTTTCCTTCGGCTTAGTCCCTTTATTCATCAGGGGTCGCCACAGCGGAATGAACCGCCAACTTATCTAGCATATGTTATACACAGCGGATGCCCTTCCAGCTGCAACCCAGTACTTGGAAACATCCATACACACTCATTTACTGTCAGGGTTCTGTTGTTGTGTTCCATGTGCTTCCCATGTCATGTGATTACTTTGTTCTGTTTCCCGCCGTTTTTAGTGTTCATTTATTCCACCTGTGTCTCACCCCTGTGTATCATCTGTCCCATTATCCCTCTTGTATTTATACCCCTCAGTTTGTATCATTCATTGTCCGGTATTGTATTGTCTACGTGTCGATTATCCATGCTGTCGTCACCCCATGTCCTCCCAGTTTCCTGTTTCTTCGTGTAACCGTGTATGTAAGTGTTTGTTAATAAATTCGTGTTTCATTTCATCTCGTCTTCCTGTGCCTTTCTGTCCCTCACCCGAGCGTGACATTTACACACATGCACTATGGCTAATATAGTTTATTCAAGTCACCTATACCACATGTCTTTGGACTGTGGGGGAAACCGGAGCACCCGGAGGAAAGACCTTCTTGCTGTGAGGTGACAGTACTAACCACAGAGCCACCATGTTGCCCCATCAAATAGTTATTTTTTGTTATTTAATTTTTTTGAAGGAAGCAAAATTCTAGCCTAGATTTATTTAACAAGTAGAAAGAAATACTAGAAATTGATTCTTATTTTAAAACAAATACTGAATTATTCAGTCAAGGCCAGAGTATTGCCCTGTCTTTGTTGTTTTAACATTAATGACAGTAGCTACTATTTCTTTAAAAATGTATGCACAGATCCAATATACTGATATATATCCTTTCACAATTACTAGCAATCTAGGCCTTGCAGATCGCTGGAAAACATCGCCTGGACTACTAATTCTACCACTGAAATAAACTACAAATCCCATCCTTCCCTGCACTCCCACACCTGGCCCAGATCCCCCTTAATTGCAAACACGGATTACAGACTATAAATACACCTCACTCACACATTGCTGAGTCTTGTTATTTCGTTATTCAAGCCTTGGCTTGCCTTCGCATGTTTTTGACCTGTGTTTAGTTTTACCCTTTATGCTGTTTTACCGCCTGTCCTGACCATTTGCCTTTTTCTGACGACTTTCTTTGGATTACCCTCATGCTCCAGTTCCAGCTCCAGTAGCTGTTTGACCATTGCCTGCCTGACTACTCCTGATTATTAAACTGCACGTGGATCCTCACCTCTGTTGTCAGACTCACTTGTTACACATCCAGTTTTCTGCCGACATTTTTAATTAATTAAAGACTTAAACAACTGTGCCAAATTGTATATGACATAATCAGCCTGATCTCACGAGGAAACGTAAGTATTTTACGTTTTGTCTGTTTAGTGGCTAATTCCTACGAGTTCAGTTGTATGAAAATGCAATGTAATGTACATTCAGGGCATGCAACAGTCTGGGTGGTACACTTCTTTGGGGGTTCTCCACACCATAACTCTCCCGGGAAAGACAGTGAAGGTGGACTCATCAGAGAACAATACATGTTTCACATTGTCCACAGCCCAAGATTTTCACTGTTGGCACCATAGAAACCGATGTCTGGCACTTTGTTCAATCCACTTAAATTTGTAAAAATTTATAAGTTAACTTAATTCCATCAAGTTGTTCCAGCACAAATCTATTGTGTGGAACCCGGCATTTATTACGCTACAGTAAATTTCTGGGACAGAATCGAATGGAAAGCTGTGTTTTCCCATGATGTAAAATGTTGCATTACATTTCATTTGACCTACACATAATCTTGTGAATATATGTTCCTTTCTATTTGCACTACGTTTTTATTTCACCTCAATTTATGCAAACAATACGCAAAGAAACTGTTTTACATCTCGCCTCACAGCTGCGCTTAACCGGGATAAAACCATTGGAGCTCACGTGTTTGTCAAAAGCTAGACCTCGAAATAGACCCATAGTTTCAGACACAATAATTGTTTCTTGCTCCTAAATTCAAAGACTCTGTGGTAGCATCTTCATATGAATTTGAATGATAAATTAAGATTTGTTTAGATATTTTTCTAGGTTTTCCCTTCTCTATAAGCCCCTTGAATAACATCACGACATGCCGTCTCTCTCTCTCACACGCACACACACAAACACAAATACAATCGCAATGAGTCCATTCAGTGCCACAAATCCCGAGAGGTAAATCTGCCTGGACTGGCAGGGAAATGAGAGAGAATGAGATCAGAAGAAAAAAAAAGAATTAAATAAAAATGCAATAAAGCCGCCTGTGTGAAATCAATCTGCTTAGAGTTTTGCTTAATAAAAATTCATGAAGAGCAGCTAGCCCAGAGTTCATAAGAAATATTGTTGTTGATATAGAGGCAGAGCCGGACAGTAAGTGTCTTATCTCTCTCTCTCTCAGTGTGTGTGTGTGTGTGTGTGTGTGTGTGTGTGTGTGTGTGTGTGTGTGTGTGACCATGTGAGAGACTGAGAGACAATATATGGAAATATTCCTAGTTTTTGTGTTTGTCTCAACATTAGAATAACCACCCGCTTCGAATGTTATCACTCGATTGAATGGGCATTATCAGTGGTTATCAGCTGATAGATATGGGCCAGTAGGGGCCTTCTGCACCTACTAGTCATCCATCCACATGGTAAATCAGCTACACTAATAGAGAAGACTCCAGATCCAGATCTGTTTTTACATTACTGTGACGGTTGGGTTTAGGGTTGCGGTAGGGTAGACGTTAATAAAATATTATTGGGAAATCTAATAAATAATATAAATAATTCTCGTTAACTTCCGGCTGTAGCCGTATGTGATCTATAGCTGATTAACCATGTGGATGGAGGATAACAGGCTCCTACTGGCCCATATCTATCAGCTGATAAGCACTGATAACGCTCATTCAATCGAGTGATAACATTCGAATCGGCTGGAATAACATTATAACATTCAGATAGAGGGTACGTGAACACAACAAAAAAACTAATAACGGATGTTTTATGTGTTTTGACAGTTTATTAATGGGAGCCCAAATGCTAACATTTAGAAACAGGTTTTAAAGAGCAAGCAAAAACAAACAAACAAGCAAGAAAAAAAAAAAGTTAAACCTCCACAAAAAATTGCACTTCACTGTAAAAATGTGCATTATGTGTTTATTCTATAGGTATGAGGGAGTAACACAACAACAGTGGTGAATTTCTACTAGTTATGTCGTAGGACATTAGGGGATTTGCTTAGAAGACCAATCAATCTGAATTATACAAAAATTGACCAATTAAATTAGTAAGTACATCCTGCATGCTGCATGTGCAGCCACTCCTCCAATTAGGAGTATATACAGCATATGTTTTATACAGCGGATGCCCTTCCAGCTGCAACCCAGTACTGGGAAACATCCATACACACTCATTCACACACATACACTAGGGTCAATTTAGTTTATTTAATTCACCTATAGCGCATGTCTTTAGACCGTGGGGGAAACCGGAGCACCCGGAGGAAACCCACGCCAACACAGTGAGAACATGCAAACTCCACACAGAAATGCCAACTGACCCAGCCGGGACTCCAACCAGCAACCTTCTTGCTGAGACGCGACAGTACTAACCACCGTGTCGCCCTCATATCAATTTCTATGTGTGAAAAAAAATTCGACATTTTACCATGCGCTTTCTGCAACACAGGCTCATTCTGAAAACATAGCCCTATATACATTTTCTGCGACAGAAGTATGTATGGCTGCATTTTATCTTTAAAACGAATGCTAAGGGGTGGTGTGACTTACCAGCTGACTGATTACCTCTATATGGACGGCTTTCTCGCTGTTACCAGTTTGCCCAGTGGCTCGCAGCCTACGTCGGCGGACTTGAAATGCAGAGTGGAGTTGACCATGACGACGGGGATTGAGTCTGGTGAAGAACGGTTCCAGAAAGCAGGTAAGACAATAACAAGAGCCAAAAAGTAAAATAAACAAGTAAATAACAGGGTGAGAATGTGGTAAAATCTGAAAATGTTGTAAAACATGGATTGATTTTCAAAACACTGTAGGTTGGGTTTAGTGAAGTAAGTGGGTGGGTGGGGGGATCGATCGGTTGGTCGGTCAGTCAGTCAGCGGCCTTTGGTGGATTTACACGAGAAGAGAAGGCGTGAATGTCGCTCGCGAGACTTCTGGGGCGTTTTTTGGCACTCTCAAGAAATGTATATAGGGGGGTACATTTCCAGAGTGAGCCTGGGTTGGCTTTCTGTGCCTCCTCCAGCAACAACACCTGCAGCCATTTCAAGCATAACATTTAAGACACTGGGTGTTTAGAAAATACCAACATTCAGATAGTCTGGTGAGAATTTGGTGTAAACAACACGCAGTGCCAGCCCATCCAACAGGCACTATAGTCAGTTGCCTAGGGTCCCGCATTTCTTGGAGGGCCCCACAAACGCTATTCTTGTATACTTACTGTGAACGTAAGTATGAGGACAAGCACGTACGTATAAATCAAGAACAATGCACAAACCCCATTAAACACAATACAATTCATAACGACGGTGAGAAACATAACCTCCACATTTCATTAAATAAATAGCTCTGTATAATTCATGCATGACAAATAGCTAAAAATGATAATAAATACACAACAACAGTATGAATAAAGCAGAAAATATTAGAAACATACCCAGCAGCACCACTCTATTTTGCATAACTAGAATGACGTAACATATTCCTACACAGATTCCACACATCTCTCTAAATTGCTCACGATGGATATAAAGCCGAAACAATCTCTTAAAGTCTTAAGTAATATAACGTCACAAGTGTCCAATCTGTGCCCTTCTTCATTTGTATTTTATTTTATTTAGTTTGTTTGTTTTATGTACAGTTTGTTTTTACAACACACTTTCATTTGCAATACTTTACAATAATTTGCAATACTTGTAAACCTGTAAACCTTGTAAAATCTGTTTAAATCTGAGTAAATATTTGTACATATGTATTATAGGTTAAATATGTTACAGTTAATAAAAATGTATACACTTAAATATTAAAATTGAAAAAAAAAATTGTGCTTTCTTCTCACTGTTTTTACAACAGTGGGCCCAATTTTTGTTTATCTCGCGTAGGGCCCCTCAACCCTATGGGCCGACAATGACAACACGAAAGGATGAATAATCAGCAACTGCATGATGCATAATGTCAAAACAGGACAAAATATCTAGGGAAATCTTATAAGAATTAAGGCAGTTCTCTTATTTTGTGTGTATATGTATATATACACACACACACACACAAAATAAAAGAACTGCCTTAATTCGGCCTTAACTGCCTTAATTATATATATATATATATAGTTGAAGTTTTATTAAAAGAATTATTACCTTCCTGAATCATTAGCCTGCCTGTATATATTTTCCCCAATGTCTGTTTAATGGAAAGAAGATTTCTTTCAACACATTTCTGAACATAATAGTTTTAATAACTAATTTCTAATACTGATTTCTTTTATCTTTGCCATGATGACAACACATAATATTTGACTAGATATTTTTTAAGATACTAATATTCAGCTTAAAGTGACCTTTAAAGGCTTAACTAGGTTATTTAGGCAAGTTAGATTAATTAGGCAAGTCATTGTATAACAGTGGTTTGTTCATTAGACATTTGGATGCTAATAATATTGACCTTAAAATATATTTTTTTAAAAACAGTTTTTATTCTAGCCAAAATAAAACAAACAAGACTTTCTCCAGAAGAAAAAATATTATAGGAAATACTGTGAAAAAATCCTTGCTCTGTTAAACATCATTTTGGAAAAAAGAAAAAGAAAAAAAACTTCACAGGAGATTAAATAATTTTGACTTCAACTGTATTTACAGTAGTCTACATTCGAAGTGAATCAAAAATGTTTCTCTAAATTGTCCTAGGACAAGAATGGGTGCTGTTCAATAGTTTAATTTTTAAGGTGATAATCCACTTTAAATGTTGACTACTGATTATATAGGATAAAGTTCATGTTTTTGCTTCTATTAGTGTTTGTCAGTTATCTAGCACATTGGGTGTTATTTCTCTTTGTGAAGGACACAACAACTCCAACCCAGAAAAAAAAGAAACAGGACATCTAGTCACCCAGTTCCTATCACTCAAGGTCTCTGTTTTGAGGAATCGCAGAAAGTGCTTTCAGCATCTAAATCTTTATCTCTGACAGGACCCATTTTATGGGCTCAACATCTTCTAAAAACCATTAGCATTAGTCACACATCAACGCAACCCACAACACACAGCCCTGAGTAAGTCAATACACACTCAAAACACACTTGGACCAATTAACAACACAACCTGAGGCCTTTCTGGACAAATTACAGCAAAAAACTACACTTTCGGCTGGGCTATATTTTGTAGTCACTACAAGTAGTGACGCTACTAGCTTAACTATATTTCTCAGTAGCTTGGTGGTAGCGTTGCTACTTTCTAAATCAAACAGCTTTTCAGTAGCGAAGGTATTATTTTAAGCAAGTTGCGCAGTAGTCTCCACGCAAGCTACATTTACCGATCGCGGATCATTAAGGGACGCCACCACCATTCACGAAGCTGTGCGGCCAGTGTCTGGCCGATGCAAGTAAATCCATATGATGTAGAGAATGGCGAATTCTCCTTCTTCGTGTTTTACAGTGGTCGAAAACAAACTTTTCGACATGAAGTACATGTGTTAAAGTTAATTCAGATGCTGTGCTCTTGTCAGAGTTGAATTGGTTTTAAATTGATTCACTGTTTGTTCTGCAAATGTGCCCAAGTGCACTTACATGAAAAAGAAAAATATATAGTAGTTTAATGTAAATACAGTACTTCAAATATTTCAAATACTGTGGTACTTTTATAGTTGCAATACAACAACTATATATAT
>CAIGQW010000317.1:12602541-12613854 GCA_903798125.1 Danio choprae | reverse complement strand
TGTGTGTGTGTGTGTGTGTGTGTGTGTGTGTGTGTGTGTGTGTGTGTTTGTGTGTGTTTGTGCGCGCATGTGTGTACAGTATCAGGCTGGTGTACAGTGAAGGAGGAAGTGGAGCCTGTCCTTCACCCAGATGTGTGTGTTCCTCTCTGTTCACTGGATTCAGGCAGAGCAGCATCCGAGCGCAGGGATTCCCCATCCAGGACGAACAATGAGCGGGAAGGAAGGAGCGCCAGCCTTTGTGCCTGTGTGTCCTTTATGAGAGGCCTGGGACAGAGACAAAGACGGATCAAACACACAAGCAGGAGGTCAGACACTTTTTCTCTCATTTAAACACACACACACGCACGCACGCACGCACGCACGCACACACACACACATCCTAAAAATTTCCTTCTTTTCCAAACAAAAACAAACACGAGTGAGTGCCACAAGTTTTGCACTGATGTGTGGTTTGTTATGATAGGACAATATTTAGCCAATATATAACTACATATATGAAAATCTGGAATCTGAGAGTTCAAAAATTCTAAATATTGATGAAATTGCCTTTAAAGGTGCAGTATGTAAGTTTGACACCCAGTGGTTGAACTAGGTATTGCATTCCTGGATCAAAACAAACGCAAGCGCAGGTTAGAAACGGCTTCTATTTCTTGCAGCTGAACAACAGAAAACTGACAATGCTCACCTCAGGTACACTTTATGTGCTTTATTCAGTGTTAAATGCTAACAGTGTGAGTTTGAATGCCATTTTACATGACATGTATTGCCATACTACTGAAAGCAGCAGCAGATAGTTCACCTCAGATCTTGAAAATTAAATAAACTGTTTGAAATTTTACTTTAGAACTGTGAAATAATGCAAACCAACACATATCAGCGATTCAGCATGTTAATTTAATAATGTTAAAGAGGTTTAATATGTATTAATTAGATTATAAACCTTACCATTTCGTGAGTGAGTGCATATTCTGTGCTTCTGAATGGCTGTATTTAAATTTCTGCCGTGTTTCGTCCGGTGCAAACAGCCAAATTGCTTAACACTGCAAATCTCGTCACGAAGCGTGTTGTTAGGACCCGGGGTTACAATGGCCCCGTTTACACTGCCAGTTAAATGTGACCCAATTCCGATTTTTTGCTCATATGTGACAAAGATTGGATCTGTTCTATGACCGTGTAAACATGAAAAATACGCATGCATTCGGATATTCAGAGATCGGTTTCAGGGCTCCTTCATATGTGGAAATATATCAGATATAAATTGGATATGTGACAATGTAAATCTCATGTAAATATCATGTAAACAGGCAGATGGGATTTATTGAGGCATTCTGTCATTAAACTTGCAACAATATGGTACTTCTCCACGGTTTAATGACGTAGAAGGAAGAGCATGTGTGGAGACGCCGACACGGTAAACAACAACAACAGAGGAAACATGGAGGAGGAAAGTGGTCAGTCGCCACAATTTGCTTCCACCAGACCTGATATCTCTCTCATACCCACAAATTCCTCTGAATGGTGGAGGACACCATATATATAAACCATAGGCGCAAGCTGTGATGACGGCCCTTTCCCTCCGCCTCTGCCTCAAAATCATTTTAAAGTTTTAAGGGAAATTTCACATATTTCGCAGAGCAAAAAGCAAGACAATTTCTTCCATCGTGGCTAGTGTGGGGCAGATGCTAGAACCCGCCTTTACGCATGCGCGACATCGTAAATTGTATGGCAAGTGAAAACACATGAATCGCATATGGGTCACGATAAAAGGCTGTGTAAACAGACAGGCAAAAAAAATCTAATTTAGGCAACAAATAGAAATTGGGCATCAAGACCTGACAGTGTAAACGGGGCCAATGTAACCTGCTCACCTAATGTTTACGTTCGTAATATGAACTCTGAATCTGCATCTCATTTCAGAGTCTGCAACTGTCCACTGGATGCTTTGAGAGCCTTCCTGACTGAATGAATGAAATATGCTGTTTTCCACCAAGGCAACCCGGGGTGCTGAAATATAATTGGCTAAACTGGCATTGGGCGGGTTAAAAGAACCAAAACAAAGGCAACTGTTCCGGCATTCATTCATTCATTTTCATTTCGGCTTAGTCCCTTTATTAATCTGGGGTCGCCACAGCGGAATGAACCGCCAACTTATCCAGCATATGTTTTACGCAGCGGATGCCCTTCCAGCTGCAACCCATCACTGGGAAACATCCACACACACCCATTCACACACATACACTACGGACAATTTAGCCTACCCAATTCACCTATAGCGCATGTCTTTGGACTGTGGGGGAAACCGGAGCACCCAGAGGAAACCCACGCAAACACGGGGAGAACATGCAAACTCCACACAGAAATGCCAACTGATCCAGTCGAGGCTCGAACCATTGACCTTCTTGCTGTGAGGGGAACGTGCTACCCACTGCGCCCTCGTGAGGCCCTGTTCCGGCATGTAACGCACATTTTCCAAGCAGAATATCTGACTTCAGCATTGTTTTTCAGATAAACAAGAATGTTCACTCAGCATGTTTCTTAAATATCTGCAAACATATTATGGTATTTTTATGCTTTAGAAGAGTCAAAAACTTACATACAGAACCTTTAAAGTTGTCCAAATGAAGTGTTTAGCAGTGCATATGAAAGATTACAAATTTCTTTAAATATATAAATGACATTGTAAAATGCGTTCTGAGGGAGCCAATATGTTAGACACAGTTTCATGGGTTCAAAGCAATGCAAATTGTCAGTTCAAAGCACGGCTGTGTCTATTGTCTAACAAATGGCTAGGTAACACTTTCTCTGGTCCAGTGGCAGGACAGGTTTTGACTCCAGTACTTCATTTGGACGCTTTGTCTTCATGCTAAAATGTATCATGAATGGGTACTTATATGCTGATGAGATCCGGGCTGTGAAATGCAATTTACCCTGCTGACAACAACATCTTCATTTGCATGCTTTGTTTTCGGCTGTCTCCACCTATGTCTGTAAAAAATTATTTAAAACTTAGTGCCTGGCTGCACTAGTGCACTAAATCCCGAAGGTCTCCCTGGGTTTTGTCTCTTCTAGAAATTCATTCATTCATTCATTTTCATTTCGGCTTAGTCCCTTCTTGCTGTGAAGCGAACGTGCTACCCACTGCGCCACCGTGAGGCCCCTCTTCTAGAAATTCAGAACATGTATTATTCATTCATTCATTTTCATTTCGGCTTAGTCCTTTTATTACTCTGGGGTCGCCACAGCGGAATGAACCGCCAACTTATCCAGCATATGTTTTACGCAGCGGATGCCCTTCCAGCTGCAACCCATCTCTGGGAAACATTCATACACACCCATTCACACTCATACACTACGGACAATTTAGTCTACCCAATTCACCTGTACCGCATGTCTTTGGACTTGTGCAGGAAACCGGAGCACCCGGAGGAAACCCACGCCAACACAGGGAGAACATGCAAACTCCACACAGAAACGCCAACTGACCCAGCCGAGGCTCGAACCAGCGACCTTCTTGCTGTGAGGCGAACGTGCTACCCACTGCGCCACTGTGAGCCCCACAACATGTATTACTAATCAGAAATTGAGTTTTGATGAATTTACATTAGGAAATGTACAAAATATCTTCATGAACCATGATATTCACTTAAAAGTCTCGTGAAGTGCTTTGAAATGTGCATTTTTATTCATTGTTTCACCTAGCATTTCTGAAAAGATCTCCATCCACACTATCCCGCTGAAATGCACATCCCGTGACCACACACACACACACACACACTCTGGCATGGGCTGCAGCATATGCGTGCGTCTGAGCTCCAGGCAGTCAGCTGGTGCTTTGAGCGCAAAACACCAGAGAGCAGTGCACGGCGGACAGTTTATTAAGGATGTACCGCTGGATCGCATCTCACTATAGTTGTTAAACGTGATATTTATTCATCTTGTCTCTATCTAACGACTCTTCTGTCTTTTGAATCTATCAGGTAAGGTGTCACAGCGTCAGTACACTGCTTCAATCTTTCGCTTTCACGCTTATACTTAGTAATTTTCAAGAGTTCACACTTAGCTGATGATTGATAATAAAGCTTGTTTGGCATGCTGTCCCGGGAGAGAGCCCTAAGGTCACGAGATCCCTCACCCTCACCCTCCCGTTTGCAGGGCGAGAGGGGAGCTTGAGCTCAGGTAGATCTCGATGAACTCCCCCGACTTATTTCTGGTTAATAGAATGGCTAAGAAGAGATGTACACTTGCTAAGAGCTTGGCTATGGTATCAATTTGGTATGTTCAATTTACTTAAGTTGCAAGTTTTTGGACTGTGGGAGAAAACCGGAGAAGCCGGGGAAAACCCACGCGAGCATGTGGAGAACGAGAAAACTCCGCACAGAAATGTCAACTGGTTTAGTTGGGACTTTAACCAGAGACATTCTTGCTGTGAGGCGATAGTGTTAATCACTGGACCACCGTGTCGCCCATCTGGATAGGAGGGGGGGTGGGTAGGGGGGGATTTTTCAAGACAAAGATACTGAGATAAGAGAACTCTGGTTATTTAAAGTGATTTAGGAACCATCTGATTGGTGAATCAATCGTGAGCTGATGCGGGACAAGCTGTGAGCAATCATAAGCACGTGATCCTCTCGAAATTAGTTTATAAATGAACTTCAATTAGCGAAAACCTCAGATACCGTTGGTTGGTTCCTGTTGGTTGTGCACCTTTTTTACCAACCAAGTTTGTTGACGCCATTATAATGACACAGATCACTCTGCCTATTCATGCCAGAGTCCCGCGGAAAAAGGGATTGACAGGTGGTAATTTGTGTGTATCTTTATTTATTTATGATTTGGTTATGGGTAAAACAAAGACCATGCAGGTCAGGTAGTTGAAACGGTAGGCTACAAATCATTAATTCGTTATGAATTAATGAATTATTCATAAATAATTAATTCACCGCCGCCTACGACGACGATGCCATCGTCCATCGCGATGATGCCAATTTGGTCGACATCGCCCAACCCTAATGTGGCGTATACTGTATGTACATCTAATATGAGTTTTCAGAATTCAGCGCTCGATAGCGCCACCTTCAAAATGTCAATTAAACTTTTCACACAGATTGAAGTCTGGACAAATGTGGCATCACAGTACAAACAATAAAGCTTCTTGAGCAAATCATTAAAGTTTTAGTCAACAGGAAGCTGCTGCAGACTTTTAATTTAGTATGATGATGTATTACGCGGTGGCGCAGTAGGTAGTGCTGTTGCCTCACAGCAAGAAGGTTGCTGGTTCGAGCCTCAGTTGGGTCAGTTGGCATTTCTGTGTGGAGTTTGCATGTTCTCCTCGTGGGTGCTCCAGTTTCCCCCACAAGTCCAAAAACATGCAGTATAGGTGAATTGGGTAAGCTAAATTGTCCGTAATATGTTTGTGTGAATGTTTCCCAATGATGGGTTGCAGCTGGAAGGGCATCCGCTGCATAAAACATGTGCTAGATAAGTTGGCGGTTCATTCCGCTGTGGCGACCACAGATTAAGCCGAAAAGAAAATGAATGAATGAATGATGATGTATTTCTGACTCGAACAGAATATTGAGTAGGGGCGGGGCTTATTTTTGAATGGCTTTATGGGTGTGGCCATGTTTCGCCCAATCCGTCACTATGACATCATCAGAGAAGGTCTTTTTGATTAACGATTAACGATCGATCACCTTAAGGCTAACAATGGGCACTGGCAAAATAAACATTGTTTAATAAATTTCATGCAAACTTTTAAATTAGATTCCCCCCCCCCCTGCAAATTCTGTGCCATTTTAAAGTGTACAGTATATGTTCACATTCACCTCCTAAAAATATAATCAGATTAACAATCATAGCGCCACCTGCTGGACACAGGCAATAATGTATTCACACATACAACGTTTAATCTGCCCCAAACTTCACATGTGATAAAAGTCCTGGTCTTTTTATTTTTCTAAAGTTTATGTTTATTTATTTAATTATTTATCTGTTTGTTTGTTTGTTTGTTTGTTTGTTTGTTTGTTAGTTTGTTTATGTATTTATATCTTCTCTCATCTGACTGTCTGACTTCTCACTCTCTCAGGGTTACATCCTGCTATTTATTCATTTTTGTCAGTATCTTCCCCCAGTATTGTATTACATTTATTTATTTGTTTGTTTATTTTTGTTTGTTTACTTGTTCTTATTTTATTGTGTTTTATATTTTAGTTTATTTATTTGTGTATTTGTTCATTTTTTATGTATTTTATTTTTTATCTGTTTGTGTGTATTTGTTTACACTAATTAGCTATGTTTATTTTTATTTATTTTATTATTTATCTGTTTGTGTTTGTATTTGTTTATTTTATTTATCTGCTTATTTATTTACTCATTCAATCATTCATTCTCTCATTCATTTTTGTCAGTATATCCCACCAGTATTATATTATATTTATATATTATATTTTGTTTGTTTATTTTTTTATATAGTGTTTTTATATATTTATATTTGTTTATTTATTTATTTTTATTTATTTTATTTTATTATGTATCTGTTTGTGTGTGTGTGCGTGCGTGCGTGCGTGCATTTATTTTATTTATTCATTCTCTCATCTGAGTGTCAAGATACTGATAATATTTCTGTCATATTCTTAGGGTTACACCCTGACACTTTCATTTTTGTCAGTATATCCCCCCAGTATTCTATTATATTTATTTATTTGTCTGTTTGTTTATTTTTGTTTGTTTACTTGTAATAATTTTATTGTTTTTATATTTTTGTTTATTTATTTGTGTATTTGTTCATTTTTATTTATACATTTGTTCATTTTTTATTTATATTATAAATATGTATTATTTATCTGTTTGTGTGTATTTGTTTATACTATTTATTTGTTTATTTTTATTTCGTTATTATTGATCTGTTTGTGTATGTATTTGATTATTTTATTTATCTGTTAATTTATTCATTTACTCATTCTCTCATTCATTTTTGTCAGTATAACCCCCCAGTATTGTATTATATTTATGTGTGTGTGTGTGTGTGTGTGTGTGTGTGTGTGTGTGTGTGTGTTTATTTTATTTATTCATTCTCTCATCTGAGTGTCAAGATACTGATATGTCGGTCATATTCTTAGGGTTACACCCTGACACTTTTCAATTTTTGTCAGTATATCCCAGCAGTATTGTAATATATATATATATATCATTTTTTTACATATATAATATATATTTACATAATATATATGTTTGTTTATTTTGGTTTGTACATTTGTATATTATTTGATTATGTATCTGTTTGTGTGTATTTATTTATTTAAAATTATTTATTTATCTATCTGTTTTTTTATTATTTATTTATTCATTCATACATTCCCTCATCTGACTGTCAGGATAGTGATGTCTGTCATGCTCTCTTCTTTCAATATTTGATTTAATAATGAGTCTGTGTCTGAAAAATAATAAAAACGTTGATCACAAAAAAAAAAAAGGTCCAGAAATAAATCCTGCTGAGGTCGGCATATGAGTGTAAGGGTGGCGTTGGTCTGAGGGTTTTGTTGATCTCCTGAAGAATCCAGTCGTCAGCTCCTCGTTCCCCCACGCCAGGCTCAAGGTCGCTGCGGTGTCCTGATCTCTCTGTTTCCAGCATGCAGCATCCTGATAAGCATCAATGCTGGAGAACTGAGGAGTTTCAACTGATAAGAGGATGATTTACACAGGAACATGTGGACGGAGCTCTGGGCTCTTGCTGACACAGCAGATGGTGGTCACTGGTAGCATTGGGATGCTAACCGTTTTTAAGGTTTACCGCGGTATGGAAAAGTCAAGGTTTTACACATTTCTGTTATACTGTTCTTATGGTATACAGTTGAAGTCAAATTATTCGCCCTCCTGTGATTTATTTATTTATTTATGTTTTAAATATTTCCCAAATGATGTTTAACAGATTTAGGAATTTTTCACAGTATAGGCCAATTTCACAAGAACCGGAAGCCCGTTGCCGCTGAGTAAATTTACTTCCTCTATAGTGACAAATAACGCTTTTTATGCCGAGGAAACATGGAAAGATTCTTCACAACATCTCTCTCCACTCTGCCGCAAATTAAGTTTGAGGACATCAGTCGAATTGTTGCAGAAAATTCTTCAACTACAGGGTCGAGACTGAAGAAGAGTTACAAATTCTTTGTTGAAGAATTTATTCATGGATATCAGGGTAAGTTTTGAATCAGCTACTATCGCTAGCATATCGTTAACGTTAGCATGTTTTAATAAAGTTACGGTTTTTCTAAATATGTTATATGATATATGTTGATTACAGATATGTTGACCTTTTTTCACTGTTTATGCATGCTTTGTCAAATGTAGTCGACAGCACGGTGGTGGTCAGAGCTAGATGCTACCGGTCAATGAGGAAAAACGAGGAACCCCACACACTGGAGGTTATATGTAATCTGCCGGTTGGCTTATGATGCAGATTAGCTATCATTGTTCTGATAGCAAGTTCAATTATTTTTTAACATAACTGCTGTTGCAGTTTTTAAGTGTTCTGGTGTAATATACTTAGCTTCTGCGGTTGCAGGCTAATTGCAGGTTTTCCACTGTTGTCATTTTTGCGGTGTTAACACTAGAACTACCGAGACGGTAATTTTAACAGCTTCTAATGTTTGCAATCGAATAATTTTGTTGAATTAAAACACACATTTATAGTTCTAAGACTTTCATTAAATATGAGACCGGTCAGAATGACTGCTCTGGTCATTCTAGTAGTTATACAGTTCTGGTAGTTCCAGTGTTAATACAACAGCACTTTTTCAGTGTTTAATATTGTTCCTGACTTGTAGTTTTAAAGTACATTTTGTTTTTTTTTTACAGATGTTTTTGGAGTCTCGTGGAGAGCCTAGTATCTGTCTATGGTTTAAACATTGCTGCATTAGGGTTAATTCACACAAATTATATTACTAATTACTCACCTTGTTACTCACACCTGTGAACTAACCCTTTAAAATTGTAACCATGATAGATAGAGATAGAGATAGATGTATATGTGTATATATATGTATGTATATGTGTAACTAATTTTATATTGTTTTACAACTATCTATTTTTAAAGTACTGTTGTAATTGTAAACTTTCATAATGTATCACTTCAATTTTACAATTCTGTATTAATTTTGAAATCTAACAATGAAATGTGTAAAATAACAACTGGACAACAGAACAACTGTATGATGTTTATTTTGACCAATAACAATTATTAAAAAAACGAAGTATTTTCAATTTAAACTGTTCTTGTTATTTTCTTGCTCATTTTTGTTCAATAAAAGTAACAAACGTCGGCCCTTTTCTTCTAATAGCATATACCCACTTTTGTCTTTGGTCATTTGTTGGAAAATCGTGAACTCAAATACGGTGGTTTTTGTTTCGAATTGCTGCACTTAGGTACACAGCAGAACGCCTTGCTCCTCGACTGTGCTGCCATTGTTTTTACCGGAAGGAACTTTACCCAGGGGCGACCATAACCGGAAGTAACGAACGCGGAAGTGGCCTCACAGTGGCGCAGTGGGTAGCACGTTCGCCTCACAGCAAGAAGGTCGCTGATCGCTGGTTCGAGCCTCGGCTGGGTCAGTTGGCGTTTCTGTGTGGAGTTTGCATGTTCTCCCTGTGTTGGCGTGGGTTTCCTCCGGGTGCTCCGGTTTCCCCCACAAGTCCAAAGACATGCGGTACAGGTGAATTGGGTAAGCTAAATTGTCCGTAGTGCATGAGTGTGAATGGGTGTGTATGGATGTTTCCCAGAGATGGGTTGCAGCTGGAAGGGCATCCGCTGCGTAAAACATGCTGGATAAGTTGGCGGTTCATTCCGCTGTGACGACCCCAGATTAATAAAGGGACTAAGCCGAAATGAAAATGAATGAATGAATGAATGAACGAACGCGGAAGTGTGAAATTGGCCTATTTCCTATAATATTTTTTCTTCTGGAGAAAGTCTTATTTGTTTTATTTTGGCTAGAATAAAAGCAGTTTTAAATTTTTTTAAAACCATTTTAATGTAAATATTATTAGTCCCCTTACGCAGTATTTTTATTCGACTGTCTACAGAACAAACTAATGAAGTAATTAACTAATTAACCTAGTTAAGTCTTTAAATGTGACCTTAAGCTGAATATTAGTATCTTGAAAAATATCTAGTCAAATATTATGTGATGTCATCATGGCAAAGAGAAAAGAAATCAGTTATTAGAAATGAGTTATTAAAACTATTATGATTAGAAATGTGTTGGAAAAAATCTTTTTGTTAAACAGAAATTGGGAAAAATGCATTCATTCATTTTCATTTCGGCTTAGTCCCTTTATTAATCTGGGGTCGCCACAGTGGAATGAACCGTCAACTTATCCAGCATATGTTCTACGCAGCGGATGCCCTTCCAGCTGCAACCCATCACTGGGAAACATCCACACACAATCATTCACACACATACACTACGGACAATTTAGCTTACCCAATTCACCTATACCGCATGTCTTTGGACTGTGGGGGACACTGGAGCACCCGAAGGAAACACACGCCAACATAGGGAGAACATGCAAACTCCACACAGCAAGAAGGTCGCTGGTTCGAGCCTCTGCTGGGTCAGTTGGCATTTTTTTGTGTGTGTGTGTGTGGGGGGGGGGGGGGGGGGGGGGGTTTGAACTGTGATTTACATATTATGTTTAGATTTATCTGCATTTGGACTCTGAATGATCTGTTGTGCCACGACTTCTGTGAAGAGCCATTAATAAATATCACAGCACAGGAACTTCCTGTCATTATCTGGTAGCTGCTGGATCTTGCGGGCTGTCCCGTTCTGTCGGGTCAATTGGCTGAAACTAGCAACTCTTCCCATAAGTTTCAGTATTCCTTCACCTCTGACCCTGTGACCTTTGACCCTGATAGAGCTGTATTCCAGAGCACAGGATGAGAGGGCCAGATCACAGGTGGATCCTGCATATGTTAGCGTGCACACACACACACACACACACACACACACACACACACACAAATATACATGGAAATACACACACAAACACTGTTTACATACTCGCTCTCACTTACACACACACTGTTTACATACTCTCTCTTACACACATTTTACACACACACACACACACACATGAAATTATGCACACATATACATAGAAACACACACACACACACACACACTCTCACAAACACCGCTTCTATCTCTCTCTCTCACACACACACACTCTCTGTTCACATGCTCTTTCGCTCACACACACACACACACACACACACCGTACATACAGACACTACAAACTGTCACACACAAACACACA
>CAIGQW010000317.1:12572492-12602141 GCA_903798125.1 Danio choprae | reverse complement strand
TGTACAGAAACTGTCACACACAAACAGTACACAATCTCTCTCTCTCTTTCACACACACACACACACACACACACACACACACAAAATCACACACACACAAACACACACACACTGTACATACACCCTCTCACACACACACTCTCTTACACACACACCACATACACGCTGCACCCACACCCACTACAAATAAACACCCTCGTTTATGAGCGTACACACACACACACACACACACACACACCCTCATACATACGCCCACAATACACTCTTTCTTACTATACACAATCACTCACACACACATTGTTTATACACACTTTACACACACACACTCTCGCTCATACACACACACAAACAAACACTGTACACACACACACACACACATACACACACACACTATATGTGCTGCTCTGCCTCTAGGCAGAAGCACAGACTGATGGCAGGAGTGCAGGAGGTCACAGGACATCCTAGCCTACGCATCCTGTGTCCATCCAGTGAAACCAAGGCCACCGCTGCCAACACACACACACACACACACACACACACACACACACTGTGCTTAATAAGTGTTACACAATAGAAAGCACTAGAAAGAGAGATGAGTCTTGTGCTATCTAGAAATAAAACTTTTGAGCATATGTTTCTGAAAGCCTCGGAGGATACGATTCAGCTTAAACTGCGAAACAGAATCTTCTTAATCAGTAACTGTATTTAAAGCAGTTTTGCTGTAACACCAGACTGGGGACGAGAGAGCAGTTAACCCTGAAGGATGTGTTTGTAAAGCAGGAGATGCTAAAGTGAGTGTTTTAGGCCAGTGGTCCTCAACCACCAGGCCGCGGACCGGTACCGGTCCGTGGATTAATTGGTACCGGGTCGCGTTTTATTTGCTATCTTAGTCTGAACGATCTTTTATTTTGAAAAATCTTTTATTTTATGTGTTCTCTTGCTTACATCTCGGTCACTCGAGCACCAAAATTTAACCCACAAGCAGCAAAATGAGTAGGAAACAGACGTCTTTGGAAGGTTTCTTTGTGAAGAGGAAAAGGCCCAGTGAAGGACCCACGAACTGCCAAGGAATAGATCCGCAATCCATTTGTCAACAAGTCCGGTGAATCCAGCATGTCTGTGCAAGAAGATCAACTGCTGGAGATCGCAAATGACGGCGGCCTTATAAAGGCCATTCGCATATAGCGTCTTTTCTAAAGTTTGGGCAATTTGTTATCTCCAATGGAGGTGCGCGCGCAAGTGGCATGACGCACTCGCACCAGCTTCAGCTTGTATGGAATATTCACATTTCAGTAGACTAATTACTTCAGACAAACACTGCAGAGCTTTGTAATTTTCTCCATCAATAAAACTTGTATCAGAGTGACAAGCTGACAAAACATTTGCTGTCACCCTCTGAGAAAACAGTTGATGGTCGCCTAGAAACCTACGAACCACTATCCCCCCTATCTCGAAAATAGAGTATCGGGTAACTGAAACCAACACTTCCTGAAAACTCCAGGTACAGTGTGGATGCTACAACCAGAGTTTTCACCTCATGAAGTCAGCGTGCGCGCTGTTATCTCCTTTCTGATTGGCCAACACAGCTGGGCTCACACCAAACGCAGAAGATACAAATAAGGCAAATTCTTGGCAAGCGCATTGAGTATTCCACATTGCTCACACGGGGGTAACCGCCCCCATGGTTTCACACATGGTAATCCGCCTCTGTACTCACATTTGCATTGACTTGTATGCAATTTAATACTGCGTTTGGTGTGAACCCAGAATAAAAGTGTCATTATTGCCCCCTGTTGGTTTGGCGTGCCCTTAACATGTGTGTTTTTGCATTTTCATGTGGACGGAGATTTTTTTATTAAACAAAAGCGGGTTAGAAATGTTTAATAGTTTGAAAGTTGGACTTGTGATTGAAATGGCTGCTCATTGCTCTGTGTGCGTGTGTGTGTATGTGTGCACTTAGATGGGTTAAATGCAGAATTCAATTCAATTCATCTTTATTTCTAGAGCGCTTTTACAATGTACATTGTGTCAAAGCAAACATAGAAGTTCTTGTAAATTAAAACTGCCTCAGTCCAGTTTTCAGCATTGAAGTTCAGCTTAGTTCAGTTCAGTTTAGTTCAAATGTCACTGCTGAAAGACCAAACATTGAAGAGTAAATCCATTGATGCGCAGCTCCACAAGTCCCAAACCAAGCAAGCCAGTGGCGAGGAACAAACTTCACCAATTGACGAAAATGAAGGGAAAAAAACATGAGAAAAACCAGACTCAGTTGGGCACGACCATTTCTCCTCTGGCCAAACTTCCTGTGCAGAGCTGCAGTCTAGGCGCCGGAGGCTGGAGAACACTGGACGTCCATCGTGGAGAAGCTGCAGGTCTGAGCGGGTGTTCAGGCAAGCCCATGGGATCAATGCAAAGACTCGTTTGACACTGGGGTCTTTTAGGAATTAGTCCCACATTCTCCACTTCTCCATGACCACCACAGCATCTGCTTAGGATACAGCCCGTTCCAGGATTATGGAGACCTCCGGATAAGAAGAAACAGACTCACATAAATGTAGATGCCATTCAAATTATAATGGACGTGTTCCCGGCTCCAGTTGCCCTAATTAATGCAGGCTAACAATCCTTTAGAGGATTTGGATTTCAAAAGCATTTGTGTTTTATGTGTATGCTAATGCAAAGAGATGTGTCTTTAATCTAGTTTTAAACTGACAGAGTGTGTCTGCCGCTCGTACACAAATTCAGAGTTTGGGTCACCATACTTAGCCACAAGTCACACCTTTCCTTGCTTCTTTCCTAGATTTGGCCCTGTCCCCATGAGCACAGGTATTTAAAACCTGCAGCTTTTTCTACATGGTTTGGCTGTTCGTGGTCAAGCAAACACAGTAGCAGGTGCCTGAAACCAGAACTTTTTGTAAAACTCCTGCCAGGGTGAAGATTTTCAGAAACCCTGTTTACAGTCTTGTCTAGTTGTGCATGTGGTCAGGCAAACTAGAGTTTTTGCATCATGAAATTGGCCTATGCATTGTTTTTTCCTTTAATGTACATCAGATTGTGCACCACTGTCTCTCCTTGCAAGCTTCTGATTGGCCAGCATGGCTTCATGTTTAAGATTATATCACCACCTGTTGGTTTGGCATGCTTTTGACAGTTTATCATAGCGTGTATGCATTTTCATAAGGATGGAGATTTAAAAAACACAAAGGAAGGAATTAAAAAATACCTGTGTACATGTGGAGAGAACTTTTATTTTCAAAGAGGACCTATTATACAAAAATCACCTTTATAAGGAGTTTAAACAGTTATGTGTGTAAACAGTGTGTGAACATAGCCAGTTTCTAATGGTAAAAATGAATTCATTCTATTATCATAATCACACTTGATAAAAACAGTCTGCAGAAAAGCTCCCTTTGTTTGTGTCATCAGAGGGGGAACGCCCCGCCCATTAGTCTCTCCCTCATTAGCATAAACAGCCCTGATTGAGAAGCAGCCGTCTGCTATTAGTTTTCACACTGTATCTGCTAAAGATAATGTCAGCGACTAAGAGGCATTATTTATGTTTAAGTTTTAAGATGCATAAATTAATACTGAAGTTTCAATAGACTACCTTCTTGAGAGCACAATCTCATTTGAATTTAAAGCAACAGTCACCAAAATGGCACAATATGGATCCAAGCCTAAAAGGAGCAGTTTCAAAGAGTATATTGTTTATATAAAGCATTATTTGTGAGGTATTTTATATTAATTTAATGCTTTTTTGTGCTAAATTTACGTCAATGTGTCATTTAATCAATCCAACCAAAAACAATAAATAAAGCCAACTGCCTGTCTTCCTTTCACTGGTGATCAACAGAATCATATTTACATGAAATAAATCTTCATTCCAGTGATTCGTTCACAGCTGGTTCAGCTCCAGCATGCTTGTGATTCAGGAAGCTCATTAAAAGCTTGTCTTCCTTAATGAATCGGCACTGACAAACAGATATTGCATTTTGAACAGCTGGTTAAACAGCATTATTATTAAAGGCTCATCTTCTCCCTTTACCTTAGCAGATTTATCTTTTGCTAATGATAAGTTGTACGAGAGTTTGTATAAGATGACAAGAACGTACTGTAGATAAAACCATCTGTACACATCCTTGTTTACAAAAAAAAATGTCTCGACTTGATATGGGATGCAAACATCAAATCTTTTAATAGACAATGTCTACTTTTACATGGACATCACTAATCTAATTTGCCTTAATCTAAATAAGACAATAATATGATTAAGGTGTTGACATGAGTTGCTTTTTGAATGTTCCTTTCATGATCCCGTTTTACTTCTTATACTACATAGATCCATTAACGTCATTTTAAATGTTCAGACTTTAACTGCAGTTGGGCAGTTTCACTTTCATTCAGGAACATTTCATTCATGCCCTGTGACAAACGGAGGTATTGGGTGTGAGTATGGAGTAAGGACTGGTGTTTTAATGGAATTTGATACCGCACGCCGAATGGAAACAAAAAACTCCCACATTGCGCGATGCAGGTGTCTGTGGTCCTTTACTCGATAGGTGCAGAGAATAGTGTCAAACATGTAAACGTGTCCATGTAAACATAATCAATGTCAAAAATGTATGAACCTGTACTGCGTGTTTCTCAGTGAGTACGTTTACATGGACACCAATATTAGTCCATAGTGTAAACAGCATTTTTTTTTATTACCTTAATTCGACTCATAAGTAGTTTTACAAATTCATTTTCCATACGTCATAATTGAACTAAACAGAAATTAAATTAGGACATGGAGTATTCCTATTTTAGTGGCATTATTGAAGTGCAGTACAGACATGTAAACACCACAATCAAACTATTACCATTGTGTAGGACTTTTCGACACATTTTGCGACAGGATAGTCTATACACACGGCTGTTTGACACTAATCTCTGCACCTATAGAGTCAGTAAAGGATCACAGACACATGCATTGCCAAATGCGGAAATTTTTTCTTTCCATTCGGCAAGCGGTATCAAATTCCATTATAACAACTCTTCCAGGAGTCCTTACTTCATCCAATACCTCAGTTTGTAATGGGGGGTCATGAATAAAACAAAATGTGGATAGCGTGATGACGCAACGACGTTGATCGATATATGTGCTATAACATGTAATACTGGAACATGAAAGGAACATTCAAAAATCAAGTCATGTAAATGCCTTAATCATATTATTCATTCATATTTAATCCTATTCATTCATTTTCCTGCGGCTTAGTCTTTTATCTATCAGGGGATAAACCGCTAACTATTCCAGCCTATGTTTTACGCAGCGGATGGCCTTCCAGGCACAACCCAGTACTGGGAAACACCCATACACTCCCGCATTCACACACACACACACACACACACACACACACACACTCACACACACTCATACATTACAACCAATTTAGTTTATTCAATTCACTTATAGCGCATGGTCATGTCTTTGGACTGTGGGGGAAACACGGGGAGAACATGCAAAGCCAGCCGGGACTCGCACCAGTGACCTTCTTGCTGTGAGGCGACAGTGCTAACCACTGAGCCACTGTGCCGCCTTGTCTTATTCATTAATTCATTTTCTTTTCGGCTTAGTCCCTTTATTAACCAGGGGTCGCCATAGCGGAATGAACCGCCAACTTATCCAGCATATGTTTTAAACAGCGGATGCCCTTCCAGCTACAACCCATCACTGGGAAACATCCATACACACTCATTCACACTCATACACTACGGACAATTTGGTTTATTCAATTTACCTATAGCGCATGTCTTTGGACTGTGGGCGAAAGCGGAGCACCCGGAGGAAACCCACGCGAACATGGGGAGAGCATGCAAACTACACACAGAATACCAACTGACTCAGCCGAGGCTTGAACCAGCGACCTTCTTGCTGTGAGGTGATTGTGCTACACACTGCGCCACCGCGTCACCCCTGTCTTATTCAGATTAAGGCAAATAATTTGATTACTGATGTCCATGTAAATGTAGTCAGTGTGAACAGGTCCTTTACTCCATCACAGTCATTACAAGGCTAACCGGTCGGCCTCCTGTGAGCTGTAGCGTATGAACGAGAGCATTGTGAGCCGACAGCAGCACAAACAGCCTGTACAAGCGAGACGAGACGACGGAGAGATCGAGGTGAAATGCATGTAATGTAGAAACAGATCGTCCTGGGGAAGGAGATTCACGAGAGAGCAGCTCATGAAGGAAAGCGAGCACAAACAGAAGCTCAGTTCACTGTGCTGGAACTTGTAGTATCTCAGCACGTTTGGCTTTTGTCACATTCTTCATTAACTTCATTAACAGATGAGCAGCGGTGATTAGGAGCCGTTTCCCGCTGATTCAGCTCCTGCACGCACGCACACACCTCGCAGCTCATGTCACACATGGGGGCTGTTGAGCCAGATGACACACTGTATCACATAAGCGCACGAGTGAATACACACACACACACACACATGCACATGCACAAACACAATGAAATGTTTGCACATTTCTTGGCTTTGTCTGTATTGATTAACTTAGTTAATACACACTTAATTAGTCTCTTCAAACGGAACTGTTCCTAGATCGCTAAAAGTCATGACCGTAACAGATGACCTTTGACTTGTGGAGAATTCATGTTTACGAGGCTTTGTGAGAGAGCGTTCCATTGATTTCTCTAGAGATTCAGCAATCCCCAGTACCTGAGCTCAATAAAGAACCGACTGATCTTTTTTTCTCTTGATGTTCAGAGGTAAAAATGATTGGGATGACTCTTGGGACAGTGTTCCCACCACCACCAAAAAAATCTGGAAATATCATCATCTTACTGAAAACAAAAATGATGGGTATCAATATTATTTTAAAGGGAGAACAAAAATCTTTTTTGGAGAGGTATTAATCTAATATGTCCCTCTGGATTTACCACATCTATTTACCAGAACCTGGGCCTATGACCACCATAAGACGACAGAGGACCACTGATCAGTAATAGAGAAGTGGAAAATTAAAAAAAAAAATTGTGCTAGCCAAAGATTAATTCCAAATAATCTACTTTTTTTAATGTAATATATGTGTGTTATACTTAATATATACACTCACCGGCCACTTTATTAGGTACACCTTACTAGCACCGGTTGGACCCCCTTTTGCCTTCAGAGATGCCTTAATCCTTTGTGGCATAGATTCAACAAGGTACTGGAAATATTCCTCAGAGATGTTGGTCCATATTGACATGATAGCATCACGGAGTTGCTGCACATTTGTCGGCTGCACATCTATGATGCGAATCTCCTGTTCCACCACATCCTAAAGGTGCTCTATTAGATTGAGATCTGGTGACTGTGGAGGCCATTTGAGTACAGTGAACTCACTGTCATGTTCGAGAAACCAGTCTGAGATGATTCGCGTTTTATGACATGGCAGGTTATCCTGCTGGAAGTAGCCATCAGAAGATGAGTACACTGTGGTCATAAAGAGATGGACATGGTCAGCAACAATACTCAGGTAGGCTGTGGCGTTGACACGATGCTCAATTGGTACTTTAAGTGAGTGTGTCAAGAAAATATCCCCCACACCATTACACCACCACCACCAGCCTGAACCATTGATACAAGGCAGGATGGATCCATGCATTCATGTTGTTGACACCAAATTCTGACCCTACCATCTGAATGTCACAGCAGAAATCGAGACTCATCAGACCAGGCAACGTTTTTCCAATCTTCTATTGTCCAATTTTGGTGAGCCTGTGCAAATTGTAGCCTCAGTTTCCTGTTCTTAACTGACAGGAGTGGCACCCGGTGTGGTCTTCTGCCGCTGTAGCCCATCCGCCTCAAGGTTGGACATGTTGTGCGTTTAGAGATGCTCTTCTGCATACCTCAGTTGTAACGAGTGGTTATTTGAGTTACTGTTGCCTTTCTATCAGCTGAAACCAGTCTGGCCATTCTCCTCTGACCTCTGGCATCGACAAGGCATTTGCGCCCACAGAACTGCCGCTCACTGGATATTTTCTCTTTTTCAGGCCATTCTCTGTAAACCCTAGAGATGGTTGTCAACAACCATGCCCTGTTCAAAGTCACTTAAATCAGCTTTCTTCTCCATTGTGATGCTCGGTTTGAACTGCAGCAGATCGTCTTTACCATGTCTACATGCCTAAATGCATTGAGTTGCTGCCATGTGATTGGCTGATTAGAAATTTGCATTAACGAGCAGTTGGACAGGTGTACCTTATAAAGTGGCCGGTGAGTGTATGTATATATATATATGTGTGTGTGTGTGCGTGCGTGCGTGCGTGCGTGCGTGTGTTAAAACAAACATAATAACAAAACTATACAAAACTAAAATATTTACATAGATATTTAAATGTATATATAATTTGTATCATATACATAAATATTTTACATGTCAATTGAAATAAATATTTTTATATACATAATAAATATACACACATAAATTATGTCAACGTTTATTTTGGTTGCAATTAGTCACGATTAATCTTTGCCAGGGACTTACACTGCAAAAAAAAAAGATTTTCTTAATTAGATATTTGCATTTGAAACAAGACCAAAAAAATAATAATAATCTTGTCATGTTATTTTAAGAAAACAAGCAAAATAATCTGCCAATGGGGTAAGCAAAATTAATCTTGTTTTTCCGTTTGACATAAGAGTATTTTGCTTGTTTTAAGGAAAAACTCACTTATTTTTAACATATTATTTCTTAAAACATGACAACATGTTTTGCTCGTCTTTAAAATGCTTCTCGATTTAAGAATTTTTAGATATTTGGACTTATTTTAGATAAGTAGGACAAACAATTTTTGCAGTGTAGTTTCTTAGTTTGTTTCTACAGTTACCGGTTGGTTAACTGACTATGCTCACCTGTGCCTGATTTATGTCCTCATTTAGCCACATACAGTATTTTCGCCCACAATTATTTGCTTTCTCTCATATTTTCCCTACATCACAAGGGTAAAGAATTGTTCTGACGTAGCTTCTACTTCTAACGTAAATCTGCTAAAACGGAAAAGTTCTCCTCCTTCCTCTCTTGCCTGATTGTCATAAATACAGAATAACAGTCTGATATATTTCTTAAGCTAAAAAAACATCAATTAAGAAAAAATTATGCTAAAAGCTTAAAATCGTGTTTAACCTTTTAAAGGGGACCTATTATGCAAAAATCACTTTTATAAGGGGTTTAAACACAGTTGTGTAGCAATAGTGTGTGTGAATATAACCAGTACTTGTGAATATATCACACTTGATAAAAACAGTCTGCAGAAACACTTTGATTGACCTTTTCCCTTTGTACGTGTCATCAGAGGGGGAAAGCCCCGCCCATTAGTGACCATCCCTCCCTCATTAGCATAGAACGTTAGTCTTGTTTTTTAATCTGCCACTATGCTGACACACGGGCATTCGTAGCCCCGCCTTCTTTTGAAAAGAGCACAATCTCATTTGAATTTAAAGCGACAGTCACCAAAATGGCACAATTACGATCAAAGCCTAAAAGGGGCAGTTTCAAAGAGTCATAAAGCGTTATTTATAGGGTATTTTGAGCTGAAACTACACACTCTAGAGACATCAGAGACTTATTTTACATCTTGCATAATAGGTCCCTTTTAATGTGCACTCTATGGAAAAACAAATCAAATTTATATTGATAACCTATGGACAAAGATCAAACAGGTGATTTTAAAGGGTTTTAAAAGGTTAAACCATCTGATTTGTTTACAAAAGGCCCAGTTCCTCTCCTCAACAATCATTTGAGGAATTATTTATGACTGCAGCACAAATTGAGCATACTGTGCTTAGGGTTAAGGGTCTGTTCATTTCATTACCTCAATGGCAAGGTAATCCACATAGCAGCTGTATTGTACTGCAGGCTGGCAGGTTCACTTTAAAGCAGGTTCTCTGTTGTTTTGGTCCGATCCATCAGAGCCTGGGATGCTTTGATGTGCGTTACGCTGCCCTCATTACCGCTGCACTCTAATGGAGACCACCGAAATAAAGGTATTAAATATGTATAAAACACAAGGTGTCTTCCAGGCATCACTGTCTCTCCTCTCTCTCCTGCCCGTGTTTTGTTTTTGTTGTGTTGATTCCAGACACATCCCCAAATTGATGGCCTGTCAGCCGAGGGTAAAGGAGGTCCTGTATCCAGACACAGGCTGGTGCGTTCAACCATAAATTAGTGCGTATGGCACCCTCGTCTCCCAATAAAGTTCTCGTAAACAAAAATCATCTTTTAGTTAGCGTTTTCCTTCCAGACAGCACGTATACGCACACACATAGCGCAGGCTTTTGTCACATTTCTCTCCTCTGTTACTCGCCCGTTTACAGCGTCCCTGGAAACTACACGCATATGCAAATTTCCCTCTGTTCTGACAAATTAATTTTACCTCTTTCATCCCCCTTCTCTCACTCCTTCTCAATCATTCTCCTGGGCTGAAGAGGAGCAGGGCTTGACCATCTGGAGCTGTCGGAATGATATTGTTTAATTTGTTTCATGATTAAGTGGTTGTTTCTCCGAGAGCACGAGGTCTCTGCACAAAATTAAGACAAAAGAATTAGCAATTACAAAAAAAAAAACGAGCATCCACACAGTTTAAAAAACTGCTTAAAGCGGGAGATGCTTTCGTATGTTGTGACACTTAAACTCATTTACACGTTCTCTAATTTTTTGGCGTGGCATCAGTCATATTGACGTGTCTCATAAATACATGGGGTGAGAGTTTAGGGTTTGCTGAACTTGTGGCGCCCATGATTAAAAAGCAATTAACACACAGAAATGACAACTTCACTTCTGAAAGTTACTTTTGAATTTAGGAATAGGAGTGTTTAAAATATTCGCTTTCTTATGTCAAATAAATACAAGACCATTGTATAAAGACTAAAATATTTGGTGAAATATAGAATGTGTACAACATTTTTTTATTCATTAATTCATTTTCTTTTCGGCTTAGTCCCTTATTTATCAGGGGTCACCACAGCGGAATGAACCGCCAACTACTCCATAAGTTTTTATGCAGTGGATGTCCTTCCAGCCGCAACCCAGTACTAGAAAAAGTGGTTTATTTAATTTATTATTATTTATTTATATACAGAGTTAATGATCATATCAGTGTTCTTCCAAAATCCTTCAAACACTTAGCGAACCAAAACGTTGCTGATAAATAACCAGAAATTCAGATTCTATAGATTAAAAATAACAAATAATGGTCAATTAAATGCGTGTGTTGAATTAAAGGGATAGTTCACCCCAAAATTTTAAAATTCCTGTTAACTTACCGACAGCTATCCATTCTTTTCAGTTCGGGTGACTTTTTATTATTAGCTTTAATCCACAGCCTGGTCAAACAGTTCACATGTGTGACTCTAGACCGACTGTAGTGACGAAAATTGACAAAAGTGGCAGATCTAGTGATGCAATCACCAATATCTATCAACAAACTGTCACATTACCTCCCATTCAAGCGCACAACTTTGCACATGCGCCAATATCTGTTTGGCCAGGCTGTGGAGTCAAGCTAATAACATTGTAATGTTCAGTTTTTTTACACTGACCAATCATTTTGCTTCACAAGACCTCAGTGTGTCATCAGGAGCCATGGCTATTGATTTGGACTCGTTTGTATGTTATTTTTAATCCAAAAAAAATAATAATTGCCATTATATGAATCACCAAGAACCACAGATTCATCTCAAAATCTTCTTGAATGTTCTACTGAAGAAAAAAAAAGTCACCTTCTGTACATCTTGGATGACCTGTGGGTGAGTAAATGAACATGAACTTTTCGTTTTTGGGTGAACTATCCCTTTAATCTCCAACTCCTGCAGCACAGGCTTGAGTAAAAGAGCAACCGTCCACCTCGGTATCAGCTTCGTCTTCGCTATCTCTGAATGACAGCCCGTGCTAAACACTGAACATAATTTGTACTTTTAATAGCGCTGCCTTCTATTCCTCTGACGGCTCTCAATCAATAACCAGAGCCGACCGCGGCCAGCGCTCGCAGACCCGCTTTTATTAATTTTAAACAAGCTCACTAACTAGGCGTCTGATATGGAGATGTATCTCACACAGATAATAGGCAGGCTGGATTGATGGCTTCATTCGCTCTCTGGGTCTGTCAGCTCATGATTTAAGACACACTCAAACACCTTCTGTCATTCTGACCGACGCATGTGCGGCTCACACGCAAATGAAGAAAATAAATAAATAAATAAATAAATGACTATTGCATAAAGAGATTTGTTAGTAAACATAATATACATATATTTTGCGGTAGTAGGCAAAAGTCATTAAGGCATGATACATACTACGCAATCTCAATTCGTTATGTAGTGGTTAATTCGTATTAAATTGTACGATCTCATTCGAACATTTTAGTACGATTTGCTCATTCCCTAGATGTCATTAGACCTGTGGCTAAACATCTGATGTACAGTTGAAGTCAGAATTATTAGCCCTCCTGTATATTTGTTTCCCAAATTTCTGTTTAACGGAGAGAATATATACATTTTTAACACATTTTTAAACATTCATTCATTTTCTTTTCGGCTTAGTCCCTTTATTAATCTGGGGTCGCCACAGTGGAATGAACCGCCAACTTATCCAGCATATGTTTTACACAGCGGATGCCCTTCCAGCTGCAACCCATCACCCATCATTGGGAAACACCCATACACACTCATTCACACACATACACTATGGACAATTTAGCTTACCCAATTTACCTATACCGAATGTCTTTGGACGATGGGGGAAACTGGAGCACCTGGAAGAAACCCACGCGAACACAGGGAGAACATGCAAACTCCACACAGAAATGCCAACTGACCCAGCCGAGGCTCGAACCAGCGACCTTCTTGCTGTGAGGCGAAAGTTCTAACCCCTGAGCCACCGTGCCACCCTGAAACCATTATTTTTGAACCATTTTAAATTATGTCATGAAAAATGATGCATTGCCATCGATTAATTCCGTTAAAACTTTATTAGATGTTAACTGCATTCAACGTGTGTTCCTAAATCATCTACAGATACATTAAGCACAAATTTGTATCAATTTACTGCTCGATTGACCATTAACAGATCCTTCATGACTGGTTCAAAATCACACTGATCTCACAAGCTGCACTTTTTATGCGCATTCTGGAATATCGCATCGAAAACCCTGGATGGAAACGCCAAGATGCGCATACATTTTGAAAATGCGCATAAAAAATGATGCGCACAACTGAGTGAGATAAACTTTTCATCTGATAAGAAAAAATGTGCATTTAACTATGATGGAAACACATTTACCAAATAAATTCCAGCACGCATAGCAAAAAAAGTCATGTGATTTCGCTTCAACAGATCACGTGATAATAAAATTGTTGGAAAGTGATGGGTATGTGTGGGTGGATGATGAGGTCCGAACATTTTTAACTGTTATATGAAAAAGAAGTGACGACCACCCTTAATGGAAAACATCAGAGGAACGTGCAAATTTTCCAAGAAGTGCGAGCGGAGATGATGCTGAAAGCATATAACAAACTGTGGACTATTAAGCGTAATAAGTGGAAGAGCCTTAAGCAAAAATACAAGGTGGCAAGAGCACATTTTGTTACTTTGACGTCATGGATATGATTCTTGGACAAAGGCCAATTGTCACGTCCCTTTCTTCGAACATAATCTCCGGTATGATTAACAAATTGTTTTTATAACTTCAGCTTGTTGGTATGCATTGGGATCGAAGAGTGTATGTTAACTGTTTTTTAGGTGTCTCTTCTGTAGACAGCCCAAAGGACCCTGAAATTGAGCCGGACTCTAAAGGTAACCTTCCTTTATACTGAACTTAAAACTGATTAAATGAATGGCTATTGCTTTTTAAAACTGTTTATATGAGTATATGTATTAGATTAGACAGTTTGTAATAATATTTAGGCTCCGTGGTATGATATACGAGAAATATGAGAAAAAGGCCAACTTTCGTTTTTCTTTTGATATTTGCCACCAGTTTATCAGGACGTCACGATTTTGTTCTCTTGGACTCGTTGGATGGAAACGTTGCTCGCAAATGTTTTACGAGATATTCCAGTTTTGCGCATAAGTTTAATTTGCGTCTTTGGATGGCAACATGGCTACTGTTTATATGTAGATGTTCATATGTAACATTTGCTTGTAAAACAAAACTGAAATTATACGAATGCATATAAAAACCAAACCGTAAATATTCAGTTAGCTTTAGTGTTTGGAGAAAAATGAAAACCGAAACTCTTTAAACACTAGCTAAAAAAACTATAATTT
Source organism: Danio choprae (assembly GCA_903798125.1). Classification (NCBI taxonomy): domain Eukaryota; kingdom Metazoa; phylum Chordata; class Actinopteri; order Cypriniformes; family Danionidae; genus Danio; species Danio choprae. Next base: position 12,587,840 of record CAIGQW010000317.1, on the reverse strand, counting down.
GTAAAGTACAGTAACAATTATTGAAGAAATCACTCTGCATGCAACCTAAATAGTACCAAAACTAAGAATGACTTACTTTGTAATTGATATAAAATGGTTTTCTTCCTGTAAAGAGTGTCCAGTGCATTGCAGTGTGACCAAAATGGTAATAAATTGAATACATTTGTCTATTTGGGAATAGCACCAGATTGCTGAAGAAGCCTATTAACCTCAGTTTCTGCCACAACACAACTTCACAAGAAAACAATGCATCCCTGTGGAGCACTTCATACTGAGTGCAAAAATGTTGCGCAGCATATATACAGTATATGTTGATATTGCTGGCCTACGAGGAACAAAAGGACCACATCAGCGAACACGTCACACTGCCAATGAACTTTCTTAAAAAGCAAATTAAGCCCATTTACGCCTGGTATTAAGATTTATTTGTCGGTTTACTTGTATTAGGTTATTGTCAATCTGGATATACTAGTGAACAATGGTCAGGGTAGTTGTTAATTCCAGTCGGATTGCGTTTGTATTGTGTAAAAGACACAAAAGACCAGCTACTGCTCTGTCTACTTACCAATTCGTGATCTTAAAACAAGGTACAGCAAACTCAACATTCAATTCCTATTCATGTAGGCCGCAAATCACCATTACTTGCACTCCTCTGTAGGAAATCGACAAAACTGTTGATTTATTCACTGTTGTGAGTTTATTGTGAGTCACAGTCGTCGTCAGCTGCCATCATATGATGGACTGATGATCGAGTGCTATTTGTAGGTTCCCTTACAAGATCGCATAGGAGAAACAGGCAATAGTATCTACTTTACTACTGAGCCTTTATGTCGCAGAGCACTGTGCTAGAAATGCCAATGTTATGAGTTCGATTCCCAGGGAAAGTGTGAATGTAATTCTCTGCAGAAGCAGCAAGGGGTTATCTGAACATCTTAAAACCCCTTAATATAACAGTATGTATAAAACCTATACACTAATACAGATATAATTATAGTTTATAAGTCACTAGCTGGAAAGCAATTGTTGTGTAAGTGATTCCACCCATATTGTTTCCATTACCATTATGGTTAAGGTGTAGACTCTGCTATTCTTTTGTATTTAGCGACTATTTTTAAAACTATCAGGGGCCATTTACACTACAATATTTTCAGCCAGAAATGTGTGCAATTTGCCTGTTCATTTACACAACAATGGCATTTTGAGAGCTAAAAAATAAATACATTTCATGAAAACAGGTTTCTAAAGTGGAAGTTTTCAAAAATGCTGCTATTGTCATGTCTATGTAAAAGCCAGGAAACAAGAATCTCTGAAAGTGGCGACTGCATAGTCGATTTTAAAGAAACATGCAAACAAATGCACAACAGCGTTGTTCAAGTGTTTGCTAAAGCCCAATTTATACTTTAGCCTGGCTCCGCAGCATGATTTGTGGAGTTTGATACTTGAAAAGGTCATTGTTGTACTGTTATTTGCAGCAGTGGTGCAAAAAGTTTAAGTCAGCTAAATTAGTTAATTTAATTATATATAAAACTAATAGGTTGAGGATTAATTTAGAGGACACTCATGAAAAATGTTAGTTTTTCAGTACAATGGGCTGTTTGCACAGCTAGTGTTTTCAGCCAATGATAAGTAAAGTTTATTTATAAACTAATTTGGAGAGGATCACGTGCTTATGATTGCTGCGGCTGGTCCCGCATTATCCAATTCATGATTCACCAATCAGACGATTCCTAAGCCACTATAAATACCCTAAGTTCCATATCACGGCCATCTTCGTTTTGAAGAATCCCCCCTTCCACCCCTACTCCTCCTTTCCTAGATGGGTGGCACGGTGGCCCAGTGGTTAGCACTGTCGCCTCACAGCAAGAACGTCACTGGATCTAGTCCTTACCAAGCCAGCCGACGTTTCTGTGCTCCCCGTGCTCACGTGGGTTTCCGCCGGGTTCCTCGGTTTCCTCCCACTGTCCTAAATCATGCAACTTAAGTTAATTGACTAATCCAAATCGGCATCATAGAAATGCTCCTAGTAAGTAGTCATCTCAAGAGCAATCACTATCTGTTCATTAGCTACTACAGCAGGGGAGTTCTCGAGATCTACCTGAGCTCAAACTCCCCTCTCGCCTTGCAAACGGGAGGGAGCCCGTTTTGGAGGATTCTCCCGGGCTGGAGGATCTATGAGCTCAGGCTCATACAGGCTCAAACAAGCTTTATAACCAATCATCAGCTAAGTGTGAACTCTTGAAACTTCCCGTGAAAGGTTTATGTGACTATTTTCAACTTCATGAGATTCCTTTTTTTATGGAACGATGTTGTAATGTAATTAAAATACAATCAGTTAAATAGACTTAATGATTCATTTAGTAGTTCAAGCATAAAACGAGATGAAAGAGCATGTAAACGCTAGCGCCATCAGTAGCAGAAGGCTAGTGCAGGAACTCCGTGGAAAATACTGGGCTAAATAAAATTTCCATATTTTAAAGACATGGCACGGAAAAATGGAATTTAATGCAGTGGTTCTTGTCCGGTCTGAGACCTACTTTATTTTGTATATTAATCAGGCAGTGAAGATCACTGATTTTTAAAGAAATCAGATCTTAAATGTGGCGATTTTGTAATGAAAGCAACAATTCACCGGTAGCGCTGGACTAGCGGACTGAAAATTAAAAGTCTGTGTGCATATACCCCATTGTGTAAAGAAGTAATTTAGGCTATATTTTTTTAATTTAAGCTAACTGGAGTCTTAATGCAAAATATTATATAATAATTTACAATATTATTAACAATAAAATTAAAATGGATTTTATTTTAAAAGCTTTGGACTACCTGTGCACAAAATATAGCCATTGTTCTTTTTTTTTTTTCATTGTTTTTGTTGTCACTTGCGCATTCACCCAGCTCGACCAGACTCGACTCCAAGTCATGATGCGGAGCCGTGCGCAAAGTTACAAAAAAAGTCATGCACACTGCAATTGAAGCACCCATAGCAAACTTCCACTTTGTTTCAGGAGGCGTGGCTTTGGACGGCAGGGGAGGGACTGTGTTCCAGAGATTTATGCTAACCGGTTAGCATTGTGGCAGATCACCTACTGCACCTTTAATGCTTCCTCAGCGAAGTGTGGATTTTCAAATAAAAATAAAATAAAATAAAAATGCAAGAAATAAACTTTCCCATTTTTGTTGTTGCGTGAATGTAGCTCTTGTTATAATCACCTAGGTAGCAAGAATTCTGGCCCAGACTTGGCATAAAGCTGGCATAGCAGGCATTTATTCGGCACTGGCATACAGCATGTGAGCCAAACATGACCGCGGTTTAGCAGAGGTGGCACCGTCTTTAAGGCGGCACACAAGACTTGGCCTAGATGTTAAAAATGTATATGTGGCCCACATAAGTTTGGCCTTTCTTGACTGACATTTAAATTATTTTTGAGTAAAGAAAAAGATTCTACCAATCAGGTCGCTTTGAAAAAAAAAGAATGCCCAAAGCGTGCCTAAAGCCCAATGCTTCATGGGTTTATCAATTTAAATGCAGTCGTGACACCAACTTTTCCAACTTAACCAACTTAGCTGAGACTTGGCCCAGTTATGGTCCATGTTTGGCCCTTGTCTGGAAGCCAGACTTGGTCCAGTCATGTACCGTAATTCACTGCGGCATGTGGGCCAAGCAAAAGCTGATTGTGTGGGCCAGAAACATTTTGCTATGTGGGCATCCTCTGTGTAGACGGGCCTACTGAGCTCCTTTTGTGTATTTCTGATAAAAACCCTGTGAAATCAATTTCTATATCCTTTTCTTGCCTTTCTAATTCACATAGAGATGCTGGTGTTTTATGAAGCAGTGCGCCTTAATGAGAACATTAACTTAATTAGTAAAATAATCATGTGAGGCGCTGCAACTCCCTCTTTTTAATGTGAAGTTTAGTCAATAACTCTATCGCCAAACAAGATATTCAAGTGCGAGCAATAGAAATGTCCCACCATTTTAAAAAAATCTCAATAAACGCAGTGGCAGATTCAGCTGGAGCACTCCTGCCTTTCCTCATGTGGCATATTAGAGGTCTGATGGTTTTCTTTCAGGTAAGCGCTCTGTTCAACTGAGGGAGAGCAGTTTGCTGAGTGTGAAATTTGTGGGTTGAGGAAGTAGGTTCCCTGAGTTTCTGTGGCACGCAAGATCACCTTTCATGACAGTGATTACACAATCTGTCTAATAAGCAGAAATAACTAATTTACACTGACTCCCCTCCAAACCCTCCGCCGCCTCTGTTGTGTGATGACTAATTACGGCATTTCACAAAATGAGAGAGCTGTAGAATTTTCTACCATAACTGAACGGTTTATTAGTCCAGCAGTCAACAAAATGGTCCCAAAACAGGAGAATTGTACAGTGCTCAGGGCCCAGAGCAGAAAATTGTGCACATGGTCCAGAATCCAAACACATACGTTATGTTGTTATCTATAGAATTTTACAGTATGGTTAAAAGAACTGTTGAAGCATACATTTTCAACAGTAGCAGGCCTTTATCAAGTGGTGCAAATTACAGTACCAATGGGAATTCATACAATGATTCATTTTCTGATCAAGCTGGAAACAGGAATCAATAAAGTATGTCTTCACTAGAAACCAATAGAAATGCAGTGACCTTCAGAGACTTTTCATTCATTCATTCATTTTCTTTTACATGCGGTACAGGTGAATTGGGTAGGCTAAAATTGTCCGTAGTGTATGTGTGTGAGTGAGTGTGTGTGGATGTTTCCCAGTGATGGGTTGCAGCTGGAAGGGCATCCGCTGCGTAAAACATATGAAGGATAAGTTGGCGGTTCATTCCGCTGTGGCGACCCCAGATTAATAAAGGGACTAAGCCGAAAAGAAAATGAATGAATGAATGACTTGTTAAAAATGCATTCACACAAGCAATAAATGAAATATTCCAAAGTCACTGTGTAGTTGGTTGATTGCTCAATTCATCTGTATCAGCTTTAACTTTATTGCTTTGTCAGTGGCTGTTGGTCAAGTTTGTACAATTATTTATTCTTTTTTCACCTTCATTCAGATTCCCAATATGAATACAGTTAAGATGATTAGAGCAATCGTGGTGAATGAATCTGATCTCATGCAGAGTCGCAGGGATGCTTGAGCCAATCCCAGCATCTCAGGTTGTAGACACAGAAACACCTGGATGATTGATTACCAGGCTAACTCAAATGGCTCATTTCCACTGAGCAGTGCAGTTCAGTACAGTAGAGTACAGCATGCATATATTTCAGTTTCCACTTTCAGAGGTACTAAAATAGAGAACTGTACCATACCAATTTTGGCGACATTTGTAAGGGTTTTGTAAGGTTTCTGGGCATCTGGCTTGAGTAGGGTTAAGCTAGGAAAGTGAAAAGTAATGAGGTGAGAATCTCTTTAAATGTGTGCAATGGTGTCTATTTAGACTTGGTGATTGGAACAAGGTAAGGCTGATTTTGGATTTGCGGTAATGGTACATAGCAATATTGTACCACAAGGGTGGAGCTAGTGAAATGGCACTTGCACATGCAACAAGCCAGTGGAATGACAACACAGGAAGCTCCATTTTTAAATACACATGTATGTCATGTATAAAGCACAAAGGATGCTGCTTCCTCTATTTGGGCACTCTTGTCGCATGTCTACATTTGCTACATGTCTACATGTGCAAAAGTTATGTAACTGGTTCATATGAATTTCTTCTTTAAGCAAAAATTATGTTGATTGCAACTTTCTGGCAAGCACAATGCATACCTATTAAAGGGCACTGTAGGACGTTTGATTTTGGATGTAAAATCACAAATCTTACAAGAGATTTTGTACTTTAATATCCATCAAAACTTCATCTTAGAAAGGTAAAAAAAGGTACAAAACACGTCACTGGTGCAGTACCTTTTCAAAAGGTGCTGGTTTGCAAGGTTTCATATTGGTATTTTAAAGGTACCAATATGACCCTTTGCTATGTATGTGACTGTTAATGCCTTTATCTGGTTGACACATTCTGTAGTGTGCAGTTATTATCAGATAAACACAACTAAAGCAGTTACAGACCATTTTTTTTCAATTACAGTTTCATATCACTACATTGAATAATTTTAGTTATTTCGCAGCTACAACAGTCAGATATTAACGAAACAAAAGGCTTTAGATATGTAAGAAATGACTGCAATGCAAGAATGAGTTTGATTGGAACTTTCTGGCACACACTATGCCTACAATTAAGGGTACTATCGGCAGTGAAAACTCACCCCTGATCAGAGTTACTCATACAGAAGTGTACTGTACTATACTGCTTAATAGAAAAGAGACATAACACACATTTAACTCAAACCTGTGTACAGTCTTCAGTTCACCTGTTCTGCATGTTTTGTGGGAGAATCCCATGGAAAAATTGAATAACATGTAAACAATTCCGTAAAGCCCCCCAACTCAGCCAGGTGTCAGACATGCAACTTTCTCACTGGGAGCCAACAGTGTTACCAACTGAGCAATCATACCATCCAGCCTTAGGACCAGCCAGCCTTCAGTCCCCAGACCAGTCTTTCCTGTTCTTTTTCCCTTCACTGCCAAAATAGGTCAAAATATACTAATAAAAACCTGTGAAGACTGAAAAGAAGAAATCCCTGGAAATTACATGTTTCCAAAAGACCAGAGAGCCTAAAGGGGTGCCTGCTAGGATCTCTTAACCAACAATTACTAGAGTGTAGTACCAGTGGCCCCTGATGAGATCACAGAGCAGAGGCTTCTACCAAAGCCCATTTGAGCTGGAGAAAGACAGTCAATCAATACTAAGGCCTGTGCAGATACTACCTGTCAACAGGCTTGAGGAAAATGGATGCCTGAGAAAGCCATAACTATGATAAATCTACTCCCCCGGTTTGGCAACTGGCCCCCTCTCTCTTTTTCTCGCTCTCTCTCCTGCCTTTTCCTTCCTTTCTGCCGTCTGTCTTTGACTAATGTATGCGGTAAAGCTCCCTCCAACCACTCCACACACCGCGTGCCACCGTCCTGATTGGCCAATCAATCTCTGCGTCGAAGCGGAAGGCGCATTAAAATAAATTTGTCACTGTAAGTTTATGAAATATTGATACAGTACCTGAGATAAGAAAGAAAGGTGTTCTGGGCATCTGGCTTGAGTAGGGTTAAGCTAGGAAAGTGAAAGGTAAGAATCATGAGGTGGGAATCTCTCGTAAGGTGTGTAATGGTGTGCATTTAGACTTGGTGACTGGAACAAGGTAAGGATGAGGCTGGATTTTGAACATAAAATTACGAATCTTACGAGATTTTGTACTTTATTTCCTTCAAAACTTTATCTTAGAAAGGTACAAAACTTGTTACTGAGGCAGTACCTTTTCAAAAGATGCATGTTTGCAAGGGGCCATATTGCTACCTTAAAGGTACTTACACTCTGTGGCTGTTAAATGCCTTTAGTGGGTTGGCTGATTAACATTCTAAAGTGTGCAGTTATTTTCAGATAAAAGCATACCAAAAATAGTTACAGTTAAATAATACAGGCCAGTTTTGACGACATTACAGTATTCAATATCACTTTGCTTAGCTTTTGACAGTTGTAGCTGTAAAATAAATGAAATTATTAACTAAACAAAAGGTTTTATAAGAGATATGTAAGAAGTCTTTCACACAGAAGCTGTTCGAGGACAAAAATGTGACAAATGTCTTCAAATGCAACATCTGAACAGTGTATTTAGGTGTGGTAAATGTAGTATACATGGAGTAATAGATTCTGGAATCGAATGTTTTAAATTATTAGAAAAAAAATGCACATCCATTTTTACCCTTATTTTTAAAAGTCTAGTAATACCTTAAGAGTTCTTTATTACTCTTAGGTACAAAAATACCCCAGTGACAAGATGTTATAATCCCAATAGGATCATTTTACCCTCTTTCTAACAGTGTGTCTGTAGTCCTCCATATGATTCAGCCCTGCTGGGCAAGTTGCTGTAGCACAGGGAAAAGATGTGATTGGGAAATGGTGAATGAATGTGCATATATCATATATTAATGATATCATATATCAGCAGAGCCATTTGGTCTGGTGAGGCAGATCAATCAATGTGAAAGTCCGAGCTGAAAGTTCTGCTGTCAGATTTTGACATGTATCATGTGTTTCCTAGTAGTTCAGCTGCAGTAGGGGATCTTTTGTTCACATTCATATTTCACAAGTTCACCTCCTCATCTTATCCTACGGGGTGAAGCAGAACAGCCATCAGGGTATGCGAGAAGAATGAGGGCTCAACGAGAATGGAGGGAATAGAGGCAGAAGAGATAAGAGGTAAACTGCACTGATATATTCTTGCTTAAATGATCAAATTAGCAGGCCTCTCTCAAATCTTCATTTGCAATTCAATTTTTATGTCAGCCAGTGTTTTCCAGGATTTTCACAAGTCCAATGTGAAGACAACGAGGTTGATTTACATCCAGTTTCTCTCAAATGTACTTGTTTAACACGTTTAATTGACTGTAGAAGGCAATTTATGTTGAAGGCAAGCGTAACACTAACCGAGATTAAGAGCACAGACTCTTTGTATTGGGTTATAAAACGTGTTTGCAACAATGTATGAAATGTAGTATTTTACATAGGTAAAAACATTCACAACTTACACAGCAAATGTGTCACTTGAGACTAAGTCTTGAAGGATTTTGGTTTCTGTCTGCACTCCACCAATAACTTGGACTCAATGGGCAGGTGTGCTGGAGAAGCTGTACGAATGACTCTGCAAGCCTCATTTATGAATGACATCATATGTCAGCAGATTCTGCCGTGGCTGATCAATCGGTATGAAATCACTCACATGTCTCGTTTTATCAACTGGTGTTTGTAGAATGAGGTATGTAATGCAGATGGAATAAATGGCACAGTTGGCATATAACATTAAATGAGAGACCAAAGACAGTCCTGCTGCAGCAATCCCTTTCACTTTGAAAGCAAGAGACAAAACAATGACAAAAGTAGGTGAAAGATGACTTTGGGTTCAGTCTTTCAACAGACTGTCGAAGAGTATGTTTCTCACTGGACCCAAATAAATAAAAACTTGTTTTCATCACTAACTCTGGATCAGTTCTCTGTCCTCAACATGCTCCTCAGCAAAGGTTAAGGTCCGAGATCAGGTAGGTCTCGAGAGCTCCCCCTGGTAAAGGAGGAAAGGGGGAGATGGGGTGAATGGGGGTATTCTTCAAAACAAAGCTAAGGAAGGTGAGATGAATGGGTTTATTCCTTGGAGGCTAGAATTCATCTCATTGGTCTAGCAATGATATCTGATTGGACTAGCAATGATTATTGATGCGATACCAGCCAATCTTCCAACCATCAGAATTTACACCTTGTACACCCGCTCTTAGCCTGGTCTTTTGACTCGTTCTGTTTTGGTCACTATAGGTTTGCGGTCATCTCCTCTCCTACATTTGTCTTTTGTGGACGACCAGCCTTTTTTGGGCACTTGAATGATAACATTGTGGAGATGCAAGACTCTAAAAGTCACAGATTTAGAATGACCAACTTTTGGTTTGTCAGATAATTAAGGAAATTACACCAGTTGCAGATTATCACCAATAACTGGGAGGATCTGGATGTGTTCTCTAATTTTGATCTGGCTTCTTCTTCAGAAATCTATTTTAATTTTTTTTTTTTTTTCATATTTAACCTATTCCCCGGATGCTCCTGTTTCCCCCACAGTCCAAAGATGTGCTGTAGATGAATTGGATGAACTAAATTTGCTGTAGTGTGAATGCAAGAGTGTATGGGTGTTACCCAGTACTGGGTTGTGGCTGAAAGGGCATCCGCTGTGAAAAAAATATGCTGGATAAGTTGGCGGTTCATTCTGCTGTGGTGACCCCTGATAAATAAGAGACTAAGCCGAAGGAAAATTAATGAATTTAACCCATTAAATATGCTTGAAAACCAACACAGGCTCATTCTGAAAATGTAGCCCCATATACATTTCTGGAGATAGTAAATTATGTAGCCAGAAGTACGTACGGCGGCATGTAATTTTTTTAATGAACGATATAGGGCAGTATGACGCTGTTCCTTTTCACGCTTACCAGCTGACCGCTTACCTACGTATGGACGGTTTTCTGGCTGTTACCAGTTTGTCCAGTTAGCTTGCTATGTACATCGGTGGACTTAAGACACAAAGAGGAGATGACCACAACAAAGAGGTTCGAGTCCAGTGAAAAACAGTTCCAAAAAGCAGGTATGACAAAAACAGAAGCCAACAAGTAAATAACAGGGTGAGAATGTGGTAAAACATGGTAAAAATCAGACAAGGGCTTATCTTTTACTGAACTGCTTTTTAAATTTGTCGGTTGGGTTTAGGGAAGTGGGTGGGTGGGCGGGTCAATCTGTCCTTTTTAAAATACTTTTGGTTGGGTTTAAGGAAGGGGGAGGGAGGGTGGGTCAGTCGATCGGTCAGTCAGTCAGTCAACAGCATGAAACAGCAGAATGAGCCCTGGTTGTTAAAAACTGCTCTTTGACCCATTATTAAAGCTTTACCAGCAAGCACCCTCATAGAAAATGTACATCTCAGAGACATCTATTTGATGTTTGTGTTTACATCTGGGAGATGTATTTATTACAGCATCTGCTCATCTGCAAACGTCTATTAGATGTCAATTTCCCTACATTAAATAAACATTTAGAATATGTCTTTAAGATGTTTGTGATTTAGAATGTTCATAAACAGATCTTTTTAAGATGTTTATCAGACCTTTGAACACAGGAGATGTTTTCCAGACCAAACAATCTTTTGTTCATGTAGACATATGTGCATCTACAGTGGCCACAGAATTTGTTTTGTCTTCACTGTATACACTCTTAGATATAAAGGTCACTTTATTTGCTTAAAGGGTCACAATTAGCCGATCACATTTCTCAAAGACCATTAGAACAAGATTACTAATTCAATAATTTAGCAAATTTAACAATTTCTGCCAACAAAAAAAGACAATCATTTTGATCCTGACATCCTGATTATCCTGACATCCATTTGAAATATTAGCAGCAATCAAAAGGATAACAATAAACCTAATTCAAGGAAGGTTGTGTAAGGACACCCGTAAACTTTATCAAAGAAATGTTAGCTAGTTAGTTTACTTAAAAATTCCCTGGTGAATTACCAACCAACACAGATGGTCCGACAGCATCTTCAGTCCTCAGTCTGTCATATAATCCTCACTCTATAGGTACTTATTTAATCCAACACATTTGTCTCCAGGTTTGAACATTCAGAGACATTTTCAGAGATTCGCATATCGCAAGATGCAAGATAGATTTAAACTGCAGCTCCACGACGGCTGTACGCCATCTGAGTGTAAGATGAACTAATTTAGATAATAAGCACCTTTCTGGCTGAACGGGAGAGAGAGAGAACGAAAGAGAGAGAGAGCATGGAGGTTAATGACAGTCTATTCACCACCTCCTCTCTCCTTCCTAAGTGCCAATCTTAGTCGTATTGTTCTCCATCTCTCTCTCTTTAATGTATAGACTGATGTGAAAGACGCCACTCTATTCAGCATCCGACAAACGCAGTCTACAGTTCATCTCCAAACTCCTCTCTCGGTCTTGCTCCATTCATATCTGAGAGCTCGTCGTTTTGGTCACGATGAGCAGGAGATTATTTTCTATTTTTTTTTTTTTTTACCCCAATGTCATTTTACCTTGGAAAGACCTTCAGAGTTGAATTCGTATTTTATTCTCAGTGTCAGCGAGGCCTTAATTGGCAAACCACACAACTGAGTGTGGAGTGACGGGTAGAGTATATCCGAGAGGAGATCTGCGCTGTGAATATGAAGATGTGCCGAGACACGGGACTCTGCTGAAGGGATTTTCCTTGAGTTACTGAACGACACGTCACTCCCGCCGTTTCCAGCCATACAGGTGGCATGTTTCATGTAAAAATGAGATGAATGTGTCAGTTCATCATAATCAGAACTAAAAGACACATTCTCAAAGGTACAGTCAAATGTAAATGATTGAAGGTTAATAAAGGGGCATTTCACATTCAAATAAACTTTCTATGCGCTCACTTCTATGTCCCTGCAAATGTGTGACAGTGGTCTATTTTGTTCTTTCTCATTTGATTCTCAAGTTAGATACATAAGTTGAGTTATACTGAAAAAATGAACAGTCACAATATATTTTAAGGTACAATTCTTGCTATTAATAAGCCAATAACTGACTTTTGCCTCAATAAACTCATAATTTGTTACTCATTAGTAGCTTAACTGTCTGGTATAACTGTCTGGTTTAGCTCAGCTACAAAATACGACCTCTGAAGACTATGTCGAATAGTTCATACTGCTGAGCGAATCACTGGTACAACCCTCCTTACTCTCCAAGAAATGTACTGTAGAAATGTACTGTGCCAAAATCACTCTGGACCCCTCACACCCAGCACACTGCCTCTTTGAACTTTTACTTTCTGGTCGACGCTACAGAGCACTGTGCACCAGAACAGCCCGACACAGAAACAGTTTCTTCCCTCAGGCAATCCATCTCATGAACACTTGATGATAGTAATTGTGACAAACATCACTACTTGCTATACACGTTTTAGACACATATACACTTACTTAACAACATACTTTACATGCCAATTTGCACATAACAGCTGCACATATAACGTTGTATATAGTAATATACCTGTACATACACTTGTCAATTTGCATATCTGCATTCAATACTTACTTCTATTTTTAAAATATATTTATTATCAGTTTGTTGTCCTGTCTCTGTAATTCTGTTGCTGTAGAAGCTTCTGTCACGAAAGCAAATTCCTCATATGTGTGAACATTCCTGGCAATAATCTTTCTGATTCTTTCTGATTCTGATTCTTCAAGGTAGTAGTTGGGTTCAGAGCAGAATTAGGGATAATATTAAGTATTTTTTAAGTACTGATGAACAGCCAAAATGTAATAATTGAAAGGCTATGCGCCACTAGGTAATACTGAGGATTGGTGCTTAAAATTAGTATTAACTAACCTTTTTTTTTTTTTTAAATGTTTATTCTGTTTGCTTTTGATTAATGCAAACTGTCAGGAACAAAAAATGATTATTACTTAAGAAATTAGAGGCAAATATAAATAGATTTATACATTTAATTTCTCCCATTTAGATACTGCAGTTTACACGATCATTCAAAACTTTCAGCACTAAGTACTGCGGCTTTTTTTCATTTGAATATTTAGTAAAATGTGATATTTGTTTCTTCTTGTAATGGTTCCACTGGTCTTTTTGTGCAGCATGATAACATGTCTAACATGCTGAGTTTGCTGAAACATATTAGGATTATTATTGTTGATGAAGTATTGCTTAATATCATTCTGAAATAAAACACCTTTGAAAAAATAAAACATTTAAACGTCATGCTAAGCTGTCCGTTTTCAAATGTAGAAAAGTAGGCTAATTCACAGTTATTATAGCATATATTTTCATTCATTTATTCATTCATTCATTTTCTTTTTCGGCTCAGTCCCTTTATTAATCTGGGGTCGCCACAGCGGAATGAACTGCCAACTTATCCAGCATATGTTTTACGTAAGGGATGCCCTTCCAGCTGCAACCCATCACTGGGAAACACCCATACACACTCACATTCACACACACACACACACACACACACACACACACTCATACACTACGGACAATTTAGCTTACCCAATTCACCTGTACCGCATGTCTTTGGACTTGTGGGGGAAACTGGAGCACCCAGAGGAAACACACGCGAACACGGGGAAAATATGCAAACTCCACACAGATACGACAACTGACCCAGCCGGGGCTCGAATCAGCGACCTTCTTGCTGTGAGAGCATATATTTTATATATAACAAAATAAAAGGTAACCAACACCATAAAAGTACTTAATTGCTGTGACTTTTTCCCTTATATCTTTCACATATTGAAAAGACTCTTATAACAGTCCAACATCTCCTCAGTGACTTCTTTGACACTTTCTGGTTTGACAAATTTCCCCAATGGAGATAACTAATAACTAAGCTAATTAATGCTAATGTCTAAATCCTCTAAACTCTTTGTGTTACTACAGAAGTATTCAGCGTTTTGTTCTCATTTAGTACAAAGAATAACGTGTACAAATAAACATTTTCAGCACAGATGAGTAATGTTTACATACGGTTATCTGGAAAAGTTTCTTCAGAGAGAGACAGAGAAAGAAATAGAAAGCGTAGGAGAGAAACAGGGCCACTAATTAGGACAACAGAGCGTGTGTTCACGGGATAACAAACACACAAGCAAACGTACGACAGGCTTTAATAAAAGACAGTCAGCACACACAAACAACTGAGTGTAGAGCGCCCTCTATTGACCAGCAACTGCAGATCGCCGTTATTATTACATCAGATCAGATATAATAGAAAACAACAAGCAACGAACAAAGATTTAATCATTTATTTCTTACATTTTATTTTATTCTATTTACATTTGAGAAACAAACTCATGAGATACAAATGTGTGGTAATATAATGTCATACAATAATATGGAATTAATTGCTCCGGTTTCCCCCTACAATTCCAAAGACATGCAGTACAGGTGAGTTGGGTAAGCTAAATTGTCCGTAGTGTATGAGTGTGTGTGTGTGTGTGAATGAGTGTGTATGGATGTTTCCCAGTGATGGGTTGCAGCTGGAAGGGCATCCGCTGCGTAAAACATATGCTGGATAAGTTGGCGGTTCATTCCGCTGTGGCGACCCCAGATTAATAAAGGGACTAAGCCGAAAAGAAAATGAGTGAATGAATGGAATTAATTGCACTTTTACATAGGCCTAAAAGCTGGTCTATTTAAAGACAATATACATTTAATTCCTGATCAAATGAAAGTAATTACACCAATAAATAAATACAAACCAACACAGAGGGTTTACTTTGAAACATGTTTTACTCCAAAATGGATACTAAAGTGTCGGCCATTAAGATAATGAATTATATCTGACATTTTAGTTTATATCTGACATCAAAAACTGAAGTAGCATTTTCTTGTGAAATGCACTCCAAGAAATTTAGCTTGATTTACATTTTCATTAACAAAATGTGCCTTCAGTAATTAGAACAGCAAAAATAATAAATTCCTGATCATTTATAAAGCTCATTTTCAAGGAAATATAAGAAAAATGTTGTGTCTAATTAAACTAAATATGTTTTTGTATTTTGTGGTGGTTCATTCCGCTGTGGCGACCCCTGATTAAGTGACTAAGCTGAAAAGAAAATGAATGAATTTTATGTGTGTGTATATATATATATATATATATATATATATATATATATAGAGAGAGAGAGAGAGAGAGAGAGAGAGAGAGAGAGAGAGAGAGAGA
>CAIGQW010000317.1:12538758-12551499 GCA_903798125.1 Danio choprae | reverse complement strand
GTGTGTGTGTGTGTGTGTGTGTGTGTGTGTGTGTGTGTGTGTGTGTGAGAGTGAGGTTTCAGCCCAAAATACCACACAAATAATGTTTTATAACTCTTTGAATCTGCCCCTTTTTTAGGCTTTGATTCAAATTGTGCCATTTTGGTGACTGTCGCTTTAAATTCAAATGAGATTGTGCTCCCAGCCCATTTTTCAAAGGAGGGTGGAGCTATAAACTTATGTGTCAGCATAGGGGCAGATTCAAAACTCTAATGGTGGATGACTGCTTCACACTCAGGGCTGTATATGCTAATAAGGGAGAGATGGTCACTGATGGGCGGGGCTTTCCCCCTCTGATGACACGTACAAAGGAAGAATGTCAATCAAAGTGTTTTCTGGAGACTGTTTTTATCAAGTGTGATTACAAAAAGTGGGCCTCACAGTGGCGCAGTGGGTAGCACGTTCGCCTCACAGCAAAAAGGTTGCTGGTTCGAGCCTCAGCTGGGTCAGTTGGCGTTTCTGTGTGGAGTTTGCATGTTCTCCCTGTGTTGGCGTGGGTTTCCTCCGGGTGCTCCGGTTTCCCCCACAAGTCCAAAGACATGCGGTACAGGTGAATTGGGTAAGCTAAATTGTCCGTAGTGTATGAGTGTGAATGGGTGTGTATGGATGTTTCCCAGAGATGGGTTGCAGCTGGAAGGGCATCCGCTGCGTAAAACATATGCTGGATAAGTTGGCGGTTCATTCCGCCGTGGCGACCCCAGATTAATAAAGGGACTAAGCCGAAATGAAAATGAATGAATGAATGATTACAAAAAGTACACTTAATTAATTTTTACCATTAGACACTGGCTATGTTCACACACCGTTGCCACAGATCTGTTTAAATTCCCTATAAAAGTGATTTTTGCATAATTGGTCCCCTTTAATTGATCACACTTATAACACTCTTACCCTTTTTTACGTATTTGAATGAGTGTTTGTTCAGATTAGTCATTGTTCATCACTTTAACCTAAAAGTGCAGTATGAAATACTAACTTAGCCTGATAGCACTAAAAGCATAAGTCCCTCCCTTCCTGTCCAAAGCCACATCTCCTGATCACAGACAGCATTACTACAGTATAGAAATTCAATCCAGCATTTGTTAGTCCTACAATGTCCACAGTATTTAATAAAAACCTATTGAGTCTGTGCTAAACGCTTGTTACAAAGTCTCTTTAAAGGGGTGGCCCACTACGATACCATATTTTAAACTTTAGTTGATGTGTAATGTAGCTGTGTAAACATAAACAACATCTCTGAATGTAAGATGCTCAAAGTTCAATGCAAAGGGAGACATTGGCTTTTACAGAGTTAGCTTAGCAAAGCCTACAGTGAACGAAGTTTGGAGACTACAAAAAAACACACATATTATGCTGTAATGTTATAGCAGAGAAAGAAATTTCCACAGAGCTCGTTCTGTTTCTGTATTTGGGCTTCCAAAGGACACGACACAAAGACAGAAGTGCTTACAGTTTAATTAGAATTATATACCAGAGAATTATAAAAAATATATAGCTCTAGCATTTGACAAAGGAGAACCTCCAGAATCTCTCTCAGTTCAGTGGTGGATTCAGTTAAAACTCCTCCAACCGACGAAGCCGCGGATTGTGAGCCACAACCTGTAAGTGTTTTTAGTTGTTAAAATTGATCAACTACATGCACAGTTTCTAGCAGTAACGGTATGTTGTAGCAAGGATGTAAACAACCCGAAATGCTGTTTGGCACCTCTACAATTAAGCTACAAATTCATATTTATCAGTCAAACCGCTGTAAACGGCCACAATCTTCAGCAGAGCTGCAGTGTCTCTCTATGCGGACACTTTCCCTGCATTCTACATCTCGCAAAAGATATGTAAACGTTTCATATTACTTACACATGCTTATTGCGAATATATGTGAAAGACACTTCAGGATAGTTTCAAGTAAATGTTTGTCACGATAGAGGAAAAAAGGACAATCTTAACTTGAGGAGGAGTTATTTATATTTGGCCGCTAAAAATATCTCTCTGAAAATTAATACACTGATTTTTTTGCCAGACAAACATTTTTTTCATCGTCTTAATTGTATTCCATCAAGTTATTCTTATACACGCTTATAGTTAATTGTAGCTTTTTATACTTATTCATTCATGTCCCCCCTTTGAGCATACTTTGGACACAATTTAAAAGAAAAACATTTGGTATTTTGACAAAAATCTGAGGACAATTAGGAGTAAAATTCAGATGTTACGTATATTTTCATAGTTTTGTCTGTGAACATAAAAAAAAACAGTCAGTAATCAGTCAGACAGGGGCGCTGCTGGGTTAGGATGATTCTAAGGGCCCACGCACCCCAGAAATATTACCAGGGGTCCTGTACTGCTCTCACCAAACCACATTCATAGTAAATATAAGAAAAGATAAACCTAAAAATAAGGGGAAATATTATTATTATAATCTCACTAGGAAACATTGAGACCATTCAAACGCAGCCTGAGGCATACATATTAATTATCCAGTGTGGATTGTCACCGTCTGGATTTTATTCAGATTGGCCTGATTATCACCTGCGCTGTATATCAGAAAAAAGAAACAATGGTGTTTGAGGCTCACAGTATGGTCATTTTCATGTACTAAACCAGGGGTCACCAAGCTCTGTCCTGGAGGGCTGCTCTCCCTGCAGAGTTTAGTTCCCTGCCTGGAAGCTTCAAGTATACTTAGTAAGACCTTGATTAGATCAGGTGTGTTTAATTAGGGTTAGAGCTAAACTCTGCAAGACACCGGCCCTCCAGGAACAGGTTTGGTGAACTCATTACTCATGCCTAGGTATATTCAGATTTTCATTCTATGACAAATATTAAAAATATACTTCTAAGATTTGAAGTATGCTATAAGTGCACAGTTAAAACAGTTAAGTCTACTTGTGTTTGACAAGGTTTGTTGCAGCACAAACAGTACTCTGAACAAGCTGACATGCAGGTTCAGGAGCAGCATTTGACCTCTCGGCGGCTCCACAAACACTCTGCTGGTCTGCTGAAAGAGGCTAGGCTAACGCGAGTCTGCCTGCTGCTCTCACATGCATGAGCTCGGGCTGAGACTCGACCTGTCAGAGTGTCATAATTATCCATGAGCACTCGCACAGGGGCCTGTTTGACAACCTGCGGAGGCACCCGTGAAGAAACACAGGCACTTCAGCGACACTCAGGCACTTTAGCAGGAGATAAAAACACTTCACGCCGACAGTGTTCTGACACGACACGCGCCACTCCTCCTTTATTACTGTCATCCTTTTTTTGCCTCAGTCTCTGTGGGCATTTCACTGACTCACACACATATACACACACACACACAAAGAGAGAAAGAGAGTACACACACACACACTAGTGCTGACAGGCTGATGACGGCAGTTTGGAAACACAGCGGCAATCTGAGTGAAGGATCTGATGGCACTATTACAGAGAAGGTGAGACTATGCAAAAGTGCCATCATTCGGCAGTTTCTCATTCCCCTTTGAAAATTAGAAAAATGACAATTTACCAATTTACTTGCCTACAAGTGGTTATAAACCATTATAACTGTTTTCTATTGACCACAAAAGAAGACATTTTGAAGGATGTTGGTGATCAGTAGCCATTAACTTACATAGTGTCTAAAATTTTTTTTAAAAAGTCAATGGTTATGAGTTTCTGACATTCTTCAAAATATCTTTGTGTGTGTGTGTTGAACAAAGGAAACTGGTTTGATGGATGTAGTAAATAACAATTGCATAATAAATAAAATGATTAGAATTGTGCACCCGTACTCGATAGTAGACATGGGAAGATTCCCAGATTCACTTTATGCATTTAAAGGTGCAGTGTGTAAGTTTGACACCCAGTGGTTGAACTAGGTATTGCATTCCTAGATCAAAACAAACGCAACCGCACGTGATAGAAGGAATATTTTCCATATTAAAAGGAGTTTTTATTCTAACCAACACCTCGAATTGATAAATTAGAATCGCTTCTATTTCTCACAGCTGAACAAGAGAAAACTGACAATGGTCACCTCAGGTGCTTTATTCAGTGTTAAATGCTAACAGTGTGAGTTTGAATGCCATTTTACATGACATGTATTGCCATACTACTGAAAGCAGCAGCAGATAGTTCACCTCAGATCTTGAAAATGAAATAAACTGTTTGAAATTGAACTTTAGAACTGTGACTCAAAACCAACACATATCAGTGATTCAGCATGTACATCTAATAATGTTAAAGAGGTTTAATATGTATTAATTAGATTATAAACCTTACCATTCCGTGAGTGAGTGCATATTCTGTGCTTCTGAATGGCTGTATTTAAATTTCTGTCGTGTTTCGTCTGGTGCAAACAGCCAAATTGCTTAACACTGCAAATCTCGTTACGTAGCGTGTTGTTAGGACCCGGGGTTACAATGTAACCTGCTCACCTAATGTTTACGCTTGCAATATTTATATTATTTGCTATTTAAAAACCTGTAGAACTCTGAATCGGCATCTCATTTTGAAGTTTGCTGCTGTACATCAGTTTGCTGCTGTACATTTCAGTCATGGGCGCATGCTTTGAGAGCCTTCCTGACTGAATGAATGAAATATGCTGTGGGCGGGTTAAAAGAACCAAAACAAAGACAGCCGTTCCGACACGTAATGCACATTTTCAAAGCAGAATATCTGACTTCAGCATTGTTTTTCAGATAAACAAGAATGTTCACTTAGCATCTTTCTTAAATATCTGAAAACATATTATGGAATTTTTAGCTTTAGAAGAGTCAAAAACTTACATACAGAACCTTTAAATCGCAATGCATTGTATTGTTATGCCAGGTACTCTTAGGGCCGGGACACACCAAGCCAATGGTTGGCCATTGGGCTTCATCGGTCCATCGATCAAGCTTGTTTTGGTGTGTCCCACATGTCGGCCCGATTCAGAATGTCAAATAGGCATCGGACTGTTGGCTAAAGAGATCACTCTGACTAGTTATTCAGCACCGAATCAGAGAGTGACGTAGTGAAGTGATGTAGCAAGTAAACAATTCAAGCCAAGAAGGATCACAAAAAGGTAATTTCGCTACATTTCTCAAATATTTGCAAACGATATGAATTATTAGATTATCAGACATATTCGGACAAGCAAATCCCTCCATGGTGAGTGATGATTACTTTGATAATGGTTATAAATACTGCTTTGTTTACACTTTGTCTGTGCGTGTCGGAAGTTCAGTTTCCCTTTGCAGAATGAGAAAACAGATACTGCCCCCTGCGGAGCAGAAAGACATGTCCTCTTTCAAAGCCGCAGAACGCAGCTCTCGTTTCAGTTGGGTTTCGTCCGTTTGGTGTGTTCACGCACAGCTTTCATGTCCAGATGCGATACAACCTGAGGCAACAACACAGTTGGGTTTCATTTGTGCTATTTGTTTGGTGTTAACTTGGTGTGTCGCGGCCCTTTGTGTCAGTCGACACATGGCACTCCGGTGTTCATGGCGACCAGAGTTCGATTCCTGCCTCGAGGTCCTATGCCAATCCTTCCCCTCTCTTCTCCCTACGCTTTCCTGTCTATACTCTCTACTGTCCTATAAAAAAAGTGAAAACCCTGAAAAAATTATTATTAAAAAATATATATTTATAAAGTCGAAAAAACCTTAAAAAAAGGTAATTCGGGTACAACTGAATAACATAATGGTTAAAAAAAGAAAGAAAACTAACTGGGATTATCCAGCAGTTTATTAGCATTCTCTTAATTTATATGACATTATTCATCCCCTTTAGTTAAACTGATCCCTTCATTTCCATGAGAAAAAAAAACATGTTTTCCAAAGGCTCTTGTTTTCGTAAAATGTAAAAATCCAAAAGTGTGCATATGTGTGTGTGTGTGCGCGCACGTGCTCATGTATGTGCATGTTTGGCAGGTAGAAGGCTGTGAGCGCAGGCTGTCGGAGAGCACTCCTGATTACACACTGCCATTCATCAAAGTGTCACGCCGCTGACAGCTGATAATAAATATACCAGCACAGGACCCCCCCCCCTCCAGCCGCTCCTCACACCCGCCTCTGACACGCTGCTGAGGTCGACATCACCCGCGCAAAACTGCAAACCTCATTTGCTAATTGCCGCTTTCGCCATCAATCTGGTTCCTGTCACATGGCTTGTCAATAGGAAAAATGAAATAAATATGTGCACGTCCCATGATGGCAGGAAAAACATGTTTAGTGTGTACTGGAAATATTCTGAAACTGCTTTTATTTATTTTTTTGGCTTTTAGAACTTTATGAGATGTGGCACGATGCAGTGCTTGTCGTTCGGTGTGTGACTTCGAGTCTTTAAAATCTTTCATCGAGTGATCGTACAGGTGCGGATATGTCTATACCATCTCTGCTACTCGACCCCCCAGTTTATTCATGTTAGAAACTTGGTGTTGTTTTCATGTTGTTAACTTGTTTTTCCGGTCTGACTCTGAAATGTGTGTATGCGAAACACATTAAAGAAGGCAGAGCTCCAGAACACGGCCACCAATGTCATCATAATCATCACGGACCAATGGTAGCTCAAAAGTTATTAGGGCCAAAACATTCATTTTCTTTTCGGCTTAGTCGCTTTATTAATCAGTGGAATAAACCGCCAACTTATCCAGCATATGTTTTACGCAGCGGATGCCTTTCCAGCTGCAACCCATCACTGAGAAACACCCATACACTCTCATTCACGCACATACACTACTGACAATTTAGCTTACCCAATTCACCTATACTGCATGTCTTTGGACTGTGGGGGAAACCGGAGCACCCGGCGGAAACCCACGCCAACACGAGGACATGCAAACATGCAAACTCCACACAGAAATGCCACCTGACCTAGCTGAGGCTCAAATCAGCGACCTTTCTGCTGTGAGGCGACAGCACTACCCACTGCGCCACCGCAGTACAAAAAACAAACTTCCCCAACATGTTTGCTTTGGTGAGCTGCTTTGAACTGCCGAAACAAACTCAAAACGAACTTCTTTTTGGATGAATTTAGTTTGAAATGACAACCTTTGAGTTATTGTTTTGATGCTGTCTTATAAGTATAATGGGCCCTTTGTCACAGTTGAGAGAAGCAGAACTCTGGAACAACAAATAATTTTGAGCTTGGTCACAAAACACAAATGCATTATGGGACATTTTAGTTTATAGTTTTTAGTTTAAAGGAGTTTATAGTCAATATAAGATATAAAGCAGCATGGACCTATAATGCTGGGGTCAAACACAAACCTCACGTTGAATTTCTTGAAACTGCTCGAAAGTCGCGATTGAAGTTAATTCTGTGTGTTTGTTGCAAACATGTTGTGCATTTAACATCATTTGCACTGCCCAGATTACATTGACTTTCTACACAATCTATTCGCACACATAATTAAATTTGCATTTGGTGAGCAGAACTGGACTCTCCTGGCCACCGGTACATGGGTGTTTTTAATAAACTGACATTTTTAAAATATCAACATGAAAACATATATGCATGCTATGCTTCACATTCAAGAGCATGCCTGACCAACAGCTGGCCATATAACCTTAAGCATGAAGCCATGTTGGCCAATCAGAAGGATGCAAAAGACATCAAATAAAGGAGAAAACAATACATATGCAGATTTCATGAGGCGTAATCTCCTGTTTGACTGGCTCAAGACAACACTGTACCAGAGTTTATGAAAATCTTCACCCTGGCCAGAAACGTAACAATTGTACATATTGTCACGAAAGTGGCTTACGATTTCATTCAACTCCACCCCTAAACCTACTCCCCTTATTAGGGGATCAGCAAATCGTGCTAAAATGAAGGAGATTGTACACATTTCTACAAATTACCCACTACATCAAAAAGCTATGAAGTGCTATGAGACTGCATTGGTTTATCCCCTATCACATGCTTAGATTCTGTTGGGCCACCATCCTAGAATTTACATGGGACCTGACGGAGATCTTTTATTCTCCAAATGTGAAGCAGTTTGTATTTTCTAAAAGTATTCTCAAAAAGGTATGCAGTAAACATGAGCTAAACATGATCCAGGCTAAAACTGGGTATGTCTGGGTGTAGGATGAGTACCCCTGTACAGGAGCCTGCTATGAGAAAGCTATGCGGAAAAATAACTGATTATGTAGAATAACTGAATATGTAAAGCACTGATTATATATGTTAAATACTCATATGAAACTATATGTGTAAGAGGGAACATATTATTAAGTTAATGTACCATCATGAAAATGTATGTAAACACTTGCATCTATGAAGAGACATCTCTGGTGTGAAAACAGTTGTTGACAAAGACCTTAGCTAGTGGGCTGAGAGCCAAGAATAACATGACAACTAAACATATACATGATCTTTCAGTAAAGACTTCCTAAGATGGTCACAGGAACACAAGAGGTGTACGACGAAAATCTGTATAAAAGCAGCATCGTGGACACACATGATTCAGATTGTCTAGGGGAGACTTCAGGTTGTCCTGAAGAGCTGCTCTGCACTCTCTCGGCTTTATTATGTTGAATAAAGTCTATTTTCTGGTATCCAAAACCTCCAGTCTGATAGTATCTAATTGATGAAGTCGGCTACTACGACAAATGGCTACCCATGTACTGAAAAACGAAAGACCGTGCTCTTATTTTGATGGTTCCAAGATTTAGTAGATTGCTC
Organism: Danio choprae; assembly: GCA_903798125.1. Classification (NCBI taxonomy): domain Eukaryota; kingdom Metazoa; phylum Chordata; class Actinopteri; order Cypriniformes; family Danionidae; genus Danio; species Danio choprae. The sequence continues at coordinate 12,542,820 of CAIGQW010000317.1, read as the reverse complement.
ATCGGTATGGTTAGTAAAATAAGTTGACATGTAGTTGCAAAGTTATTTATAGTCAGTGGAATGTACTTGCAAGACCTTCAAAATGAAGTGTTAACAGTTATTAAACAGACAGTCTTCAAATATTACAAAGTTGCTTATAGTTGACAGAATGTCTAAAATAATGCTCCAACACACCTGCCTTTCACCTGCGTCCAGTCTGAATAAATTTTCATGTCATTGCGAAGGCCTTGTTTAGCTGTGTCAGGTGTGTTTAACCTGCAGTACTGCTGCCTTACACATAATCTCTATGGCCTCTGCCACCCAAGCAGGGCATGTAGTGAATGAATATTGACTATCTATCAGCTGCCTGATCCCATTTCAAGATATGGAGGAGAGCTGGTGTAAGGTTAAATGTGTCCACAGATCAGTGGCATCTAGGGGCCATCTGTAAGGCCCAGCAGGTCCCCTGACCCCTCTGTCAAGGTTAAATGTGGCTCATTGAGGCCAGGGCCACAGAGGAGGAGGAGAGGAGGGTGTAGTGGTGGTCTATGAGGATGTCCTTTGTCTGCTGGGTTAGCAATATCCCTTGCCATCAATTCACCTTCAGAAAGGTGAAAGGATGCGAACTCTTTAAACCAGGAGTGTCTGATCTTGTTCCTGGAGGGAGAATGAAACACATTTGCCTTTTTTAGCTGTTTTCAGTGTGTTTGATCAAGGTAGGGCTCTTATAAGCCCAAATAGCTTGAAGGCAGAGTAGAAACTTGCCGTTTGGAATATCACCACTGCTCATTCCTACACTTAAACTTTTTTTTGGACCTGTGATACTCATATGCACTAGTGCTAAGTCCAACCTTTAACATGTCCTCATGTCATTTCCCACTTTCTCCCCAAATAACATCCATGTTTTATTCCCTTAAAGGCTGGTGTCCTGCAGAGTTTTGCTCCACTTGTCAAACAAAACTGAACATGCTAATCAGTGTCTTCAAGATCACTAGAAAGCTATAGACAGGTGTGTTTGATTGGAACTGGAGATAAACTTTGCAGGAGACCAGCCCTTCAGGACAGTTTTCCCATCCCTGTCCTAAAGTCAAGATTAACAGACCTATTACACTTCCGTAGCATGATGCATTTTGAGTAATGAGTGAAATCATTTGCAGCAAAATCCACTTATTAATCATTCACAATAAGACCAAAATGAGTTCGTTAATTTTAAGGCTTTGCTGTACACTTACAGTACAGAGATGTGTTTGTAGCAGTTTCTCTCCTTCTCTTTCTCTCTCGCAGAGCTTCTCCTGACAGGTGTGTGAGTCGGGTCCCCCTGTAGGGAGATGAATGAAGCGCGTGATGTTGCTGTGATGGTGGTCCGGTGGCAGAGGCGGAAGCCGGCGCGTTTGTGTGTGAGATTCTTGCCAGGCTGGAGGCCACACTGTGCAACAGATGGTGCCGAGGGTGGAACTGAAGCGGACAGGTTGAGGGGCACAGCAGCTGCTCTCACAGTCGGCTCAGTGGCGCCTTCTACTGCCCGACACGCCCACACATCCAGATCTTTTGAATACCAAGGTCTCCTGTTTATTATGCACTGATTACACTGTAGTGCCATCTTGGATTTTGGACTTTGATCTTGTTGCTGGTTTATAATGCACTGGTTACCCCGCAGTGCTGTCTAGGATTTTGTTGCTGAAATGACTTTATCTAATTTGATTAAATGAGCTAATATACACTCACAGGACACTTTATTACTGTTGGAACAGCTGTTCAATTGCTTGTTCAATTTCTTAAATATCTTACGAGCCAATACCATGGCTGGAACCCAGTGCATTTAGGGATGTAAATGTGGTCAAGACGATCTGCTGAAGGTCAATCTGAGCTCCATAATTGGGAAGAAAGATTTGATGTCTTTGAATGTGACATGATTGTTGGTGCCAGGCAGGCTGGTTTTAGTAAAGTTGAAATTATACAGATGAACTCTGTTTTTCACATCTAAGATTTACAGAAAATGTTCTGAAAAAGTGAAAATATCCAGTGAGCTTCAGTGTTGTGGATGTGGGTTTGACTGGTTCATCTGATAGAAAGACAACAGTAACTCAAATAACCCCTTGATACAACTGAGGTCTGCAGAAGAGCATCTCTCATCAAACACACAACACATCAAACCTTGAAGCAGATGAAATTTAGCAGCAGAAGAACAGCAAATTTAGTCTGCAGAGCACACCAAATCAACAAAACTGTTCAAAGGCCTTTATGACCACAGTGCCCCATCTTGTAATGGCGCTACATTCCAGCAGCAGAGAAGGGGGAATAAGGCAGGCAAGGTAAGCGCCCCTGTGATTTCTCCCGAGTTGGGGCGGTAGGACCTACTCCCCACCTCACTCCAAAAAAGAACTCTACCAACAGGTTTTTGAACATGACAGTGAATTCACTAAACACTAATGGCTCCAGAGTTGCCAGATCTGAACCAAATAAATCCCCTATGTGATGTGAGTCATTTAAATCATGGATATGCAGGTGACAAATCTGTATTACGTTAAGGTCAAAACATTTCAATAAAACAAGTAGATTACTTGTTACAGTAAATTACAATCTTTTCAACTGAAGCAGTGGAGAGGATTGTTTCATCTATAGAATGAGTGAGTGAGATATCTTTAAGCCACCAGAGTAAACGTGTTTGCGTTGTGATGAGTTGTGTTGAGTTGAACTCACAACTTGAGTTGTGTTGTGGATGAAATATAGGCTATAATATAATTATACTCAACAAAATGGACAGACATAGATGTACAGTAGTCAACATTTGAAGAGGATCATCAGCTTTCATCTAAGTTGTCCTAAAACTATTAAACAACACCTATTCTAGTCCTAGGACAATTAGCCGTTTTTTATACACTTAGAATGTTGCCATCTTTATTTAAGGCTGTATTTTGAAGCTTTTGCATTTATTAATACCAGGAATTAATATCAACCATTGCATAAATAAAATACATTTCATAAAGTTATTGGCATTTTAAAATCATTATAGGAGCTGAATGATATGACACAATGTATAAACGTGCATTAAACACTTATACTTAACAGTTTACATGTGTTTTATTGCCTCATTACAAACATATGCGGCAAATTTCACAATGTACACATTAAACTAACAAAATATATATTTGACCTTATGCCGCTTTGGGGTGGCACTGAACAAAAGTTGAATCTGTATATCCTGCATTTTATGCATGGCTGCCTGCTTTATTTTGCTGTGTTCTTTTTTTATGCTGTGTTCACAGCAGACGCAGTACGCACAAATAAATCGCGTTATATAAACGAGTGTAAATAGATGCGTAAACATTCTGAGTTTACTTGCGTCATTTGTGCATCACATTTGCTTCATTTGTGCGTCAAATTCACTTCACAATAGACGCGGATTCGCGTCATGGGCAGGGCTTTTGTCTTTCCGGTGACTCTAGCTTCGTTGCTAAATGGCTAACATGGATTTTATTGAGATAGTAGATGTGCTTTATGTGCTTTAGGAAGGCTGAAAAACAGTGTAGATTCATTCGGCGCCGTGTCTGAGTCCACTAGATTCTTTAAAAGGTGCACCCAGTTCTCTGAGTTCATCAACTCCTCCAGAAACTGTTCCTGGATGATAGAGGCTTTCAGCGGTGCTTCCCACTGAGCCGAGCCCAGTTTGATGAACTGTTGTCCATTGTCAGCAATCGGATTTCCCCTCGGTACACCAACAACAGGTGCTACATCATAATCACGCCCATACAAGAGAAAACTCCTGATTGGTTAACTCGGCATGAATGTCCGCTGAAGTTCATATTTTCCAACTCAAGTGATTAGTGCGTCAAACGCGCAAAACGCCCAACTCGCGCTGCTTCATTTACGCGAATCGCATCATTCGCGTCGCAGAATGTCTATTGGCATATTTGCATTGACTTAACATGTAAATCATTCGCACTTGATGCTTCATCCACGTCTTGTTTTTTTTAAATAAGACTCCCACATAGATAGTATGTTAAATACAATCAATGTTAAATACAATCTTGTTAAATACAATCAATGTTAAATACAATCTTGTTAAATACAATCAATGTTAAA
>CAIGQW010000317.1:12486339-12496880 GCA_903798125.1 Danio choprae | reverse complement strand
ATAAAGCACATGACATAAACAAAGGATGACGCGGACGAACACTGACACAACAAATGCTGGGTTGTACACAATTCCTTCATGTTGTCCCAAGACGAATCTTTTAAGTTAGCTTAATCTTTTTTACCTGTTTAAGTTGACTAAACACAAAACAATTAAGTTGTCCCCCCCAAAAAAAGCTTAATAATAGTGTTGTTTCAACTCGTTTTAAATAAGTAGTTTGAACAAACAGCATACTTATTTTTTTTTTTGAGTGTATATTAATCACTGAGCAGACAAAAAGGGCTGTTTAGGACACAGTGCTAAAGCCCAAAACAAAGCCAGACTGGAAGTGAGATTGAATTACCTTATTTAATTCAAGGTGCTTGATAATCTTTTGATTAGATTATGACATTGATACAAAATCGACTCTTTAATACCAATCTAAGACTTTCTTTGTTGCTTTAACAAAAGCTCTTCACATTCCTTAACAAGAAGAATCAAACAGGATAAAAAAAATATATTACAAATACACATTTAAAAAGGAGGAGAGGATACATAATTATTAGTTTACATGCAAATATATTATACATACATTTTCAATTTTTGTTATTAACAAATATGATTGAATGCAGTTTTAGTACAGAATTTTCTGCAATAATGTTAAAGGAGGAGCATATTTTCTATTTTTAGACTTAGATATCACATTTAAGTATACATTTTAATCTCTTTGTCTAGCACCATAAAGGGAGGTTTGCATTTGTGAATGTGAAATTGACATGGTAATAAAATAAAGTTTATCATAAAACCATCATCTTTTAAAGAGTGATCCTTAACATAATAACCTGTGTTTATTGTGTGGAACCCAGCATTACTTCACAGTGTAGTTGACAAATAGGCATGTTTGAAGAACAAATGTTTATATTTATGTAGTTTAAAAGTCTGATGTTTGAGGAAATATGAGGAGTCACACTGTAAAAAAAGTAATTCAATGGATTTGCTTTATTTTTTTATGGCAAGTGGTTGCAAACAATTTATGGGCTGAATTTACTTTCTTACTTACTCCCAGGGCCATTTCATATCGAAGTTGATATTTAGTCGCACCATATTGGTGTTTTGTAACATCTAGTTTTTATGAGGTGAGTTGTTAGCCCAACGCTCAACCCCCAACCTGGAGGACCAGGACATACACACATACCCTACGGACAATTTAGCTTTGGGCTGAATTTACACAAACAAATTCAATTTAGTAATGTCCAACTTAATTAGTTTTTTTTTTTTGTTGTTGTTTAAATTCAGCTAATATAAATTGTTTGCAACCACTTACCTTAAAAACATTGAGTAAATCCAATGAATCATTGGATATTCAGTGTAGTTACAGGTTCATCAAAATATCTCTACTTGCGTTCACCAAAAAAAATCTACTTTGGAACAAGGGTGAATAAATGACAGTATTTTCATTTTTAGGTGAACTATCCCTTTTCATTTTGAAAATGGATTGAACCAAACACCTCATTTGTAAATAAGGATTTGCACTTTAACAGACCTACACTCAAAAAAATATGCTTGCTATTTGTTCAAACTACTTATTTAAAATGAGCTGAAACAACGCAATTCTTGAGTTTTTTTTAGGACAACTTAATTGTTTTATGTTCAGTCCACTTCAATTTGTAAAAACTAATAAGTTACCTTAATTCCTTCATGTTGCCCCAACACAAACCGATTGTGTGGAACCCGGCATTTTTTTTACAGGCTACCGTAAAAACAACAAGAATCCTCCTTTCCAATCTGCGTCCCAAGGCAACCCCTAACCTTTCCACAGTCCGCATGACGAATGAATCCGAAAGGTTTACCAATTCATCAATGCAGATCTGTTTCTGAATTTCATTTCTCTTTCACTGGCGGCGCGCGAACGGCTAATTAATCCACGCTGGTGTCGTGTTTGTTGTTTATTTTTACTACTGAGAAGAAGCCGGGCCCTCTTTTTTTCTCTCTCTCTCTCTCTCCCTCTCTCTCCTTCACTCCACGGCAACAGCAGGGAAGGTGATTAATTTTAATACAGTGGGAGGAGATTTTGACCCTAAACAGGAAAGTCTTGTTGAGCTTCTGATTTATTTTTGGAAGGTGACAATGGCATTAATTACGCCGCCGCAGGTGTAGGGCCTAATTTTTCTTCCCCAGCCCAGCCTCCACGTTCAGGACGTGACAACATCGAGCAACGACAGCAGCGGGACGCTAACATTTCGGCGGTGGTGTAAGTCAGACCCTCTGCAGATTTCTGGGTGGCTGTAGAGATTCTTGTCGGCAAAAGATTACACTTCAGTATAGGCTTATGGCAGATCAGACTGTCTTTTTGCGATATAGGATATTATATAGAGTTGAAGTCAGAATTATTAGCCCTCCTGAATATGTTTTTTCCCCAATTTCTGTTTATTGGAAAGCAGATTTATTTTCAGCACATTTCTAAACATAATAATTTAATAACTAATTTCTAATAACTGATTTCTTTTCTCTTTGCCAGGATGACAGCATATACAGCTTAAAGTGACATTTAAAGCCTTAACTAGGTTAATTAAGTTAGGGTAATTAGGCAAATCATTGTATAACAGTGGTTTGTTCTGTAGACAATCGAAAAAAATATTGCTTAAGGGGGCTAATAATATTGACCTTAAAATGATTTTTTTTTTTAATGAAACACTGCTTTTATTCTAACCGAAATAAAACAAATAAGACTTTTTACAGAAGAAAATATATTATAGGAAATACTGTGAAAAATTCCTGAATCTGTTAAACACCATTTGGGAAATATTTGAGCAAAAAAAAAAAAAAATCACAGGAGGGCGAATAACATGTTCATAGATGCATGTTTCGACCAAATTAAATTGCAAAAGGATGATAAAGTATAACAGGTCACCCTTTACAATAAAGATTTATTACTAAATGTTAGTTTATGCATTAAAATCAACAGTGAGAAAAGGACAGATTTATTAAAAAAAAGCTAATATTACTTTAAAAAACAACTGAATTGTATTAGTTATTTTTCATTTAATTAAACGAATACAGTTTGTAATCGGATAACATCTACATCTATTATATTAGGCATTAACTAAGACACTGACATCAGTTCAGATTAAGACACAACTGCCAAAGTGTGTTATTGAATAAATAAACGTTAGGGCAGCGCGGTGGCTCAGTGGTTAGCACTGTCGCCTTACAGCAAGAAGGTCGCTGGTTTGAGTCCTGACTGGGCCAGTTGGCATTTCTGTGTGGAGTTTGCATGTTCTCCCCATGTTGGCGTGGGTTTCCTCCGGGTGCTCCGGTTTCCCCCACAGTCCAAACACATGCGCTATAGGTGAATTAAATAAACTAAATTGGCCGACTGTGTGTGATTGTGAGAGTGTATAGGTGTTTCTCAGTACTGGGTTGAGGCTGGAAGGGCATCCACTGCGTAAAACATATGCTGGAATAGCTGGCGGTTCATTCCGCTCTGGCGACCCCTGATAAATAATGGACTAAGCCAAAGGAAAATTAATGAATTAATGAAATAATTAATAAACGTTCAAATCCTGCATGTACCACCTGTGCAGAAATCAACAGTGTAACTGGGTTGTAACATATGTTGCCAGATTGAGGTAAATAAATGCTTAGAGATTTGAAGATTTCCTCAATTGTGTTAGGGGATGCATACAAGATCATACAAGATCTGGCAACTTGTCAAAAATGGACAAAAAGTGATTTTTCGTAACAAGATCCATACAAATTTTGAGAGTTTCCCGGGAGAAATAACTAAACGGGACGATGGCAGGTGTGAAATACAGCAGACTCCAATGAAAAATGGGAATGTTGGCAGGTATGGATTAATAAAAAAAATTTGTACACTGTAAAAAGTGATTATTTACTTTAAAAAAAGGGAGTAAACCCGTTGCCTTAAAAGCGGCAAGTTGACTTCTCTTTGAAAAGTGAGTCAACCCATTGTAACTTGGAACTGTTAAGTTGACTTAACTTCATTTTTATAATTATGCACATAGTTCATTACTTATAAATTTGAAGGCAATCATTTTAACTTTAAATGATTGTCTACTCATTTTAAAGTGGACCTATTATGCAAAAATCATTTTATAAGGGGTTTAAACACGGTTGTGTGGCAACAGTGTGTGCATATAATCAGTCTCCAATGGTAAAAATGATAAATTGTAGTCACACTTGATAAAAACAGTCTGCAGAAACACTTTGATTGACATTCTCCCTTTGTACGTGTCATCAGAGGGGGAAAGCCCCGCCCATTAGTGACCATCACTCCCTCATTAGCATAAAACGTTAGTCTTGTTATTGAATCTGCCACTATGCTGACACACGGGCATTTGTAGCTCTACCGTCTTTTGAAAAGAGCACAATCTCATTTGAATTTAAAGCGACAGTCACCAAAACGACACAATTAGGATCAAAGCCTAAAAAGGGGCAGTTTCAAAGAGTCATAAAACATTATCTGTGTGGTATTTTGAGCTGAAACTTCACATACATCAGAGACTTATTGTACATCTTGTAAAAACAGGCGTAATAGGTCACCTTTAAGTAAACTAATCATTTTTTCATCATGGGTTTACTTTAATTAATAAACGGTAACTAACAGAGCCCTATTTCATAGTGTTAATGAACAATATCCCTTATAAATAGAGAATTTTTAATCAATGTTTCAGCAAGTAGTATGTCAGATTAACATGAAAATGTTCTCGCTAATTAAGACTCCAAGCATTTGGCGGTGTTATGAACACCGCTGCAAATACAATCGAAATATTTGTAAAAACCACTCTAAAATAGGTTTCAATAATAATTATTCACTGTAGTGCCCAAAGCATCAACATCACACATGTTCATTGTCACAATATATTGAATATCGTCATAAGTCTTCAACTTTAAAGAGCAGCTTTCACTAGATAACGTCTCATCTTTAGCCGTTTATCTAGCTGTGTGTTTCCACACGAACAAACTAAAAATGACGCGCGGAGGTCTCTCGGGAAGACTTGCAGAGTGACTAAGCAAATCTATTTTTGAACAAGTTCATCAAAAGCGAACCTCCATTTGTTACAGCCAAGCGATCAGATTTTGCCTGGTTTGCACGACCCAGATAGCTGCGCTGGTACATGCCATAACTAACCTATTTCTGGCTGCGTGAAGCATCTTTCTTCTTTGACAGGCATTCAGTAGTAGGTCTTTTATAGAAATCGCTCTTTTTTTGTTGTTGTTGTTTTACGTCACAGCTTGTGATTTTCCAGGAGGTCCTGCGTCAGCCGAGTGTTCAGATGAATAGGTGCTCTCCAACACCGCTCAATTATCCAGATTAATTGAATCACGAAAAGAACCCGAGACGTTCACAAATGAAGCCGCTCTGTGGAAAACATGCTTTCAGCAAACACCCGTTCAGGTAAGACAGAGTTCACGTCCCAGCAGTGCTGTGAGGTAACCAATTACAAACACTCTGATTACTATAATTGAGCAGGAATTGTATTTTACTGAGCTTTTAGCTTTAAAAATGTGTACTTGAGTAGATTTTTAACAAGTCACTACTATATGTGTTGATTTTTGGTTGTCTATGGTGATTGGCAAAGAAGAAGAGGATCATGGAGCAACAAGTGCAAAAGCCAGGGTCTGTCATGGTATGGGGTTGTGTCAGTGCCCTTGGCAGAGGTAACTTGCACTTCTGTGATGCACCATTACTGCTGAAAAGTACATAGAGATTTTGGAGCACAATATGCTGCCTTCTTTCCCAGGGACGGCCATGCATATTTCAACCACATTCTGCACACATTACAAAGTCTGTGGAGAAAGAGGATACAGGTACTTGACTAGCCTGCCTGCAGTCCCGACCTGTCTCCAATAGAGAATGTGTGGCGCATTTTAAAGCGCAAAATGCAACAATAAAGACCCTGTACTGTTGCTCACCTTAAGACTTGTTTGCAGGAAGAATGGGACAAAATGACACCTGAAACACTTCATCAGTTGGTGTCTTCAGTCCCTAAACGTTTTAAGTGTTGTGAAAAGGAATGGCAACATTACAAAGTGGTAAATGCTTTGCGTTTCTATTTGCATTTTCCATACTGTCCCAACTTTTTCTGATTTGGAGTTGTAGTATTTATAATATACTTTTACTCTACTTTTACTTGAGTGTAATTTTTCTTTACTCTTTCCAAAACTGCTCACTGTAAAAAAAAAACGTTTATACACAATTCCTTTGTTTTCCCAATACAAATCGATTAAGTTAACTTAATAGTTTTAACAAATTTAAGTGGATTGAACATCAAATAAATTAAGTTTTCCCTCAAAAAACCTTAAGAATTGTGTTGTTTCAACTTTTCTACTTAACCAAGCAGCAAAAGTCAGTTTTTGAGTGCATCCGAGACTGACTGAACTTTGCATCCTACACTAAAGTTGACGTTTCGTACACTATTTAGTACAGTAAATGGTGGAGCTATTACTCTGAAGCATTGTTTAAGAGAGTTTGTTTGCTTTCTACAAGTGAAACATTTATCTGAGGGCAGGGAATTGATTCTTGTGTCTGACAGACAGGCAGACGAGAGGAAAACAGGCCGTGTCAAGGGTAGACGGAGAACAGCCTTGACTGAGGAAACCAGAGCACATTTATCCTGCTATGATTGAGCTACAACTGCGTGATGCCAACACTCGCCTCGTACAGTATATCATTCACACACCGACACTGTCATCTCAATGAACTCATGGCACAACGGTGAAGATCTGAGTTTACAAAACAGACATTCAGAGGAAGAAATACAGACACTTGTAAGGATAGTTCAGTTTTTACATTTCATCTACACACTCTGATGTCCTATTCATATGCTACAAAAAAAGTCAAGACTAAAATATTTTTATGTTAATTTATCTTAATTTAATAAGCTAATCAGGTTTCAATTAATGTTTTTTTAAGTTATAAAAAGTTTACTTATGAGTTTTAGTCAGTTTAATTTATGCAAGTTGAGATGACTAGTAAAGTTCATTTGGATCAAGTAAAAAATGAAGGTAGCAAGATTGTTTGTATATACACTCACCGGCCACTTTATTAGGTACACCTTACTAGTACCGGGTTGAACCCCCTATTCCCTTCAGAGCTGCCTTAATCCTTCGTGGCATAGATTCAACAAGGTACTGGAAATATTCCTCAGAGATTTTGGTCCATACTGACATGATAGCATCACGCTGTTGCTGCAGATTTGTTAGCTGCACATCTATGATGTGAATCTCCCGTTCCACCACATCCCAAAGGTGCTCTATTGGGTTGAGATCTGGTGACTGTGGAGGCCATTTGAGTACAGTGAACTCATTATCATGTTCAAGAAACTAGTCTGAGATGATCCGCGCTTTATGACATGGCGCGTTATCCTGCTGGAAGTAGCCATCAGAAGATGGGTACACTGTGGCCATAAAGAGATGGACATGGTCAGCAACAATACTCAGGTAGGCTGTGGCGTTGACACGATGCTCAGTTGGTACTAATGGGCCCAAAGTGTGCCAAGAAAATATCCCCCACACGATTACACCACCACCACCAGCCTGAACCTTTGATACAAGGCAGGATGGATCCATGCTTTCATGTTGTTGATGCCAAATTCTGACCCTACCATCCGAATGTCACAGCAGAAATCTCATCAGACCAGGCAACGCTTTTCCAATCTTCTATTGTCCAATTTTGGTGATCCTGTGCGAATTGTAGCCTCAGTTTCCTAGTGTTCAGTGTTCTTAGCTGACAGGAGTGGCACCAGGTGTGGTCTTCTGCCGCTGTAGTCCATCTGCCTCAAGGTTGGACGTGTTGTGCGTTCAGAGATGCTCTTCTGCATACCTCGGTTGTACGAGTGGTGATTTGAGTTACTGTTGCCTTTCTATCAGCTGGAACCAGTCTGACCATTCTCCTCTGACCTCTAGCATCGACAAGGCATTTGCGCCCACAAAACTGCCGCTCACTTGATATTTTCTCTTTTTCAGGCCATTCTCTGTAAACCCTAGAGATGGTTGTGCGTGAAAATCCCAGTAGATCAGCAGTTTCTGAAATACTCAGACCAGCCCGTCTGGCACCAACAACTATGCCACACTCAAAGTCACTTAAATATCCTTTCTTCCCCATTCTGATGCTCGGTTTGAACTGCAGCAGATCGTCTTGACCATGTCTACATGCCTAAATGCATTGAGTTACTGCCATGTGATTGGCTGATTAGAAATTTGCGTTAACGAGCAGTTGGACAGGTGTACCTAATAAAGTGGCCGGTGAGTCTGTGTGTGTGTATGTGTGTGTGTTTATGTGTGTATATATATATATATATATATATATATATATGTAAAAACAAGCAGCAAAAGTCATTACCACCTATACACCACAAAAACTTTTCTATATCGTCATTGATGTTTCCACGAAGAACCTTAAATATATATAGATAAACTTTACACTGTATATATTCTTTATTTGAAGAAGGAAAAAACTATATTTAGATTATAAAATCGTTCTTCAGACTCAAAAAAAAAATTTTTTAATGAACTGTTAAGCTTCTTCTGTGGCTTCAAATGTCATTTTAAGCGCACAGAGACTTAATGAGGTAGAATTAGACAGAGAATGAATAAGGTAATTACAAAAAATGCCTCCCATGCTGATAACCGGTTTCAAGGTTTACCGTGGTTTGGAAAAGCCAATGTTTATAAACCGCAAACATTTTCTGTTACACCGTTACGGTATATGTAAGTTTTTGTTTTACGACTATTTTATAATTTTTTAGGGCAACAGTATCTCTAGCAGAAAAGAACCCTCCAGATTAAAATCTACTGGTCAGGCCACGATTCAGGAAACATCTGAAAAACAAACCGCTTATAAACCAACATCCTATAGACCAGGGGTGCCCAAACTCAGTGTCCTGCACACACCTTAACCAGCTAATCAAGTTTTTTCTAGATATACTAGAAATTTCCAGACAGGTGTGTTAAAGGAAGTTGCAGCTAAACTATTCAGAACACTGGCCCTCCATGACCGAGTTTGGGCACCCCTGCTATAGACTAACTATAGACCTGAACAGTGCAGCGTATATCCAAAAAGATACCTTTTCATCTTGTAAAGAAATCGGTGTTTTTAAGCATAGATAGCAGACGTCAATGCAGATAGCAGACGTCAATGACTTATTTGAATTATTAAACCTGACATGTTTACTGCTCCAAAATATTTGAAATGTTTCTTAAAATAAAATATATTGTGTTCAATGGGGAAAGAGTTGTTGTTTTTTACCCAGACATTTAAAAAGATTATATTTTAGAGCAGTAATCTCAATACCATGAAACTGTGATAGTTTTATCCAAGGTTATCATACGTCAGAATCTTATACCGGCCCATGCCTACTCCCAGGAAATAAATTCTAGGGGGCAAAGTATTAGCCCTTGACAGAAAGTTATCTTCTTACTCTTTAATAAGCCTTCATAGAAAAGAGCAACAGGATATTGAAATTCCCAGCATCGGCTGATGAAGTCCAAATGCTTTTTCTGTGGGAAATCGCGTGAAGAGACTTGATTCTGACAGCACTTACCAAGGGATTTAAGTGTGACGGCTCTTGTTCACAGACACTGCTAATAAATTATCACCTCCAGCTCTTGTATAAGCGCTTGACAGTGACAGACTAGCAGCTCACACTTCACCCGGCTCTCTCAATGCAAACGCAATGATTTATTTTTTATTTTTTACGAATTTTTTGAGTTTTAGAAATGTAGGAATTTACACATGAAGTCCAGTCAGTAATCCAGCCTTTATAATAAATACACAGATTTACACATTTTTTGATCACACTTTAGATTAAATGTACAATTTACGCTATTAAAAACCATTAACTAAGACATTTAGTTCAATAAACTGCTAACTAGTTGCTTATTAACAGTTAGTAAGGTACTAGTTGGGTTTAGGGGAAGGATTAGGGATGTAAAATAAGATCATACTTTATAAGTGCTAATAAACTTCATATCTTAATGATAGGTAATAAGCATAGTAAATGGTGTGAATTGTTACTTAAACTAAAGTGTTATCACATATTCTTATTTTATTTTAAAGAAAGTAAAGCCCTAACACTTTATTTTGAGGTGTCCATGTGCATGTTCTGTGTACTATAGTAATCATAATTAATTATGATCATAACATGCTAACTAACTAACTCTAACTCACATTCAAAGCCTAACCATAGGGTAAGTACATGGAATTAATTAATTAATGTCACTCAGCATCTAAATGAAGTGTTAAACCATAACAAGAGCACCATAAAATAAAGTGTGATTGAAAAAAATGATCATATATTCCTCTTTTTTTTTCTTTTTTTTTTGGTACTGTAGAAAATGCTGGGTTCCACACAATTCCTTCATGTTGTCCGGACACAAACGGATTAAGTTCATTGTTTTTACAAATTTAAGTGGATCAAACATAAAACAATTAAGTTGTCCCAAAAAAACCTTAAGAATTGTGTCGTTTCATTCATTCATTCATTTTCTTTTCGGCTTAGTCCCTTTATTAATCTGGGGTCGCCACAGCGGAATGAACC
>CAIGQW010000317.1:12424352-12478024 GCA_903798125.1 Danio choprae | reverse complement strand
CCAGATTAATGAAGGGACTAAGCCGAAAAGAAAATGAATGAATGAATAAAATAAAATAATAACAAAATTGTTATTTGTTAACAAAATAATAACAATAATATAATATAATATAGGGGCAGCACAGTGGCACAGTGGGTAGCACAATCGCCTCACAGCAAGAAGGTCGCTGGTTAAGCCCCGGCTGGGTCAGTTGGCATTTTTGTGTGGAGGTTGCATGTTCTCCCCGTGTTGGCGTGGGTTTTCTCCGGGTGCTCCGGTTTCCTCCACAATTCCAAAGATATGCGGTACAGGTGAATTAGGTAAGCTAAATTGTTCGTAGTGTATGTGTGTGTATGGATGTTTCTGAAACATCCATACACATGAATGATGTTCTTCCAACTGAATATTGTGTAGGGGCGGGGCTTTCTTTTTGCACATCATTCCCTCATAGCAAACTAATGGTAAGAGGGGTGTGGCTAAGAATATTGTGGCGAGGCATCAAACTGACATCATCAGAGAAAGACCGCCCCTCCAAACGCAGAAGCAGCGGCTCAGACTTTGATTGAAGATTACCAAAACAAACATTTAATTTCAGTGGATTCATTTACGTGGATTAATTTTTCACCTTCAGAATAACAATGTGCGCTAGCAAAATAAACTATGTCAATTTTGATTTCACACAGACTTTAATCATTTTAAGCAATGATAATGCAAACTCCAAACAGAAATGCCAACTGACCCAGCCGAGGCTCGAACCAGCAACCTTGTTGCTGTGAGGCGACAGCGCCAAACAGCTCTTGTTAATTTATTTTGATGTCCAACCACACACTTAAAATATGTTTATCCCTTTATTTTTACACCTTTTCAAACCTAACCTCAACTTAACCTCATCATCTAATAATGTGTTCACACCAGATGCTGATGAAGCATTAAGCACGAGTAATTTACATGTTAAGTCGATGCAAAGACGTTATCAGGCATCCTGTGGCACTATTTGCAGGAATGAGGCGGCGCGAATGATGCGTTTCGAGCGAATTACGCAATTTGAGTGAATGACATGGCATGAATTGATCGTTTCGGGCGTTTGGCACACTTATCGTGTGGTTCGCTTGTATCGCTCAAAAACTTGAGAACTTGAAAAATCTAAACTTTGGTCGTCATTCGCACCGTGTTACCCAATCAGAAGCTTGCTCTAGTCGTGGAGTGATTATGATGTAGTGCCTGTAGTTGGTGTCCTGAGGGGAAATCCTTCTGCTGACACGGGACAACAGCTCAGTCGGAAGCACTGCTGAAAGCGTCCGTCCTCCAGGCACAGCTTCTGAAGGATCTGATGGATTCAGACACAGCGGCAAACGAATCTATGGCATTTTTTTTGCCTTCCTAAAGCACATAAAGCGCAGCTACTCTCTCAATAAAATACAGACAGATGCCCCTCCCATGACGCGAATTTACCTCTATCGTGAAGCAAATTTGATGTGTGAATAAAGAGAGTAAACTCAAAATATTCAAGCGTCCAATTACATGCGAATAGCGGAATACTAAGACTAATGGGACGTTCACACCAGATGCAGCTTGCACAAATAGATTGTGCTATTCGCCCGTAATCGGACACTTGAACATTTTGTGATTACTCGCTTTATTTGTGTGTCAAATTCACTTCAAAATGACCCTAACCCGTTTTGTTGCAAAATGGCTGACATGTATTTTATTGAGAGAGTAGCTGCACTTTATGTGCTTTAGGAAGGCTAATAAAAATTCAGCAGATGCGTTCGGCGAGTCCATCAGATCCCTCATCAACTCTTCCAGAAGCTGCTCCTGGATGACAGACGCTTTCAGCGATACTTCGGACTGAAGTGGTCCCAGTGTGATGAGCTGTTGTCCCGTGTCGGCAGGAGGATTTCCCCTCAGGACACCAACAACAAGCACTACGTCATAATCATGGCTCTAGAGCACACTCCTGATTGGCGCAAATGTCCATCAAAGTTCAGAGTTTTCAACTCGAATCACATTGGCACGTAGACTTCACACAAACGCCCAAAATGCTCTAATCGTGCCATGTCATTCGCTCGAGTCTCGTCATTCATGCCACCTCATTCGTGCAATAGCGCTGGAGGATGTCTAATACAACACAATCTCATGGCAATTCGTAACTGTTTGATTTAGTGGCTAATTCCTATGAATTCGTATGTTTTCAATCGTACAATTTAGCATGATTTGCTCCTCCCCCAATGACGGTTGGGTTTAGCGGTGGGATTTGGTGCCAACGTCTCCTTTTAGAAATGGAAAATATTTGTATGACTGAACTCATTTAAATTTGTACGAATTAGCTACTTAACTGACAAAATGTAAAGTACGCTTCCTCATGAGATAAGTATGTCTAATCGCGTCTTTGCATTGACTTAACATGTACATCCAACCCAGGCCCATTCTGAAAACGTACCCCTATATACATTTCTGGAGAGCACCAAACACATCCCAGAAGGTACATTTTTTTGCAGTTTTTGTTTTCGCATATCTCAAATTTCTCTCGCGAGTGCCATTTGGCATGCAGTTCTTGTGTAAATCCACCAGAGGCTGCTGTCGACTGACAGACTGACTGACTGACTGACCGATCGACTGACCCACCGTCCTCCTTCCCTAAACCCAACCAATAGTGTTTTCAAAAGCACCCAACCGACAGTTTTAAAAAGCAATCCATAAAAAGAAAAGCCCTCGCCTGATTTTTACCACGTTTTCAGATATTTACCACATTCTCACCCTGTTATTTACTTGTTTATTTTATTTTTTGGCTTTTGTTTTTGTCATACCTGCTTTCTGGAACCGTTCTTCACCAGACACGAACCCAGTCATCATGGTCAACTCCTCTCTGCATCTGAAGTCCGCCGATGTACATGGCGAGCTACTGGACAAACTGGTAACAGTGGGAAAGCTGTCCATATGTAGGTAAGCGGTCAGCTGGTAAATTCGAAAAGGAACGGCGTCATACCGCCCATAACGTTTGTTTTAAAGACAAAATGCAGCCATACATACTTCTCGCTACATAATTCGCGATCTCCAGAAATATATATATAGGGCTACGCTTTCAGAATAAGCGAATGTTGTGTAAATCACTCGCACTTAACGCATCATTCACTTCTAGTGTGAACACACCATAAATGATTCAAACATTGTAGGATGGCCACATATATGAGCTAAAACACACCACACACACAAGCACACATGGCTGTAGACCAAAGCAAGCCCATTTTAGCCTTAGTCCAGACTGACAATAAATACAGTGCGCTCAGTGACATGTAAAAATCATTAGGCTGATATCACTAATTGTGTTTTCCCTTCTCTTTGCGCATAATCCTAAGCCTCTCACTGCAGTCTTCATTAATAATGCAAGGATTAATTAAAGCTTTTATAGGATTTCTGCACAATGAACCGGAGAGATAAAAAGCTTCCTATTTCTCATTGGTGGCCCATGTCTAGACCTCTTTTTACCCCCCTTAATTGTATGGTTTCGCATGTTTTGTCGATAGCAGGATTAATTTTACAATAGATCAAGCTTATTGATCCTGACCATCGATGTTATTTAATTTTTTTAAGGTGCTAATTACCTCCAGCAGATTGCATTGTAACTTGTCTGGAGCTTCTCCGATGAAAAGCGCCTCAAGAGGAAACATAAATGCTCAATCGTTAGTTAGAGGTTGAGTATTAAAGATTTCACATTAAAGACAACACCAAATCAAAACTGTTAGAAGTTGGCACATCTAGGCTTGCGTGCTCTTAAAAGAGTTGTCAAAGTTGCTTCTAAAATGTGATATATGTAACATGTATATGTAAAATTTTTAGTCATTTGAATGTAATTGCACTGTGAAGAAAAATCTGTAAAATTTACGGTGTACTTTTATTACTTTATTTCAATGATCTGGACCTCCTGGATGCAGATTGCAGTTGGATAAGTGGATACTACTGTAATACTACTATTATTTATTTTATTTATTATTATATTTTAGTGGCGACATGGTGGCTCAGTGGGTAGCACTGTCACCTCACAGCAAGAAAGTTGCTGGTTCGAGTCCTGGCTGGGCCAATTGGCATTTCTGTGTGGAGTTTGCATGTTCTCCTCGTGTTGGCGTGGGTTTCCTCTGGGTGCTCCAGTTTCCCTCACAGTCCAAACACATGCGCTATAAGGGGAATTGGGTAAGCTAAATTGTAAGCTAAATTGTTCGTAGTGTATGTGTGTGAATGAGAGTGTATGGGTGTTTCCCTGTACTGGGTTGCAGCTGGAAGGGCATCCGCTGCGTAAAAAATATGCTGGAAGAGGTGGCGGTTCATTTCGCTGTGGCGACCCCAGATTAATAAAGTGACTAAGCCGAAGGAAACTGAATATTTTATGATAATGTTTCTGCATTCAGGGAAGTTCTTTGGAATACTTCAATAAAAATGTTGATTATACTTTATAATAACTGCACACAGTTTGCAGTTCTCCCCATGTTGGGGTGGGTGTCCTCCGTGTGCTTCGGTTTCCCTCACAGTCCAAACACATGCGCTATAGGTGAATTGGATGGAATAAATTGGCTGTAGTGTATGGGTGTTTGAATGTGAGAGTGTATGGGTGTTTCCCAGTACTGGGTTGCGGCTGGAATAGCATCCGCTGCGTAAAGCATATGCCGGAAAAGTTGGTGGTTCATTACGCTGTGGCGACCCCTGATGTATTAGGGGACTAAGCCAAAGGAAAATTAATGAATACCTGCACACTATGAATCATTTAGCCAAAAAGTTAGATTATTTGTTAAGCATTAACTCTACATTAATATACATCAGTAATCAGGTTATAAGTGCACCTACAAACGCTCGATTCTGGACTTACAAGCACATATATAATGTGCTTATTGATTGTATTTTCATACTTTGTTATTTATTCATTACTAAATTAAATATTGCATTATTTACAAACCAGTTATTTAGGAGTAGTTGCTGGTTTTTAAGATCATTCAGAATATTAATTGTTCTCTTTGTTAAAACATATTTATTTACATGATGTTTTCCGCTACTTTTTGCACTCTGGATTTAAGTTATTTTGTTAAATTCAACCCAGGCTCATTCTGAAATGTACCGCTTCATTTCTGGAGAGTGCGAAATACGTCCCAGGAGCTAAGTTTTTTTTTGCAGTTTTTATTTTCGCAAATCCACCAGAGACCGCTGTGTATGCTTATTCAGATCTCTTATTTCTCTTGCGAGTGCCATTCGCGCCTGCTGTTCTCGCATAAATCCACCAGAGGACGCTGTCGACTGACTGACTCACTGACTGACTGACCGATGGACTGACCCACCCTCCTCCTTCCCTAAACCCAACCGATAGTGTTTTCAAAAGCACCGATTGACCAGCGCCCACCCACTTCCCTAAACCCAACCGACAGTTTTAAAAAGCAATCCAGAAAAAAGAAAAGCCCTCGCCTGATTTTTACCACGTTTTCAGATTTTACCACATTCTCACCCTGTTATTTACTTGTTTACTTAATTTTTTGGCTTCTGTTTTTGTCTTACCTGCTTTCTGGAACCGTTCTTCACCGGACTCCAACCCCGTCATCATGGTCAACTCCTCTCTGCGTCTGAAGTCTGCCGACGTACATGGCGAGCTACTGGACAAACTGGTAACAGCGGGAAAGCCGTCCATATGTAGGTAAGCGGTCAGCTGGTAAGCGAGAAAAGGAACGGCGTCATACCGCCCCATAGCATTCGTTTTAAAGACATAATTCTTTCTACATAATTCGCGATCTCCAGAAATGTATATATGGCTACAATTTCAGAATGAGCCTGTGTTGGTTATAATATTTCCATTTTTGGCTTTGGTAGTAATCTAATGTATGTAAGAATGGGATTTAACTACAGCTGTTCGATAAAAAGTTATCAGTATGATGATGAAAAACTGTACAAGTCTAGTCAAACCATCTTTCTGCAATCTTATACCAAAAACGGAAATAAGGGCAGTATTAATAGCTAAAAATGTGGGAGAGCGTTGCTGTTATGTGATTGTATTGTATTGCAATATGGAGCAGTTAAGTGATGATGTTAAATCAAAAGTAATTCACAGAATACTTGAAAATGAAATGATTTACTGACAATAATTTGCTATGGTTACAGCTGAATTAGTTAAAAAATAACTGTATAAAATTATTAAACATGATAAATGATAAAAACATATGATATTAATTGTACCCAGCTTAAATGTAATAAAAGGTTACCAGAGAGGGAGAGAGACACAGGGGGAGAGAGAGACAAAGAACAGAGAGTAGGCCCCAAAGAGAGCCGGATAGCAGTAGAGCCAGAGAAGATAGACTCCAGAGCAGAGCAGGAGAAGAGAACGAGCAAAGTTTACAATCCAGTTTTGTTTCTTTCTCGACCATGTGACCAAAGCCCAAATACTAAGACATTCAACTGACCAATCAACATATGACCACATCGTAATACCCCTAAGGTATACACACATCTTAGCCAGGCCCTGATCATATCAGCATCTGTCTTTGGAATCTGCATGAACCGTCTTGGTGAAAAAGGCATGTTTTGCAATTTAAACAAATGCATACGATAATTTACATTCCTTCATGTATACATACACAAATAACTTACTGTATAGCATCCTAGATAAAGTATTTATTTATCTGTTTTTATCTCAATTATTTTCTTTGGATCTCAGCATGATGTTTAGCTTTTGAGGATCTTTTGGTCTACTTCACTTTGTCAGACAGGTCCTATTTTAGTGATTTCTTGATTGCGAACAGATATCAGCAGTAATCAGGCCTGGACGTGGCTAGAGAAACTGAACTCAGGTGTAATAAACCCGAGTTGTTATGTTTTAAACCAGGGGTGTCAAAGTCAATTACAGGATTGCCGGAGCCTTCCAGAGTTTATTTCCAGCCCTGCTTCAACACACCTATCTATAGGTAGCAAACAATCCTAAAGCACTCAAATTAGTTTGAACAGGTGTGTTTAATTAGGATTAAAACTAAACTGTGCAGAGCTGTGGCCCTCCAGGAACTGGCTTTGACACGTGTTTTAAACCCTCTTCACACAGGACTATGTGATTTTTGTTATCTCTTAATAATAAAACAGTTCATTTAAAAACTGCATGATGTGTTTACTTGTGAAAATTCAAGAGAAACAAAAAAAAATTATAAAATGTTGTTGAAATTTTGTAGTTCGCATTTTTTTCGCGAATTTTGCATAAATTTAAATGTATTATCTTTCTCTTTCGAAAGATGTTCGGTGACTAAAATATTATTTTAATAAATATATCCATTTAATAAATCTATTTTGTTCAAATGCACTAATATATGTTACCCATATTCACTGACAAATGAATAAAAATATTCATTTTCAAAATTAGGTGTACTCGTATATGTTGAGCACTGTATATTTTTATATATTGTAAAAATGGTTGTAGTGCATGTCAGTCAGTGTGTTCAGCCAGTCAGGGACTTTCTGCAGTCCATCATGTTGCCTGTTGTCAGTGAGCGTCCATATATGCGACGTCAGAAGCTGAGCGAGTGTCCGATGAAGAAAGAGATTTTCATGAGTTTGGAGAGAGCAAAATGTTCACGATTTCTCATCTGTCAACAACAGCTTACACAGCCAAATGTCCTAAAACGAGATGAACACACTGGAGGAAGGAAAAAGAGATTTAACAAAAAACATCTTCAAAACATCTGATAAAGATGCTGGCTTTGTTTCTGTTTGACAGATTAATGTCTATCAAGCAATAAAAGATTAGACTATTACATATAATTAAATGCAATAATCCAACTAATACAATACACAGTAACACTTTAGTTTTCGGTCACGATTCATGCTATTAACTACTCACTTATTACCTATTAAGATATGAACTGCTCCTCCATGAACCGCCACCTTATCGTGGTGGAGGGGTTTGAGTGCCTGAGTGATCCTAAAAGCTATGTTGTCGGGGGCTAATGCCGCTGGTAGGGTCTCCCAAGGCAAAAAGGTCTTAGGTGACAGGTCAGACTAAGTGCGATTCAAAAAACCCTTATTAGTGAAATAAGATCAAGGACCGTGACGTCGCCCGGTATGACGCAGCCGGGGCCCCATCCTGGAGCCAGGCCTGGGGTTGGGGCTCGTATGCGAGCGCCTGGTGGCCGGGTTTTTTCCCACGGAACCTGGCCGGGCTTAGCCCGAAGGAGCGACGTGGGACCATCCTCCTGCAGGCGTGATTGGGAGGAACGGCCTCCCTGATCTGAATCCGAGTGGTGTTTTGTTATTGGACTTCTGTGCTAATCACAGTTTGTCCATAACAAACACCATGTTCGAGCATAAGGGTGTCCATCAGTGCACATGGCACCAGGACACCCTAGGGCGGAGGTCAATGATCGACTTTGTGGTTGTATCATCTAATCTCCGACCGTATGTCTTGGACACTCGGGTAAAGAGAGGGGCAGAGCTGTCAACTGATCACCACCTGGTGATGAGTTGGATCCGCTGGCAGGGTGGAAAGCTGGACAGGCCTGGTAGGCCCAAGCGAATTGTGAGGGTCCTATGGAAACGTCTGGCTGAACCTCAAGTCAGAGGGATTTTCAACTCTCACCTCCGGAAGAGCTTTGATCAGATCCCGAGGGAGGCTGGAGACATTGAGACCGAATGGTCCATGTTCTCCGACTCCATTGTTAACTCGGCCGTAAGGAGCTGTGGCCGTAAGGTCTGTGGTGCCTGTCGGGGCGGCAATCCACGAACCCGGTGGTGGACACCGGAAGTAAGGGATGCCGTCAAGCTGAAGAAAGAGTCCTACAGGGCTTGGTTGGCTTGCAGGACTCCCGAGGCAGCTGATGGATACCGACGGGCCAAGCGTGCTGCAGCCCGGGCGGTTGCGGAAGCAAAAACTTGGGCCTGGGAAGAGTTCGGGGAGACCATGGAGGAAGACTATCGGTAGGCCCCAAAGAAATTCTGGCAAACCGTCCGGCACCTCAGGAGGGGAAAGCAGCTCCCCATCAACACTGTTTACAGTGGAAGTGGGGAGCTGTTGACCTCGACTAGGGATATTGTCGGACGGTGGAAGGAATACTTTGAGGATCTCCTTAACCCCACTGACATGTCTTTCAGTGAGGAAGCAGAGACTGGGGATGCAGGAGTGGACTCACCCATCACCCAAGCTGAGGTCACTGAGGTAGTTTGTAAACTCCGCAGTGGCAAAGCAGCGGGGGTAGATGAGATTCACCCTGTGTATCTTAGGTCTCTGGATGTTGTGGGGCTGTCTTGGCTGACACGTCTCTACAACATCGCATGGAGGTCGGAGACGGTACCTCTGGACTGGGCAACTGGGGTGCTGGTTCCCATTTTTAAGAAAGGGGACCGGAGGGTGTGCTCCAACTATAGGGGGATCACACTCCTCAGCCTCCCGGGGAAAGCCTATGCCAGGGTACTGGAACGGAGGATCCGGCCGATGGTTGAATCTAGGATCCAGGAGGAACAATGCGGTTTTCATCCGGGCCGTGGTACACTGGACCAGCTCTATACCCTCACCAGGGTGCTCGAGGGTTCGTGGGAGTATGCCCAACCAGTCTACATGTGTTTTGTGGACTTGGAGAAGGCATTCGACCGTGTCCCTCGTGGTGTTCTGTGGAGGGTGCTCTGGGAGTATGGGGTCAAAGGCGCTCTGTTAAGGGCTGTGTCGTCCCTGTAGGAACAGAGTAGGAGTTTGGTTCGCATTGCCGGCAATAAGTCAGACTTGTTTTCAGTGCACGTTGGACTCCGGCAGGGCTGCCCTTTGTCACCAGTTCTGTTCATAATTTTTATGGACAGAATTGCAAAGTGCAGCCTTGGGCTGGAGGGGGTCCGGTTCGGGGACCACAGGATTTCATCTCTGTTATTTGCAGATGATGTGGTTCTGTTGGCTTCATCGAATATGGATCTTCAGCATGCACTGGGGCGGTTTGCTGCCGAGTGTGACGCGGCTGGGATGAGAATCAGCACCTCCGAGTCCGACCCTTATAGATAGGGTGAGGAGCTCTGTCACCCGGGAGGAGCTCGGAATAGAGCCGCTGCTCCTCCACATCGAGAGAAGTCAGCTGAGGTGGCTCGGGCATCTGTTTCGGATGCCTCCTGGATGCCTACCTAGGGAGGTGTTCCAGGCATGTCCCACCGGGAAGAGGCCTCGGGGAAGACCGAGCCTGGAGGACACGCTGGAAAGACTATGTCTCTCAGCTGGCCTGGGAACGCCTCGGGATCCCCCCGGAGGAGCTGGAGGAAGTGTCTGGGGAGAGGGAAGTCTGGGGTTCTCTCCTAAGACTGCTGCCCCCGCGACCCGGCCCCGGATAAGCGGTTGAAAATGAATGAATGAATGATATGAACTGTTCATTACTAGTTATAAAGTATGATCTTATTCTGCATACTTCTACTCCAACTTCTACCTTACCAACTAATAATAAACAGCCAATGAGTAGTTTATTAAGCAAGCAGTGTTAGGTATTGGTTTGTTAATACAGTGAATTGCGGCCTAAAGTGTTATCCAATATACTAACAAAATGCTTTTAGAGGCCTAGGAAATATTTTCGGTCATTTCTGATTTTTTTTATTTCCAATTGCATGGATGTTCACGTCGTTGTTTCAAACGTGGCCAATATCAGGGCTGCATTTAACCCCCATTATTTATTCAGTCATTTTCCTTCAGCTTAGTGGCTTATTTATCAGGGGTTGCCACAGTGGATAGCATATGTATTACGCACCGGATGCCCTTCCATTTGCAACCTATTACTGGGAAATCCATACACTGTCACATTCACACTTATACACTATGGCCACTTTAATCCAATTCACCTATAACGCATGTGTTTGGACTGTGGGGGAAACCAGAACACCCGAACATGGGGAGAACATGCAAACTCCACACAGAAATGCCAACTGGCCTGGCCAGGACTCAAACCAGTTACCTTATTGCTGTGAGGCAACAGTGCTAACCACTGAGCCACCGTGCCACCTAACCCCATTTTACGGAATAAAATGTTTTTAATCAGAAACGTGTTGAACACCCTGTTCTGATGACACAGGAGTTGCAGCTACGGCAGCTGAAAAGGACATTCCTTGTTTTCTTTTTGGGGAGTCTTCGGAGCCTGATGAAATTGGTGTAAATGCGTGTTGATATTGCAAAACATGATAAACAAAATGCATGATCGAAAACTTCCCATCTGTGCACAAGCAGGGGTGCCGCTGGCCGAAACGGGCCCTATGACATAATTTTTTAGGTGGGCCCCCTACATTGTCACGAATGAAAGTGAAGATTGGGGGTGGGGGGGGGATTGGTTATCGCAGATGAAAGTGAAGAGTGGGTAGTGGGTTGTGGACGATGTTGCGGACAAAAGTGTGTGTGTGGGGGGGGGGGAAACGGGGTAACTCTGTGGGGCCTTAGAATACCCCCACCACCCCCTGCAGTGTCCCTGTGTTCAAGCCTTAACGATTGATACTGCGCTCGCATTGCAAATCATTTAATTTGTGTCTGACTTAAAACCACATATACAAAAGCGGCACGAAATCGCAATTGAAAATATTAAATGATGTTTTTTCTGTTCAAAAAAGCAGCTGATTTGGGCCACATTTGCCCTCAGTGTGAACGTATGTTTTACTACTCAAACAAGTCGCAGTTTATTTGATTTGATAAATCTTATGCTATACTGTAAACAGTAATTTTATGGCAGGAAGGAAATGACATGGCCAGATCTATTACCACTGTATAGAGAAAGTCTAATTCACAGTGGCAGACGCTCTGGAAAGGCTATCATTGCTTACAGTCCCTTTAGGGGACAAAACATATTTAAAAAAAATTTTTTAAATCTCTCATCTGGCACACACAGAGCATCACCACAGTGACAATGAAGATCAAGTTACGCTACGGCGTGTGTATGTGTGTGTGTGTGCGACCCAGTACTCGCGGTGCCGTAACCCTGTGTGTTAAACACTCGTCTCTCACCTTCCTCTCTCTGTTTCTCCCCGATCAACCCCTCTAATGAACTGAAAGGTCAAAGCGCTAATAAAACTATTAGCAGAAATGAAACTCCCCAATGTGTTAATGCACTTTTAATTCCTGTTAGCAAATTTCATCCCCCAGCAGTTTGCCTCACGCTAATGAGAAATAAAATAGCGTGTGCGTGGGGAGCGGGATTTGGAGGCGGCGTGAGCAAGCGAGGGGACAGTACGATAACTCGACACGCACGTTATTCATGGGCTGAGGCCTGGTTCCAGCCTCCTGATTCTGTCGGGTTAATTAAAGAGCACATCTCCATCTGTTCCCATTCAAACGGGCCATCTCTCTTCCTCAGACAGCAGCCGAGATCTGCTCTCTCCGGCGTATCACTTAAGCTGCAGACTGCCTTTCAATGCCACTGCAATGTCTTAGGGCAGGGATGGGCAAACTCAGTCCTGGAGGGCCACCGAGTTTAGCTCCAACTACCTCCAACTCATACCTGCTTAATAGTCTCTATTATCTTAAACACCTTGAATAGTTGGATCAGCTGTGTTTGATTAGAGTTGGAGCAAAACTGTGCAGAGCTGCGGCCCCTCCAGGAATCAGGTTTGAGACCTATACCCTAAGACCCTGTTCATATGAACACAGGTATTTTCAAAACCGCACTTTTTTTATATGCAGTTTCGCTGTTTGTCCACACTGTGCTTTACAACTGATTTTTGCATTCTGCAGGATTCTGCAGGCAAACCTGTCACATATTCCACATTATTCAACCGCAGGACAGTAATCCGCCTCTGTTCTCAAGTTTGCATTGACTTGACTGCAATTTCCTCGCGAAATATACTTAATTCCCTATTTGGTGTAATCTCAGTATATAAATGTCATTATCGCCACCTGTTGGTTCGGTGTGCCCGTAACATGCATCACAGTGCATTTTCATGTGGACAGAGACTTTTTTTTAAATGAAAGCAAGGAAAACTGTTTATGAAAATACCTGTGTATGTGTGGACATGGCCTGGAGGGCAGGTGTCCTGGAGAGTTTTGTTCCAACACTAATCAAACAGACCTGCTAATTATTAGCTAACATGCTAATAAGTGTCTTCAAGATCATCCGAAACCTAAAGGCAGGTGTGTTTGATTAGGTTTGAAAAGTTCAGTGTGACCACGGCTATAAGGCATAGGTCTCAAACTCGATTCCTGGAGGGCCGCAACTAAGCAGGTGTAAGTTGGAGTTGGTTGGAGTTAAACTCTGCAGAGCTGTGGCCCTCCAGGACTGAGTTTGAGACCATTGTCTTAGGGTCAGGACACAACAAGCTGATGGTCGAACTGGCGGTCAGCATCGGTCTGGCTAGTTGGTTTGGTGTGCTCCACACATCACCTCTTGTTGGGTTTATGTTGAATTGAATTGGCCCGATTCAGCATGTAGACTCGGTGTCAGCCATAGGTGAAAGAGAGCATTCTGGTTATTTAGCAACGAATCAGAGCACAAGATCAAAAACTAAATTGACATACCCAAGTAAACAATTCAAGTTAAAAATAACGCACAGAAGTCGGCTGTAATTTCGCTACATTTCTCAAGTATTTGCAAAAGATATGGATTATAAGATTATCAGACATATTTGCATGAGCGAATCCCATCAATGGTGAGTGAAAATGACTGTGATAATGATACCTTTGTTTCCTTTTGTAGGTGTGCAGATAATGCTCCCAGTAAGTGTGGAAAGACACGTCCTCTTATGTAGACACAGAACACATGCTCTCGTTTCAGTCAGCTGTCGTCTGTTTGGTGTTTTCACCTACAGCTTTTTGGTCCAGACGAGACCAGACATGAGTCGACACAAGCCAACAACACAGTTGGTTTTCGTCAGCGCTAGTTGTTTGAAATTGGCTTGGTGTGTCCCGGCCTTTAAGCAAGCCTTTAACTTCATTTTTATAATTATGCACATAAATCACTCACTTAATCATTTTAAGGAAACGGGTTTACCTTTTTATAACTGTTTCCTGAACGTTTCTTGAGACAAACCATGACAGTTTTATGCTAAATATATTTCCATTCAATTCAGGCTTATTTGTATAAGGCTTTTCACAACAATTATCATTCCACAGCAGCTTTACAAAAGGTGCATGTTATTACATTACAGTCAAAATCAGAAAGTTACGGTGTTGTGTATAGGGTGGACACAATATAAACATATTTAACTTGTAGTATATATAATGTCCTTCTCAAAAAAGGTGATATCTAGGTGTAAAATAAATTTTATGTGTTATGTGTTGTCCTTGAAGTCCTCGTAGGGTTGTCTTCATCGCTTCAAGTCCTTGTTGAGTTGGCATCATCTCTTCACAGGTCTTGGATCTGATCGAGTGGCGCTGCAGAAACTCTAGAGGCCTCGGGATGGGCATATATTTGTAATGATGAATTTCCAAGTTTGTACATTTCCCCTTGTTTCACAGACAAGACTAAAGCCTAATAGTTCCTGACTAAAATGTAAGTCTGAGCTGTTTTAACTGAAAGAACGTGCACTGACTGCTCATAAAATATAGCAGTGCCTTTGATTTGTCTCCAGATTGACATCAGAAATAATTTTTTCAAACACACATTCATAAAACATACTTAAATGTCTTTATTAAACTATGTTAATTGTCTGTGACACCAGGCCATAAAGTTTATCAGCATTACATATTAAATGTTAAATTAAACAGCAGACTATAGCTAAAATTAGAACGAAATATTTTATGTGTGCCTTCAATCTGCCTCACACTGTGTGATTTTGCAATAATCTTATAGAATTATAGGATTGTATATATATTTTTTAGGATAATGTGACATTCATTCAAGAATAAGTGATACGATCAACATATGTTTCAAATTATTTCAGGGAGAAGAAAGCATCACTACAACTTCTGAAAATGAACAGCCACGTTTTACTGTTGCATAAAACAAATTTGACATCTCAATAATATAAACAAACTAAACTGAATCAAATAAACATCACCACCACATCATGATATGTACATTTGCTAAATGTTGATCAGTTTGATATATCACACATCCCACAGATTTATCATTTGAAGTAATAATTCCCACATAGCTAAATTTATTTGACCCAGCTCTAGCCTACACATGCTGCAGTGAATTATGGTACATGAATGGACCAAGTCTAGATTCCAGACAAGGGCAAAACATGGACCATATCTGGGCCTAGTTTCAACCAAGTTAATAACCCATAACTGGGCCTGAACTGGGCCAGATATGTTTATGTGTCATGGCTGAAATGAAATTGATAAACCCATGAAGCATTGTGCTTTGGGTGCATTAAGGGTGTGCTTTTTCTCAAAGCGAATATTGGTAGAATATTTTTTCTTTACTCAAAAATAATTTAAATGTTTTTTAAATGTGTGTCAAGATAGGCCAAACTTACGTGGCCCACAAATCAGTTTTTAACATCTGGGCCATTTGACATCTGACATCTGGCCCAAGTCTTGTGTGCCACCTTAAAGACCACCTCTGCCACACCCGGGCCATGTTTGGCCCACATGCTGTATGCCAGTGCCGGATGAATGCCCGCTGTGCGAGCTTTATGCCAAATCTGGGCCAGAATTCTTTGCTACCTGTCTACATTCAATTAAATGAAGTACACTTTTACCAACAAGGCGATTGTGATTTGAGAAAAAAATTTAATTTTACAAGAGATAAAAACAAGTCGGCGACACGGTGGCTCAGTGGTTAGCAAGAAGGTCGCTGGTTCGAGTGATGGTGGAGTTTGCATGTGTGTAGGCGTGGGTTTCCTCCGAATGCTCCAGTTTCCCCCACAGTCCAAAGACATGTGCTATAGGTGAATTGGATTTCCTAAATTGGCCGTAGTGTATGTGTGTGTGAATGAGTGTGTATGGGTGTTTCCCAGTACTGGGTTCCAGCTGGAAAGACATCCGCTGCGTAAAACATATGCTGGATAAGTTGGCTTGTTCATTCTGCTGTGGCGAAGGGACTAAGCTGAAGGAAAATGAATGAATGAATGAATAAAACCAAGTCTAAATAGTCAACAAAAAGTCCAAAGTCCTACAAAGATGTGTTTTTCAGCAGTACTGTTGGAAATATGGCAGCCCAGTGTACTGTACTGCTAAGAAACACTTTCTTCTAGAGGAGATAGAACCAATTAGGTGAACAGACTGAGAAAAAAAAAGAGGCAGCAGTGATAAAAACACAAGATCCAGCAGGAGGGGCAGACTCGCTCTATTACCAAACTGTGCCTTTTAATCAATAAAAAGATAAAAGATATTTTAATCAAAGGCATATTTCCTTGTTTGTGTAATGCCTTCCCAGCGCACACGTAATCTTTAAGCAAGTGAGAGTGATGCATAATGCACTCCCAGAGAGCCACTCATCCGTGGAAATTGCCAAAGCAAGATAGTCAGCAGAAACATACACTCGGCAAGTGCTCGGAGCTAAAGCGTGCGCCTGCCGCTAAATTAGATTAGGACATTTATATTAAAGAAAATTGCATCCTGTAAACTCAAATAATATCCCTCCCTTCCACACACACACATAGGAAAGAGCGCATTACTTAAATAACACACACACACAGACACATCACAACCACTGGCTATTAGGGCAAATAGTGCAGGCTATTTGTCCAACACGCTAACATCCGCTGGCTTTGATGTTAGCGGCAAAATAACATTAGCCAGGTAACTGGAGCCACACTCTCGCAGACCAATTCACCGCATTTCAGGTTAATGAGCTGAAGGCCCGGGGTGGATCGGGTTCCAGTCTAGCAGGTTAAACGGCTGTTGACATGGGCCGAGGAGACATTCGCCAGCCCCGGAGACTAGCCTAGCGCCACTCGCCTGACCGCCGCTAGCTGCGTTGCGGTGAGTCTGATTGTTTTGCTGGGTTTAAATGTGTGCATTAAGTGAAATTCATCTCCCATCTAGTCACTGAGCTGCGCCGCTCGCCATCTAAAGGACGTAGCAGGTGTTTTGGAAAAAAAACATCAGATTAGCAACAAGGCTGATGAAACCTTGTTGAAATTACATTGAGGTCTACTTAAAAGCAAGGCCATCGCAAAAATAGGCTGCAGCCACTGACCTGTTTAAAAGCATTGTTTCCTCTCATTGAAGACATCATTTATATAATCATATTTTTATCTAGTTATTTGTCCATAAACAAGTTCTCCATCCTGGATTTGACTCAATCAGTTCACAAAAAAAAAAAGAATAAAAAAAAAGATGGCGCCTCAGTTGGCTGCTTGAAGGTTTGTGCTTCTGTTTGGTCACACTCTAACTTTTTCAGAGCCTAAATTGGGGATACAGTAAGAATTCCTCTCAGGCCCGCTTATAACACAGCTACTTTCCACAAAATTAAAATATTAGGCACAAAGCATAGATCTGAGCTAGTAATTCATTTCTTTCTTTTCGACTTAGTCCCTTTATTAATCTGGGGTCGCCACAGCGGAATGAACCTCATCGTTCTCGAGTCACACAAAAGATTTGTTCAAAATGAATGAATCATTCAAAAATGACCCATCACTAATCAGAATCAAGTATTCTAGAGAGCCCTGTGATAAATGATTGTAACCAACCAGGAATCTTCAAAAGGACTGATTTACCAGCACTATAGTTTTCCCAGACCTCGTCCAGCTGTGTGTCCAGAGGCAGACGTCCCGGAGCAGCTGCAGCAGCCCAGAGCAGGGGTGTCCAAACCTGTTTCTGGAGGGCCACTGTCCCGCAGAGCTCAAAGCTAACCCTAATTAACCACACCTGAACCAGCTAAATAAAGGTCTTCGGTCTCACTAGAACTTCCACGTAAGTGTGCTGGAGCTGGCTGAAGCTAAACTTTGCAGGACATTAACAATCCAGGATCAGACCCAGGAAAAAAAACGACTGGTTTTACATCATAGTAGTCCACATCTCAAGGTCTAAATTTACTATGTTTATTTTTGTTTATTAAGGTCTAAATTTGTCTATGTTAAGTGAACAATTAATCTGTTCAAGTAATCCACTGACAAAAAAATAAAATCTGCTCTGGAACGCCAGTCATTCTCTGATGATGTCAGTTTGACAGATTGGGTAAAATATGTTTAGCTACGCCCCCCCCCAAGCCATTAGTGTGCTGTGAGTGAAAGATGAGGAGGGGGAGGAGTGCATAAAGAAAGCCCCACCCCCTTCTCAATATTCCATTTCAGCTGGAAATGTATCATCATACTGGAATAAAATTCTGCAGCAACTTCTGGTTCCACAGACTTTAACATCTCTGTAAACCCCACAGGTCATGCAGGTTCCTCAGGATATTAAAGGGTACGTAAACAATTGACTGTTTCTATACTTGTGGTGAGTTCAAGTAATGTATTTACGAGTTGAACGAAAATTAATTCTCTTTATTGTCTAAAGTTTTTGTTAAACCAAGAGATTACAAGTACGGGACATCAATGAGAAACCTAGTGTGATTGAAGGTGGTGGAGTTTTGTATAAAAATAGTTAATGATAGTTAAGCTATCCTATAAACTTACTGTAGATTGATCAGGTTCTTGTCATGCATAAAGTTAACGAAATGCTATGATTTGCTGCATTTTCTTATAATTTATCCAAAAGAAGTCACACAACCATCTGATGTTGTAATTGTCGACTCAAAAGAGCAGAGTGTCTGCGGGGCCTTAAAAAGTCCTAAAATAGTTTAGGCCTTAAAAAGTCTTAAATTCCCTGAAATATGGTGTTGCAGGTCTTAAATACTTTTAAACAGGTCTTAATTTTCCTTTGTCCATGTAAAGCTACCCAGTCGGTACAACCAACAATCCATCTAAAAATAATAATAAGAAAAATTAATTAATTAATTAAAACTCTATTTACTAACATGGTTTAATTGTCTTCCTTACAATAACATTTATTTAAAAGTTTTCCATGTATTTATGCATAAGTTTATGTTTTGCATTTAGTTTAATTTAGTTTTTTAAACTTATGCTTATTATTTATGTTTATGTTTGCTTGATTATCTAAAAAATGTGGTTAAGAAATAACTGAACTAGAAATAACTTTTCATTTTAATGAGGCAAGTAAAAAAAATCCACTGGCCATTACAAATAAGTTCACATTTTCCCCTGTGAAAGTCTGAAATGTCATTCATAATGGTTGTTTAAAAAGTCTTAAAAATCTTACATTTGACTTGGTGAAACCTGCAGAAACCCTGAAAGAATGAGCAGGACTTGAACGCAGCATCAGATTCTCTGCACAGCTGCATTAAGTTTTACTAAACCATCAGAGGTAGATTTCAATCCATCCAGGACCCTTACAAGTTAAATTCCAGAAAATTAGTACACAAGACCAAGAATGACTCATTAAAAATCCCAATCAAAAGAATCCCCTGTGAATTATTTCTCACCTCACATTTCACACAGGCTTTTAACTTACCCATGGTTATCAATTAACCCTGGGTTTTTATACACTTGCATTTCACTGACATTTCTAAAACCTGGTTTGATGTCCTTATTTGCAGTGTCGGTGACATTGATGGAATAAACTTAGATTGGTTCATTTTGGGGTTGGCAACCTATATTCCAAAATAAAAGCTGCTCTGGAGCAGATGAAACCTGATCATAACCAACCTTTGTTCTTGAACCTGAGAACTCAAGATTTTGCTCAA
This sequence comes from Danio choprae, assembly GCA_903798125.1. Taxonomy (NCBI): domain Eukaryota; kingdom Metazoa; phylum Chordata; class Actinopteri; order Cypriniformes; family Danionidae; genus Danio; species Danio choprae. The sequence continues at coordinate 12,458,459 of CAIGQW010000317.1, read as the reverse complement.
ACTAAACACAAACTTACCTAAACTTGGGTAAAAACCCAAACCGGCTTTGTGCAACAGGCCTATGGGGTTAAGTACATGGCAAAATCCTTAACGTGAAATATCTCAGAGCCAACTCTCAATACCGACAGATTTCTGAGCAACACTTAACAAGAAAAACAGACCAGGACTTGATTTTGTCCACTGGGAGTTTACTGAATTGTAAAAAAAAAAAAAAAAGTGTTACATACCGGAATGGAGCTTCAAAAGAGATTTTAGTGACCAAAGCCATGAGAGAAAATAATGTTAGATGGGGGATAATGTATTGATGAAAGGTGAATCTTTGTTTCTTTTTTAAAATAAGACCAAAAAATGTGTATTTAATAAGATAAATAGGGTCAATCCAAATGACCGTTTTGAATAATCCATATACACATGGGTATTTTGGAGTCTGAACGTTTGCTGTAAACGCTAGCAGCAAATGGAGGGAATTGGGTAGGAAACTCAACCACTCTAATAATGATTCATGGTTTTTGTCAACCCTTTTGACAGCTCAGGTTCGATCCTCTGCTCACTGCGCTGTAACGCGATCACCGCCAACATTATCATAACAGCATGTTGGTGGTGTTTGGGTACTGACATATTGATCTCCCTGCCACTGAGGAGACATGATAGATTGGGCTTGCAGAGCCAAACGCTAAAAAACAAGTGCTCCAAAAAGCGGGAATCCAGGAAAGCTGTTAATGTAGGAAGAGCGGTAAGAGTTGCCCACAAGACATGAGGCAGGCAGACTACCTGTTTTGATCAAATTCTCAGGGGAAGGCAAAAAAATATAGATTAAGACTTTGTCTTGTTGAAGATGTCAACAAAAGGTCTCTCATGTATTCAAACGTGTAGCCGAACAATGGTGAATCTTGGAAGACTTGGTTAGTCTCTGTCATCCTCTTCGGATTGCTCTGGAATACTCCCTGCCCAAAATCCTGTCCTGGAAGGCATCCCGGGAGGCAGCGTTCAGGGCATACAGCCAGCCTTGGCTGCGTACTCTGCATTAACAACAGAGGAAACGGCAGCCGGCTGAGGTGATGGGGCTGCATTGTTCCCAAAGCCAGCTGACAGGACGTGATTTAGCACCAGAGTGGCTCGGGGATTCAGGGTCAGGAGAGGAGTGCCACGGGCTGAGCCTCCAGCTCTCCACCCCTAAGATGGTAGTATGAATCATTTCTGACCCAGACCTGACCCGGGCCTACTAGCCCCTATATCCCCTTCCACCGACACGCACATGACAAATCTGGTGTTTATTTACTCGCAAAAGAAAAAGGGTAAGGAGCAGCAGGGGGGAAGAAGAAAAAGTCCTGAAAATCAATACAAGAGTTACGGAGACGTGGCCTCTGATCAGAGTTTTTCCACTGGCTTTAAGGGAGGGTCTTCTAGCTTTTGCTTGGAGTAATTGATTCCTGAGCTTCTTTATACAGATACAAGGATTTCTTAAGAGATGCTCAACCTGCAGGATGGACAGATGAAGCATTCAGAAACATTCAGTGGTAGTGCCCATATTGCCAATAGTATCTGGATGCAGCCTTGATGATGCAAGCTGAGATTGCATCTCTCAGTGATGCAATGTCAGACACAATGCACTTAATGGAGCTAGTGACGTCACTGTGAGGGGTAGGGTTAGGGGTGGGGTTAGGTGAACATATTAAAAAGCATTGGATGCAGCTCAGATTGCACTGCACCAGGTCTGCATTCAGAGCCCTCTCATATTGCCCATGCCTAAATCCGCCACTGGTTACAAAGCAGAATGTGTTGTTTTGGGGAGAGAAGGTTTTAATACACATATTAATCTAAACCCTATAAAAAAATGGGTGGACAATACTGCAAAACTATTGATCTGACAGAAAGTAAATACAGGGCCAGTATCACCAATGTGAATGTTAATAACAGTCATAACAACAATATGTACTTTCATGTATATTACTGTAAGGGAAAGCAATGTCCTTTATGAGGTCAATGCATCAACATTATGCTTAAAACTCAGGACAGGCGTTAGAAACTTTTAAGCTAAAAGAGTATTATCATTTATTATTATTATTATTATTATTATTATTATTATTAACTGAATTTGCACTGAATTATTACTGGAGATTAATTTTTGGAAACTTGACTCCCTACTTGTCTATTTTTCCCTTTGAAATGTTGTTTTACTAGCACTTCTCATGCTTATTTGCCTTTAATTTATCAAGTGTCCGGTAAATTAATAAATGTGAATGTAAAACTTTCATATTTCTTTGCTTTGGCCTGAGTTTTTTTCTTTGTAAGACTAATATAATATTAATTCATTCATTTTCTTTTCGGCTTAGTCCCTTTATTAATCAGGGATCGCCACAGTGGAATGAACCGCCAACTTATCCAACATATGTTTTACGCAGCGGATGCCCTTCCAGCCGCAACCCATCACTGGGAAACATCCATACACATTCATCCACACAGATATACTACGGACAATTTAGCTTACCCAATTCACCTATACCGCATGTCTTTGGACTTGTGGGGGAAACCGGAGCACCTGGAGGAAACCCACGCAATCACGAGGAGAACATGCAAATTCCACACAGAAATGCCAACTGACCCAGCCGAGCCTCGAACCAGCAACCTTCTTGCTGTGAGGCGATTGTGCTACCCACTGCGCCACCGCGTCGACCGCTAATATAATAACAAAACCTAATTTCTCTCTTAACACTTCCTCTCTGTCTTTTAATAAAAAAAATAAAACATTAAAAACAATAAAGACAAAACTTACACGGACACAAACTAATACTCAATTTTTCAATGGAACAAACTGTATTTGTCATTAAAATGTTTAATTTTAATTTTTGACTTTGCCAAATCATTTTTAACAGCGTCTTTAATATTTAATGACATTGTAATGACAAATTCAGCTTGAACCACTGTAAAAAATATTAATGACACTGTTATGAATGTCAAAATGATCTTCATGACGGTCGTGTTTATGACAGATTTATGACAAGCGTTCTTGTTTTGGTAATGTCAGGTTGTCGTGACAGACAAAAACAGGTTGTGATGTATTTGTTTATGTGAAGTTGTCATAAACAATGTCCGCTTTGCATTTAAAATGTCACAACTGAGCGAATGACACTTGTTATAATGTTATAAGCATGTAGAAAACCTCTTTCCCATTCATCTGTCATGTCATGATTATAAAGGTTTCATGACCTTCTTATGAACACCCCTTTAAGTAAAGTGTTACCCATGTTTTGAAATGTATTCTTGCACATGTAAAAAAGAAACTCCACACGATGTCACTTTCTTTCCTCCATCTCTCATTCATAGCATCTCTCATTCATAGCATCTCTCATTCAAAAGTGCCACTCACGTGATAAAAAAACTACACACAGCAGAGCAACTTGAGCAAAGCAGCATTGCAGACACTTACAGTATACACTTTAATGAAAGAGAAGCAATGCACATTTATGTAAATGTAAGAATTATACACTAAGCTAGTGCGCTCCAAAACAGTGACAAAATTCACGTTTAGAAGACATAAAACCAATATAAACATGTAAAGCTAGTAGTTTGTCACTTCCGCCCAAATGGATCAATGTTTTTTTTTTCACGTCACCTCATACTTCAGTTTCTCATCAAATCTTGACCAATCAAATGCTCTCTTGTATCTGACATGCCCTGCCACCTTCTTATCATATGATGCGCTTGAGCTCAACCATTCTCACTGACAGAGCTGTGATGAAACAAAACGCTATTGGCTGCTTTTTTAAAAGGGGAGGAGATTCAGTTGAGATTACGCCAAACATCGAATAAATGCACATTTCGAAACACTTCACGGTATAGTATAAGCGTAGTTAGCATAGATTACCGCTAGATCGTGATGTCTCTGTAAAGTAACGTGTAGTTGCATTGATTGACGTTATACCCAATAAGAATTTAAATTGTTAAACTGCTTTAAAATTCTGCATTTATGTAAGTTGCTCTAAGAACACCCCAACATATCATGAGATTTGTAGTACGTTACATTACAAAGGGGGTGGCACGGTGGCTCAGTGGTTAGCACGGTCGCCTCACAGCAAAGAACGTCGCTGGTTCGAGTCCAGGCTGGGCCAGTTGGTGTTTCTGTGTGGAGTTTGCATGTTCTCCCCATGTTGGCGTGGGTTTCCTCCGGGTGCTCAGGTTTCCCCCACAGTCCAAAGACTATAGGTGAATTGGATTAACTAAATTGGCCGTAGTGTATGAGTGTGTGAATGAGTGTGTATGGGTGTTTCCCAATACTGGGTTGTGGCTGGAAGAGCATCCGCTGCGTAAAACATATGCCGGAATAGTTGGCGGTTCATTCCACTGTGGTGACCCTTGATAAATAAGGGACTAAGTTGAAGGAAAATTAATGAATGAATAAATTACATTACAATCAGTCACTAAGAACAGACGATGCAAATACACATGAAGTTATGAAAACATTACACTTGTTTTAAGTCTATACAAACGAAGAGAAAAGAACATGGAGAAACACTCAGTCATGAAACAAATTCTCATTTTAACTAACGGATACAATGAACACAAAGCACTCCTTGAAAGAAAATGAGACTCTTCTTTCACAAATCAAAAACAAATGGGAGATTTGGACATAAAGACGTAAAGGCTGTGAGTAGAGGAAAATCCTTCTTTGTTCGAACTTCTCAATGCAACCCTAACTCTAATCTCGCTGTCGTATTTATGCAAATATTTAGTTGGAACCTAGTGTTACGTTTAAGCTAAGTTCAACTCAAAAGTATTTAAGTAAAAGTGGTACAACTCAAAAGTATTTAGTAGTGTGTAAGTTGTAACTTAGTGTCCCTTTAAGTCAAAAATAAGCTATGTTTTAACTTGTGCACTTGTGCCCCAGGTGTAAACTGGCCCTAGATTACCTGTTGCCAACCTATTCCCAAATCCTCCAACACTACACAACACAACACAAGTCATCAGCTCATAAGTAAGATAAAATAAGACAAAAGCCCTGTTTTGGATGGTAAAAAAAAAAAATGGATGGTCTTGTACAGTATATTTAGCAACTTAGACTTATCATAGTGTTTATATTGCTGCTCTCTGATGAAGTGCTTCTTTTATCCTCACTTCAGATTAAAGCATCTGCTAATTGAGTAAATATAAATGTGTAAATGTAAAACGTAAGGGGTTGTCACCATTCACAAGGGGTAGTTGCTGCCATGATATCCAACCAACTCCAGAATATCTGTGTGTTTCTCTCACCACCCGGCATATGAATCCCTGGCCAAATGATCTAGTCGTTTCTTTTTTTGACAAACACCAAGGTTGTGTGTTGACTTCATTGCTGTCTGAATCCACATCTCTAATGGAGATCAATCAAAAAGTCATTTTGTAAATCCTTTCGGCCTCTGTGAATGCACCTTACGGTTGCACTTTGTGGTCACGTGCGTCATTTGAAAATTACATTACCAAAAGTAAAAACACTGAAAAGGTTCAAAATCACCCCAGAGTGGATGAAAACAGCCCCAACAGCTCACAAGAGTTAAGTGTGGTCCAGGGTCATATATGTTGATTTTTTTCATATTGGTTTTCACATGCTATATTGGGCAGCCTATTGTTAATTCTATTTCTGGATTTTATATTGGTCTTATTTTCTCTTAATGTAAAGCCCTTTGGTCAACCCTTGGCTTTAAAAGTCCTTTAAAAATGAACTGAACTGAACTAAGACTGGTCAGGTTTGCATGTCTTTAGCTGTTCGCCATCAGCACTGTTGTGATAATAGTAATGGATATGGACAACATATGATTGATCTCCATTAAAGACTCAGAGAAAGCAATGAAATATTTACACACAACATTTAAAAAGGGCGTTAATAATGTGTCATTGCTGTATGGTGCATTATAGTGGCCAAAAGGACTTTTTCATAGTACCTTTTTTACACGGTCAAAAATACAACATTAAGCAGGTGAATAGGAAAGTCTTATGATGGACCAAAGCTCATCAAACAACTTTTCCCACTAACAGAGAAACACTAATATATAAGGGTGGGCGGATCGATCCTAAAGTATCGTTATTTTTGATACTGGCAATGTAATGAGGGTTCGCTGATTGTAATTTTGTAATTATAGTAATAGTGATATCGCCGCATAATATATAAATACTTAAATAGGAACAGGAGTGGGAACTATAATGTTCTTACGGTATATTTCTGCTAATGGGTCAGTGTTTGCTCACAGACACACATTATTAAAGCACACACACACCCAGCGCAGGTTATAAAACTCGAATCTGGAGTTATTTTACTCCAGGTAATAATGACGAGGCTTTGTGTGACACTTGCCACAAAGCAGTACGCCACTGATCACAGAAAAGCAGGCTCAAAAAGAGAGTCAAGAGTCGTTTGATTCATTAAAAAAAGGGAAGAAATGTAGATTTTTTTAAATAACAAATAAGGTTTGTGTAATATATTACTTTTTTGTTATATATGGTGTTACATAGTTTAATTAATACTGCTCTGTAATTTTAATAAATGTAAAAAGGTATTATGTCTGTTTTATATAATAATACTGAAGGTCATTAAAAAAAACATGAAATCACAATAAAATATTTTATTGAAATATCGGTTTAGATATTAATATACCATTTTTAACAGTACCAGCTAGACATGTTAACTCTGCTTTATTACATGGCTGTCTGCAATACCTGATTTTTATTGGTCAGTCTTGACCTTCCAAGGTATGTTATTCCCAGATAACAACCGCTAAATGACGCAGGCTCATCCAGGAACTGAGAATCACTTTGTCCGTACACATCCATATACTAACATCCACATTCATATGTATCCAACACAGGCTCTTTGTAGATACGTACCCCTGACTACATTTCTGAGTAGCACGAATTATGTAGCCAGAGGTACATATGGCAGAATTTCCTCTTTAAAGTGAACGATATGAGGCGGTATAACGATGCCGATGGCTTCCGTTCCTTTTAGCACTACCAGCTGACCGCTTACATTGAATGGCTATTCCGGTCTTACCAGTTTGCCCAGTGGCTCGTCGCATATGTTGGCGGACTTAGGACGTAGAGCGGAGTTGACCGTGATGACGGGGCTCATGTCTGGCGAAGAACGGTTCCAGAAACCAGGTAAAAAACAAATAAATAAACAACAGGCTGAAATCGTCAGTCAACAGGAAGCTGGCCTGGTTGGCTGAAGTGTATATTTATTGCGCCCTCTGGTGGATGTATGTGAGAAGAGGACGCACGAGAGAAATTTGCTAACATCAAAGAGTGTACACAGCGGCCTCTAGTGGATTTGCAAAAACAAAAACTGCGAGCAGACATACCTCCAGTTATGTATTTTGCTGTACCCAGAAATGTAGACCTGGGTACGTATCCGTAATGAGTGGTTGCATATATCTGCTTGTCTGTCACACCGTGGATTTTTGACTATTTGGCGCCATCTTGTGAATGAATAATATGTAGGTTTGTTAGTATATACTTTATTCAGCTGGTTTTGCTTCTGTCAGCTTTGCGTTTTTGACTGTTTGGCGACATCGTGTGCCTGAATGCGCAGGTTAGTGTATATTCCATCAGCTGTTTTCTTTTCAGTCATTTAATTAAAGAATTAATAAACTATTACGCCTCAGAATAAAGTTTTGTGTCTAATTTCTATGTTTTGTGGAAAGTAGCCGTGTAATAAGTAGGATAAAGCACGTCCAGGATGGTTGTTTTTGCAGATTAAAGCCCTTCAGTCTTCACATCGGGCTGCCGATAAGCCTTTAGGGCTTTATTCTACGACAACAACCTCCTGGTTGTGCTTTTTTAACAATGTATTAGATCTGAACATAATATATTCACAGACATTTTAAAAAGATACACAAATTAAAAATATGAAAATCAATAAACCACCTCTGAGTGTTTTTTTAAAAGCTCAAATAAACACGGTATTAAAAATAAATTCACTTAACATCCTCTATGAACACGAGGGTCAGTGTGACAGCCTGGTATTATTGATTTCTCTTCTCTCAGACAGACAGCTGTGTGAAAAAACACACACACAAAGACATCCAGTCATGTTCCCTCCACCCCAAATGAACAGATCAACACATCATTGACTGACAAAGACAAAAACAGGGTGGAGGGAAAAAAAAGAGCCACTGTCATATTTCACATCTTCCCGCCATCGCAACTGTGGCGGAGGGGAGTGTAAAGTGGCGTAAAATGGGAAGTAATCTTCCAGTATTTTCTGCTCAGGAGCGCCCGCTGCACACACCCCTCACCCCGGCCCGAGCTCCTCTCTGCCTCCCCCGGACTCAACAAGACAAATGGGCAGAGCGGATGACAGAGCGCCGGCCCGTCCAGCGCTCCCCCCGCCGGCCCGCTCCATTACTCATCAGCATGCAGGAGCTGCAGCCGCTGCCGTAATTAGACAAGGACAAATAGCCAGCCGCGGACACCTCGGCTCCGTCCACTAAAAAAGAGGCCCTTTCCTTGCAGCCAGGGTTTTTCAGGGATCAAGGACGAGGAGGCTGAGTGGCCGTGACTGTTTCGGTGTGCAGGTCCTGCCCTGAACATGCTCTGCAGCAGGACCTCCTGATCCTGACCTAAGATCCGAGTCTGATCCGGTCGGGACGAGGTTGAAATGACGGAGCCGGAGGTCAGATCACACAGGACACCTGCTACACTGTAAAAGATGCTGGGTTCCACACAATCGATTTGTGTTGGGACAACATGAGGGAATGAAGTTAGCTTATTAGTTTTTACAAATTTAAGTGGATGGAACATAAAACAATGTCAATAAAGTCATTATGATTGACAGTTGTGATTGACAGCTTCTCTGAGCGGACTGTCGTATTTTTTTACAGTCTAACTGGTAACATCTGAGTACTGAATAAGCCGAACAAAAGTCTTCACACACACACACACACACACACACACACATACCTGTTTACTGTACAATCTAAATGTTACTATTTGCATTTCTACGCTCTAGACCAAATCCTTTTCTATGTTCAAGCACATTTTTGTTTTTATTTCTTTAAAAAAAAGAGAAAAAATACCACTTCTTTAATTTAAATAGTTAAAAATAAATAGATAAATAAAAACTTTTACAAATACATCACAACTTGGATCATTAAAACACAGTTTTTGATACAAAACTTATGCTCAAGAGTGTTGCTAGGCCATTTTTAAAGCCCCCCGACATTTCGCCCTAAATAACGTTGTGATTGGTTCAAACTTCAATCCACAGACCCTATTAATCCATATTCATTCATTCATTTTCTTTTCAGCTTAGTCCCTTTATTAATCTGGGGTCGCCACAGCGGAATGAACCGCCAACTTATCCAGCATATGTTTTACTAGCGGGTGCCCTTCCAGCTGCAACCCATCACTGGGAAACACCCATACACTTCTATTCACACACATACACTACAGACAATTTAGCTTACCCAATTCACCAGTACTGCATGTCTTTGGACTTGTGGGGGAAACCGGAGCACCCGGAGGAAACCCATGCCAACACGGGGAGAACATGCAAACACGGGGAGAACATGCAAACTCCACACAGAAATGCCAACTGACCCAGCAGAGGCTCGAACCAGCGACCTTCTTGCTGTGAGGTGATTGTGCTACCCACTGTGCCACTGTGCTGCCTTAATCCATATTAGTTTTTACAAATTGAAGTAGATTTAACATAAAACAATTAAATTGTCCCCCAAGAAGCTCAAGAATTGTGTTATTTTGGCTCAATTTAAATAAGTAGTTTGAACAAACAGCAAATGCCTTTTTTTTAGTGTATCACCTGTGGTTTATGCTGCTTAAATAAAAGATCCTGCCTTGTCCTTTAACTCTCCTGTTGACCATACTGTGGCTATCATTAAAAGTCCATATACTCAAAAAACTAATATTTTCGCTGCTTGTTCTTATTTTAAATGAGCTAAAACAACACAATTCTGGAGATTTTTGGGGGGAGAACTTATTTTTTTACGTTCAATCCACTTAATCTTTTATCAATTTAAATGGATGGAACATAAAACAATTAAGGTTTAACAATTAAATTTACAATGTTTCTAGCACACATTGTTAATCTGAAGGTGAATAATTGATCTGTGCAAGTTAATCCACTAATAAGTTTGTGTGTTTTGGTAATCTTCAATCAAAGTCTGATCATCTGCTTCTGCGTTTGGAGGGGGGGACTTTCTCTGATGACGTCAGTTTGAAGCTTCAGCCACAATATTCTTAGCCACGCCCCTCTAACTGTTAGTTTGCCCTGAGGGAATGATGCGCAAATGACAGCCCCACCCCAAGTCAATATTCAGTTTCAGTTGGAAGTACATTTACATACTGAAATAAAAGTCCCTGTGACTTCTGGATCACGCTGATATTAGGATGGCAATTACACAAAGGACAATTCTAGGACTGTTATTTTAGGGCGGTCAGCCCCCAATGAAGGTATAATAATAATGATAATGATAATAATAATAATGTATCACTTTATTTTGATGGTCCTTTTTCTTTAATCTACAGATTGTTATAATAGCTGCAGTTCTTTGTCAGTACAAGCATATGTATTTTTTTTTCAGTTTATTATTAAAGAAAATATGGTTCATATTCTTTCAAGAGTTCACATTTAGCTGATGATTGATAATAAAGAGTATTTGGCATGCTGTCCCGGGAGAGAACCCTGAGCTCAGAATATCCTCGAGCCGGGGGCTCCCTCCCGTTTGAAGGGCGAGGGGAGTTTGAGCTCAGGCAGGTCTCGAGAACTCCCCTGCTGTGAACGTGCTTGAGATATATCTTAAGATGTTATTTTTTTGAGAAGTCAATTTACTTATGGTGAATGTTTTTGGACGGTGGGAGGAAATCGGGAAGCCCGGGGAAAACCCACGCGAGCACGGGGAGAACATGCAAACTCCACACAGAAACGCTGACCGGCCCAGTGAGGGGCAAAACCAGTGTTGTTCTTGCTGTGAGGCAACAGTGCTAACCACTGGGCCGCCGTGCCACCCAGTCAGGAGAAAGGAAGGAGTAGGGGTGGAAGGGGAGATTCTTCAAGACGAAGATGACTGGAGTGGAAAAACTCTGGTTATTTGTAGTGTGTCAGTATTTGTCTGATTGGTGTAATAAACGTTGCTGATGCGGTGCCAGCCGTGTTTAATCCTAAGCACGTGATCCTCTCGAAATTAGTTTATAAATAAACCACACTTAAAACATAGGGGTGCCCTTGTATGGTCACCAATGGGAACCGGATGTCATCTGGTGGTAATGTCTGGCCAAACAAAATCTTACTGGAAGCTTATTTTTTGAGATATCAACTTCAAATTTGGAGCACAATTTGTTCATATATTCAGCTTCGATTTTCTGTCTTAACTTTTAGGCTAAAACAGATTTTGCAAAGGACATATTTTATGTATTGTATTCAAATATACAATTATTGTTTTATTATTTTCATTAACATAAAACACAATCTGAAATCTGTCTTCTTTACAATGAGACCAAGCTTAAATCTGTGCACCAAAGCGGAAAATTGTCATTTGTTTAAGTTGAACATGTAATTTTCACGTATATGTTCAAAAAGTGGGGGCGACAATGAAGGTTTTCTGATCAACAAGAATTGATATACAAACACCTAAAGATCGTGAACACAACGAAATGTAGTGAACCCAAGAATTAATGTACAGAAACTTATGTTGAGGCAGACATGGCACAAATTTGAAGGGACTAAACACTAAAGCATCATCAGAAATATTATAAACAGTATTAAATGATTGATTTATTTCTTCTTTCTTTCTTTCTTTCTTTCTTTCTTTCTTTCTTTCAGGCTCACTTAGATGTGCTGTGTTTGCGACCAGACACAAATATGGCAAATGTTTTTCGATGCGCTACCTTTCTATTGATTTTTAATGTAATGATGCACTTGACGGATGTCTGTGACCGTTACACTTGTGTCTTCTGAAGCACCGCATTTTTTAACTTATTATTGATTAATTGATTATTTTTAATTGATTAATTGATCACATTCATAATATCACATCATGTGGACCTCGCACTGCACTTTCTTTTAAAGTCCTCATGAGCTGAAAACTGCGACCATTTTTTTTCATATTGTGATGAAGCTCCTAGAGAAACCGAATATGAAATGAGAAAACAGTGGGCGTGGCTTGTGTTTCTACTGCAAGCTGATTGGGTGTCGTAAAGTAGGCATTTTATTCTGAAAGATCTGGAAAAGTTTCTGAAGAGTTATAGCATAACAGACATACTTTAAATCTGAAAGAAAATGAGCCCTAAATCTCAACATGTTTACAAATTCTTCATCTGAATATTCATTTTTGCAAGACAAGGCTAATTACTTTTGAAGCGATTTGGTTGTTTTTGTTTTATTTGATGAAGTTTATTATTATTATTATTATTATTATTATTATCATTTATTCATTCATTTTCTTTTCGGCTTAATCTCTTTATTAATCTGGGGTCGCCACAGCGGAATGAACCGCCAACTTATCCAGCATATGTTTTACGCAGCGGATGCCCTTCCAGCTGCAACCCATCACTGGGAAACATCCAGACACACTCATTCACACACAAACACTACGGACAATTTAGCTTACCCAATTCACCTGTACTGCATGTCTTTGGACTGTGGGGGAAACCGGACCACCCGGAGGAAACCCACGCCAACACAGGGAGAACATGCAAACTCCACACAGAAACGCCAACTGACCCAGCCGTGGCTTAAACCAGCGACCTTCTTGCTGTGAGGCGATCGTGCTACCCACTGTGCCACCATGCAGCTTATTATTATTATTATTATTATTATTATTATTATTTTAGGTTGAATATGACATGTTTAAAGGGTTTTCTTTGATGGAGAATTTGTGGACACGGTAAACTGGGAATCATCTGAGTAACAAAAATTGTTTTAAGGTGAAGTGAAGAATTGTACCCAGAAATTGGGCCAGAAAGTCCCCAGTGGCATGTTGTGTTTATTATTTCATTAAACAGTAATTATAACTAATGACATTGTTTGAATATGTGCATTTCAAACATCGTCATTATTCATCATGACCTACAGCTTCAGTCCAGTCTTTGTCCGTGATTCATCCATTCATTTTCCTTCGGCTTAGTCACTGATTGGGGTCGCCACGGCGGAATGAACCGCCAACTATTCCAGCATATGTTTTAAGCAGCGGATGTCCTTCTAGCAGCAACCCAGTACTGGGAAACACCCATACACTCTCGCATTCACACACACACTCATACACTACGGTCAATTTTGTTTACCCAATTCACCTATATCGCATGTGTTTGGTCTGTGGGGGAAACCGGAGCACCCGGAGAAAACCCACGCCAACACGGGGAGAACATGCAAACTTCACACAGAAATGCCAACTGACCCAGCCGGGACTCGAACCAGCGACCTTCTTGCTTTAGGTGAATTATGACTTTCTCTCTGTATGTAGCAGAAATGGTCTTGCTGGGTTTTGTGGGTTTTTCGAATTTAAGTTAGGAATTAAGTTAACTTATTAGCTTTTACAAATTAAATTAGATTGAGCATAAAAACAATTAAGTTGTCCCAAAAAACCTCAAAAAAGTTTGTTTGAAAAGTCAAAAAGTAGTTTGAACAAGAAGTAGGCACACGGTGGCTCAGTGGTTAGCACTGTCGCCTCACAGCAAGAAGGTCACTGCATGTTTTCCCCATGTTGGTGTGGGTTTCCTCCGGGTGCTCCAGTTTCCCCCATAGTCCAAAGACATGCGTTATAGGTGAATTGAATAAACTAAATTGGCCGTTGTGTATAAGTGTGTATGAATGTTTCCCAGTACTGGGTTGCAGCTGGAAGGGCATCCATCCGCTGCGTAAAACATATGCTGGATAAGTTGGCGGTTCATTCTGCTGTGGCGACCCCTGATGAATAAAGGGACTAAGCCAAAGGAAAATGAATGAACAAGAAGCAAAAATAGGTTTTTTTTAAGTGTAGCATCCATTTAACAAAATAAGACGAGCTAAAATAGGTCTACCACATATATTTCCCTGCAACAAAGTATCAGAATTAGCGAAACTGCAGCAGCCTTGGGAAACAGTCCTGAGTCGAGCCGTCAAACAAATATATTGCTATTTCTATAAAAAAAAAAAACTGCATTTAAATCCACAGAGGATGTTTGCTCAGATTGCTCCGAGCGGCCCAACTCAATAAGTGACACCCAGCGCGAGGGTCCCGGGACTGACCAGCGCACACACTCCATCGATCCCGCCGTAATTTCCTAATTATTTTCCTATTGGATTTCTGCTTTCATAATCGTCATCAGGACACATTACCACAAACCCAAAAGCCAAGCAGGATTTTTTTTGCCATGGTAAACATTTTGAGGAAAAACTAAAAAAAAAAACCTGTATATTCAATTTCTGCGGCCAGCTGGCGGATTCGACCCCCTCGCGCCTCCCACCCGTCCGCATGTCGCTTTCTGCAAACACAGAGCTCTTGGAAAGCAGATCCTGCACAACAGTTGTGCTTAAGGAAATGTAAAAAAAGCTGTTTCTTGTGCTGACGGCTTCGCTAATGTAGATGTTTAGCATTGCACATTTTCTGCTTGATCTGATCCTGTGTGGGATTATCGCAACACTCCGTTTGCTGCGTTTTCGGGAACTTTTGGAGGGAAAACTCAGCGTGTGGCGCTTGAGGAAGAGTCGGTCATCCATCTCCCGAGCTCGTGTCTGAAGAAAGAGATAAAAAAACACAACAAAGAAACACGATTTCACCAAGGTCAACGTCGCAGACAACCAGTCAATTCTCGCTTTCAACAAACCAGTGATTGCTCTTTAAAGGGATACTTTACCAAAAGACGAGCATTTACACATTATTTACTCACCTTCAAGTGGTTCCAGTTTCATTCTTCTGATGATCATGAAAGAAAACATTTTGCTATAGGTGAATTGAGTAAGCTAAATTGTCCGTAGTGTATGTGTGTCCATGAATGTGTATGGGTGTTTCCCAGTGATGGGTTGCGGCTGGAAGGGCATCCGCTGCATAAAACATATGCTGGATAAGTTGGCGGTTCATTCCGCTGTGGCGATCCCAGATTAATAAAGGGACTAAGCCGAAAAGAAAATGAATGAATAATAATTAAAATAAATTAAAAATATTAAAGGATATTTCACCCTTAAAAGGATAGTTCCTTCAAAACTGAAAATTCTGTCACCATTTACTCTCACTGTAAACGATTTCTGTTGTTTTCACAGTATTATACTGCATTTTTCAACAGTTTCTTACTGTATAAGCTATATACATTGTGTTATTGTACATTTTGTATACTGTGAAAACAACAATATATATTCTCAACATTTCCATACTGTGTACATGGTTTACAATATGTTACTGTAGATTTTCCAATGAATTCTGGGAAATATTCAGTTACTGTGCATCTAAATACTGTACAGCAAATGACCGTGAAAAACTCCACACACTTTTTTACAGGTAAAAATACATTCTTACATAAAAGATTTTAAAGAAGACTGGGTGAACATACTACCTAAGCTGCACAAGAGCTCCTTTAATAGCACACGTTCTGACCTGTCATTACATCTCTGACAACCTGGAAGTGCTTTGACATCGGTGAGTAATAAATCTTCATATTATCATGCATACAGGAATTCTGTAAGCCTAACTTTAATGTTAGTTTGTAATTAGCAGCGACTGTTAGCTTATAATAACGAAATTCACAGTATTTAAATTATTCTCAACATTTTAGTGATGCTGTGCACAGTATAATGGATTTATGTGAAGTTTATTTATAAACTAATTTGGAGAGGATCACATGCTTATGATTGCTGCGCCTGGTCCCGCATTATCCAATTCATGATTTACCAATCAGACGATTCCTAAGCCACTATAAATACCCTAAGTTCCACATCACAGCCCTCTTCGTTTTGAAGAATCCCCCTTTCACCCTTACTCCTCCTTTCCTAGATGGGTGGCACGGTGGCCCAGTGATTAGCACTGTTGCCTCACAGCAAGAACGTCACTGGTTCTAGTCTTTACCAAGCCATCCGATGTTTCTGTGTGGAGTTTTACACGTTTTCCCCGTGGTCACGTGGGTTTCCCCCTGGTCCCTGGGTTTCCTCCCACCGCCCAAAAACATGCAACTTAAGTTAATTGACTAATCCAAATCGGCATCATAGACATGCTCCTAGTAAGTAGTCATCTCAAGAGCAATCACTATCTGTTCATTAGTTACTACAGCAGGGGAGTTCTCGAGATCTACCTGAGCTCAAACTCCCCTCTTGCCCTGCAACGGGAGGGAGCCCTGGGCTCAAGGATCTTATGAACTTGGGGCTCTCTCCCGGGACAGCATGCCAAACAAGCTTTATAACCAATCATCAGCTAAGTGTGAACTCTTGAATTTGAGGAAATGGCACCGGAGGGGTGCTGAGCTAATCACGACAAATGACCCAGGTGAATTATTTTCTATTTCTTATAGCATTATAGTTCTGACTTGTTTGTAGTGTGATCAACGTTTGGTGTGGACGTGTTTGGAAAGCACTAGGCGTGTGACGAGACGCTTACTCCACGAAACAAGACGAGACACGAAATTGGGTTCACAAGAACGAGATGAGATTTTTACACTATTACATATATGATGAAATACAGAAATGGAAAATAGTGTTTTATGCAACTTAAAATAAATCAGAAAATTAAAAACTATTGAGGTGCTTTTTTAAATTAACTTGTAATGAATGTTATTTTACTTCTATTTTAATGAATTCTATGCTGTAAAGGACATGCAAACACTGCTAAATATTTTGCCAATAGCCTATAATGAATGGAAAATAATCTTTTTATATATCATTTTAAATATTAGCAAAATATTTGTTAATATATGAACGGAAACTAGATTTGAAGAAATCTTTTTAGATTGAAAAAAATTGTAATGAATGGAACTTTATTTCTATTGAAATGAATTCTATGCCATAAAGGACATGCAAACACTGCTAAATATTTAGCTATAAACTCTACTGACTGGCTTCTGCCCTGTGTGTGTATGTCCTTTCGCAAAATGCGGCTAAAAGTCCTTCACGATTACGGTACTTACATGTCTGTATTGCACTTCAATAGTGCGACTAAAATAGGAATACTCCACATGTCTTAATTCATTTGTGTTTACAACGATTATGACTTTCAACATATCTGAAGTGCTATTCCATTGCACGGATACAAACCATAATGTGTGTGGCTGTAGCCTCTGTTGCAGCCTGGCAGCTGCTGAACTCTGGTGAAAAAAGTGGTTACGTCACACCCGCCCGCCCAACTGAGTGACACGCGCAACTCCAAAGCCAGCCTGGATTGCCAGGTGTGTGCAAAGCACTTGATTTGCAGATCAAATCCAATCCTGCCTCCAATCTTCAATGCTCATTTTACCCTCACGCTCCATCATAACATCACAACTCACAAGACATCTTTTCACCTCGACGAGAAATCTCGTTGTGATTTAATCTTGTGAGATCTCGTCATACGAGATCTTGTCACACCCCTAGAAAGTAACACCTCAGAAAAATGTAATGATATTTTGACAAATCGAAATGACTTAAAAGATTTGTTTATCTCACTGAACGAGACTCAAAGGTCGGTAATAAGATCTGAACTTGTCACCACTACTGCATATTGAAATACAGTAATATGAATTGACCGCGAAATATTACCACAAACATTTCATGAAGTAGGCTGTAGACTACTGTTCAGTTCTCTGCTCAACATTAATACATTTCGTCATGTCGCTGCGCCTCTCGGAAGATTTCGCCTTAAATAACTGGTTAGTGATTACTTTGTTTTAAGTTAGAAGCGGATTTAAATGAGCCTAGTTTGCTCGTTCTCCTTGTGCTTGTGTGGGTTTTCCCCGGGTTCTACGGTTTCCTCCCACAGTCCAAAAAACACGCAATCTAAGTAAATTGAACATACCAAATTGATATCATAGCCAAGCTCTTAGCGAGTACACCTCTCCTCAGCCATCCTATATCTGTCATTAGCCAGAAATAAGTCGGGGGGAGTTCATCGAGATCTACCTGAGCTCAAACTCCCCTCTCGCCCTGCAAAGGGGAGGGAGCCCAGGGCTCGAGAATCTCGTGAGCTCAGGCCTCTCTCCCGGGACAGCATGCCAAACACACTTTAGAATAAATCAGGTTTACTCACTTTGTTAACTAAACTCAACTAATCGCTTTTAAAGCAACAGGTTTCCTCACTTTGTTAACTAAACTCAACTAATCGCTTTGAAAGCAACAGGGTTATTCCCTTTTTTAAGTAAACTCAACTTATCGCTTTTTACAGTGTAGGAATCACAGCTGGAGGACTGCAGGAGTCAGTTTGGTCTTGGGGTAAATGACCGCAAACAGTTTGTGCTTCACGTGTCAGGTTTGTTAGTTTTTTGAGCAAAAGATCAAAAGGTTAAACAATAAAGACCTTTTCACAGCATACTTTGCTCATTTTCATCAATATTAGTATATGTTGACCCAGAAACCCTGCAAACTCAGGACGTGTGTGTCGTACCAGAGGGACACAAACACAATGATGCTTCTTTCTCTCAAACTCTCTTCCTGATTGTGTCCTGTACGTCACCAGTTTTCAACACTTGTTTGACTGCTGTTCGTTTCCCAGCACTGCTGTCAAGAAAGAAGCGTTTGGCAGCTGCCCTGGGCTTCGCTTCTGGATGTGAACATCATGATGAAACCGATGAAAGCTCTTGGCGTGAGGACATTCCTCTGACGGCCTGAAGAAACACCTGCAGGATGTGTTCGTTTCCATCCACCAGCTCGAGGAAATTCCGACAACCCTACAGAGGAATTCTGGGAAGTGTTGTTGTGCCAGGAGTCCTGACAGGCCCGTGAGGGGGTTTTCAGTCTGGATTCGCTCCAGGAGAAGAAATGAATTACAGGTAGGCTTTTTCGAAAATCACATGACTTAAACACATTTAAAGAGACAGTTCACCCAAAAATAAAAATTCCTCAACATTTCCTCACAACTGAAGTGCTTCTAAACATTTATGAGTTTCAAAAGAAGAAACAAAAAAGAAGACATTTTGAAGAATGTTGGAAAGAAATATTTTTTAATGTTAAAAACTAATTTGTAAAAATGTAGGGGATATGACTGTTTGTTTGCTCTTCGCAATCTGCCGTTTCAAAGCTATTTCTTCCAGAATAATTTTTTAATAAAACATATATTTTTAACAATGGCAGTACTGTCATACAGAGATTCCAATCATTCAACAAAAGCATAGAAACTCTCATTCTAGTTGAAATGTAAAGTTGTAAAAATGTAAATGGACAGAGCAGAAGAATCGAAATCTGATCGTGAAGTAGCTAAAGATTTCTAGCCCTAGTATTTACTAACACAAACAACACATTTTTTGCAGTATTTAGTCATCTTTGTTGATGTTAGTTAATGAAACTAAAGTTGGTCATTGTTAGTTAAGTGCATTAACTAACGTGAACAAGCATAAATTTAGATTGTAATAATGCATTAGTAAATGTTGAACTATGATTAATAAATGCTGTACAAGTATTTTTCATTTCTAGTCCATGTTAGTAAATATATGAACTAATGAAACATGCACACGGGTATTTTCACTCCAAACACACTATAAATAACCAGATTTTCTTACCTTAGATATCTTCGTCTTGAAGAATCCCCCCATCCACCCCTACTCCTCCGCCTCTTTTCTAGATTAATCCAGGATAGGGCAGCATGGTGGCTCAGTGGTTAGCACTGTTGCCTCACAGCAAGAATGTCACTGGTTTGAGTCCCGGCCGGGTCAGTGCGAAGTTTTGCATGTTTTCCCAGTGCTGGCGCGACTTTCCCCCAGGTTCCCGAGTTTCCTACCACAGTCCAAAGACATGTGGTATAAGTGGACTGATTAAACCAAATTGGCACAGTATATGAGCAATTAGTTCTAGGCTTCCAACATATGACATTCAGTTAGTGGTCATGGCAACTTCCAATAATCAATAATAGACCCAAAGAACTAATTCAGGGGAGCACCTACCTGAGCTCAGACTCCCCTCTTGCCCTATGAAACGAGAGGGAGCCCCGGGCTCGAGGATCTTTGGAATATTGGGTGACTGAAACTGAAATTTTATGAAAACTTCGGGGAATGAAGAACCAGGGACGATTTTCCGAAACTCCGGGTACAATGTGGTCTTCTGGACTAGAGCTATCAATATGGCTGAAAACCCACATTTAAATTTCTTTCTTAAATATAAGCTAAATTTTAATTATATTTGAATTATAGAGGCAATCCTTAATGCTACAGTAATAAATACTGTGTTGTCTAATATTCCCAGAAGATAGCGCAAGCGAACAAATTATTTAACTAGAAACCAGATTAAAGGCATCGCATCTTTTATGAAAAAATAAATGTCAAAAAAGTGCCTAAACTTTCAACTGTTCTTAAATAAAATATAATTTCTTCCCAGTGAAATTAAAATAATGTTTTTTAGATGTTAGTATCAGTATGTTAGTCTTCAAGGATATCTATAAGCTAGTGTGGTACAAAATAATGACAAAATTCACGTTGAGAAGATATAAAACCGATATAAACATATAAATCTTGCAGTTTGTTTTTTCCATGTCACCTCATACTTCAGCTTCAGGAAATTAGAAATCAAGTGAACTGAGTGCATTTAACATTTAACAGTGTAATGAACGAAATAAACGCAAAACAGCAAACTGCCATTCAGAATCCAGCTGCTCACAGTCAGAACATCTACATAAATGATCAAAAACACAGAAATTAGTACGGATCTATCTGATGGGGAACATATATAAATAAACTTTCAAGTATGTTTACAGCACAAAGTGAAGTTTATTTATAAACTAATTTCGAGAGGATCACGTGCTTATGATTGCTTACAGCCGGTCCCACATCAGCTCGCAATTGATTCAACAATCAGATGATTCCTAGATCACTATAAATAACGAGTTTCCTTATCTCAGTACCTTCGTCTTGAAGAACTCCCCCCACCCACCCCTACTCCTCCTACTTCCCAGATGGGCACACGGTGGCCCAGTGACTAACACTGTCGCCTCACAGCAAGAATGTCTCTGGTTAAAGTCCCAACTAAACTAGTTGACATTTCTGTGTGGAGTTTGCTTGTTCTCCCCGTGCTCGCATGGGTTTTCCCCGGGTTCTCCGGTTTCCTCCCACAGTCCAAAAACACGCAATTTAAGTAAATTGAACACTCTAAGCAATGCCATTGCCAAGCCCTTAATAAGTATACATCTCTTTTCAGCCATTCTTTTAGCCAGAAATAAGTCGGGGGAGTTCATCGAGATCTACCTGAGCTCAAGCTCCCCTCTCGCCCTGCAAACGAGAGGGAGCCCAGGGCTCGAGGATCTCGTGAGCTCAGGGCTCTCTCCCGGGACAGCATGCCAAACAAGCTATATTACCAATCATCAGCTAAGTGTGAGCTCTTGAAATGAGTGTGCACCCCAATAATAAAAGGTATTTCTGAGATGACTACTGTACAGCGCAATACAATGCTCCTTTTGTTTTTCGTCAGCTGTACTTTGGTAGGACGAGCTTACATTTTCTTCCGTCTAGAACACAATAGCATGAAATATTCACATCTGACGTGGTGAAAATGCGACGGTGACGCTCTACTAAGTGGAACGCATTGAGGTCAGAAGTGACACATTTCACTGCTGAAATTTCCACCTCTGACTGTGTCCTGAACACAGCATTATTCAATTCAATTCAATTCAAGTTTATTTATATAGCGCTTTTTACAATGTAGATTGTGTCAAAGCAGCTTAACAAGTTCAATTAAAGTCCAGATTTTAGAGTTCAGTTCAGTGTGGCTTAAGTTTCACTGCTGAAAGTTCAAACACTGAAGAGCAAATCCACCGAAGCGCAGCTCAACAACTCCCGATCCGAGCAGGCCAGTGGCAACAGTGGAGGAAAAAACTTCACCAATTGACGAAGTGAAGGAAAAAAAAAAAAACCTTGAGAGAAACCAGGCTATGTTAGGTACGGTCATTTTCCTCTGGCCAAACTTCCTATGTGGAGCTGCAGTCTAGGCGCCGGGCTGGAGAAGCTGGACATCCATCGTGTAAGCTGCAGGTGTGGGTAGGGCACCAGCGGGAGGTTAGGCTGGCCCACAGGATCAAACGTAGACTTGTTCATCACTGTAGCCTTTCAGGAATCAGTCTCATGCGCTCCTTCCTCCATACGGCCTGGTCCAGGATACCTTCGGATCAACTCTTCAGAGGTCTAGGATCGCATCAATGGCGCTGCAAATCTGTAGGGACCTCGGGATGAGTATCCTGTATTATATTATTATATTATTATTATTATAACGTATATTATTATAACGCATTATATTAAATACGTTTCACGTCAGATAGTATCCGTGCCAGTCTCGTTAATAACATCACCAACTAGCAGTCATCTGTGAAGTAAAAGTGATGTCAAATGACCCGTATCACTGAGGTCTGGTATCTTCACAAGTTCACAGTTCAGCTAATGTCAATAGACATTATTTAGAAGTAGGAAAACCTAAAATTCCGGGTCTGGAACAAGTGAACAAAAACAAACCACGTCGGATACGTCATCATCATGTCTCGTCCCTCTTGATTCATCTGCTACAGGTTTTTGAATGGCTTTTTTTTTATAAATTTGAAATTCGAATTCTTTTTTTGGCAGCCCTATTGTGGAGACTAAACCGCAGTTTTCGCCTCATGATGTCAGTGTGTGCGCAGTTTTCTCCTTTCTGATTGGTCAACACGGCTGGGTTCACATCAAATGCAGAACATGCAAATGAGGCAAATTGCGCATGTTCGTACCAAATGCATTGCATATTCCATGACGTTCGCATAGCGGAGCGGTAATCCACCTTTCTTCTTAAGTTTGCAGTTTACTCACGAAAATACTTAATTCCCGATTTAGTCTGAACCCAGCATAAAAGTGTCAATGTCGCCACCTGTTAGTTAGGCGTGCCCTTAACATGCACCACAGTGCGTTGTGGTCTTTTCATGTGGACGGAGATTTTTTTAAAAACGAAAAAGGGGAAAACTACTCGAGTTAATTATTTTTTAAAAGTTGCACGGGAATTTGTCAAAATAGACCAAAAATAGGTCAAAATTTTTCAATTAGAACATTAGAATATTAAGTAAAGGTCATCTTCCATGTAAATATATCAAATCTCAATTTTTAAGGGCCTTCATGCTTTTGCAATTCATATATTAACATGTATATTCATTCTGTATAAATAAATAAATGAATAAATAAAAAAACGGCTTCAGTTGCATGGGAATGTTTTTGGATTTTTTGTCAAAATCGATCAAAATTAGGTCAAAATATTGCTATTAGTAAATCATCAAGGTCATCAAGCATGTAAATGTATAAAAACTTTAAAACATTTGTATCAATTTCTGATTATTAATATCAGAAATTGTGGTTAGCACTGTTGCCTCACAGCAAGAAGGTCGCTGATTCGAGTCCCGGCTGGGTCAGTTGGCATTTTTGTGTGGAGTTTACATGTTCTTCCCTTGTTGGAGTGGGTTTCCCCCGGGTGCTCCAGTTTCCCCCACAGTCCAAACACATGCGATATAGGTGAATTGAATAAACTAAATTGTCCGTGTGTGTGTGTGTATGTGTGAGTGTGTATGGGTGTTTCCCAGTACTGGGTTGCGGCTGGAAGAGCATCCGCTGCGTAAAACATATGCTGGAATAGTTGGCGATTCATTCCGCTGTGGCAACCTCTGAAATAGAGACTAAGCCGAAGAAAAATGTATGAATGAATGCATAATATGCATTGCTAAGAACTTCATTTGCACAACTTTAAATGTGATTTTTCTCAATGTTTTCAGCCATTTTTGAACCCTCAGATTCCAGATTTTCTAATAGTTGTTTTTCAGTCAAATATTGTCCATAATAGATATTCATCAACAAGAAGCTTATTCATTCAGCTTTCAGATGATGTATAAATCTCAATTTCTTTAAATAAATAACTGGTTTTGTGATCCAGGCTCACATTTGTTAATTATTTTAAAGTTTGAGTGTAGATAAACACCAAGCTAGTTAAAACAAAAAACTAAGCATCTAATCAGAGTCTGATCCAGTCATGGATTACACACATTACACTGCTCCGCTGGCACTCTGATCCTTGATCTGGCCTGTTTTACATTTCATCGTTTAAAATCTCCACTGAAAACAAGTCACAACAGTCATAAAGCATGTGGAGAAGTTCCTCGCGGAGGTGCTGAATGAACCTATTAAATCATTGCATAAAGCACTTAGGTAATGAAGAGAGACTGAAGCCACACAGATATGCATCTGTACACACAGCGGCACATGCAACATATACATACTCATATACATGTACAGTGGTGTGAAAAAGTGTTTGCACCCTTACAGATTTTTTTATTTTACGTTTGTCATTTTAATGTTTCAGATCATCAAGTAAATCTGAATATTAGTTAAAGATAACACAAGTTAACACATCATGCAGTATTGAAATGAATGTTTTATAATATTAAGGGTAAACAAAAATCCAAAACTGCATAGCCCTGTGCAAAAGACTTTAAAACATAACTCTGGTTTATCACACCTGAGTTCAGTTTCTCTAGCCACATCCACCTCTGATTACTGCCACACCTGTTCGCAATCAAGAAATCGCTTAAATAAGACCTGCTCAACAAACTAAAGTAGACCAAAAGATCCTCAAATGCTAGACATCATGCCGAGATCCAAAGAAATTCAAAAGCAAATGAGAAAGAAAATAATTACGTACCAGAGTTCGTTTGCCTTTTTTTGGTGTAGGTCGTTTTGGGCAGGTGTGAAAGCGGCAATTGTACTCAGGTACGACCAATCAAGTGTACCAAGACCTGCTGGAAAAAAAGGTGATCTCACTACACTTTCAAACAAAACCCTGAAGCGGTTCGTTTGTGGTGAGAATGTGAACTGACCTCGAACCCACCCGAATGCAAAAAGTACTTTGCTTTTTGGACTAAACCAGCTGCCGTAGTCAGCTGCGACGTACATTTTGAGATGAGACAAAGGTTTTTCGACACTTTACCGCAATTATTGCAGGCCGCGGAAAAACATGGAGTTGTAAGAAAGTCCATACCTTGACCTTTCCTCTGCTCTTTTGTTTACTTCCGTGTGTTAAGCATGTGAGTTAATTCTGACCAATCAAAGCGCAGTTCAGAAAATTCGTCTAGCCAACGACTGATTTGGATGTTGTCATGTGACTGCTTTTGGCTTCGTTTCAACTGGTTCGGTTTACAGCAGTCGATCTTGTTAGGACTCTGCCACTTCAGTCATGTTTATTCTCATTTTGTCTGGGCACGGCTTATGTCTTGTCATTAATGTTTCTCTTGTCTTTGTTCTGAACGTGCAGTCTTAGACATGAACCCAGTTCTATCGTTTTTATACCAAGTGTGCATTAAGGATGCTCGGGTCGTGTGTGCTCGCTTGTCTTGGTGTTCATGTCGTTTGTCTGCTGTTAATCCTCAATGCTTCTGTTTCAGTTTTGGATTGGCGTCGGGGCTTGAACAACCTTGCCGCATTTGTGAGTGCACGGTAAGTGTTGTTTCATTGTGCACTTGTGTCTTGCGTTCAGTCTTGTGTTGGCGTTGTATGTAGCACGTTGCATGTGGTTACATGCGGCCGCATGCTTTTGTTTTGTGTTGTTATTGTGAGTTTTCATTGGGCGCGTGTTGTCATCCTGTCAGGCCTTGTCCACACAAACACAAGTATTTTCAAAACCACACTTTTTTTCTACCCGGTTTCACTGTTTGTCCACACAAAAATGGAGTGTTGGGTGACTGAAACCAACACTTTCTGAAAACTCCGGCAAGGATGAAGATTTTCCAAAACTCCAGGGGCCAGTTGCACCAGCAGTGCGTAAGTTAAAACGTAGCCTAGTTGTGACTTAAAGGGACACTAAGTTACAATTTACGCACTACTAAATATTTTTGTGTTGCACCACCGAACTTAGTTTAAACGTAACACTACGCTCCAACTAAATATTTACGGCAGCCTCCTCCCATGTATAACGGTAGAAAAGAGATGACGGCGAGATTAGTTTACATTGAGGAGCTCATGATCATATTGAAGAAGGGTCTCCCTCTACTCACAGCCTCATTTTTCTCCCAAATCTCACATTTTTTCGGTTTGTGAAAGAAGAGCTTAATTTTGTATCCAGCAGTGTTTTGTGCAAATTATCCATCAATTAATCCGAGAATTTCTCCATGTCTGAGTTCTTATACCTGCTCTTTTCTCTTTCATGTGTAGGATATAAAATAATTCCAGTTGAATGTTTTGATAACTTCATACACATATGTCGCGATGCAGATGTGTGCATCGTCTGTTATTAGTGACTGACTGTAATTTAATGTAGTATAAAAATGTGATTTATAATTTCATTTTCATAGGACAGTCATATCAGCAGCACGGTGGCGCAGTGGGTAGCACAATCGCCTCACAGCAAAAAGGTCACTGGTTCGAGCCCCGGCTAGGTCAGTTGGCGTTTCTGTGTGGAGTTTGCATGTTCTCCCTGTGTTGGCGTGGGTCCAAAGACATGTGCTACAGGTGAATTGGGTAAGCTAAATTGTCAGTAGTGTATGAGTGCGAATGGGTGTGTATAAATGTTTCCCAGTGATGGGTTGCAGCTGGAAGGGCATCCGCTGCGTAAAACATATGCTGGATAAGTTGGCGGTTCATTCCGCTGTGGCGACCCCAGATTAATAAAGAGACTAAGCCGAAAAGAAAATGAATGAATCAGGACAGTCATATATAGATGCATTAGTTGCAGAATTTTAAAGCAGTTTAACGATTTTTGTCATTCAATGCAACTACGCATGACTTTACGAAGAGCTAACGACCTACTAACTACGGTTCACCTTAAGTAGTTACAAACTAGCTAGTAGTTATTAAGCCTCTAGTGTGGACTTTACGTTCCAGTTTAAGAAAGCACTTACAAACAGCTGGTGCAACCCTACCCAGGTACAGGGTGGTCATGTGGACTCTACAACCAGAGTTTTTGCCTCATGATGTCAGTGTGTGCTGTTTTCTACTTCTTTTTGATTGGTTGGGTTCCCACCAAACACAGAAGACGCGAATGAGGCAAATTCTGCATCTTCGCAGCAAACGCATCACAAATTCTGCGTCGTTCGCACCTTTATCTGTTTCTGTTCTCACATTTGCATTCACTTCTATGCAGTTTACTTGTGAAAATACTTAATTCCCCATTTAGTGTGAACCCAGCATAAGTGTTATTATCGCCACCTGTTGGTTCGGCGTGCCCTTAACATGCATCACAGTGCGTTTTAGCATTTTTTTTTTAAATTAAAGCAGAGAAAACTCTATTTATAAAAATACTTGTGTACGTGTGGACATGGCCAGAGATGTGAGTACATGAGTTATGTTTTGTCTCTTTATACCATCTGCTCTCCTTTCTATTCCCATCCATCTTGTTATCCCATTATTCATTTATTCTATTCACCTGTTTGTTTAATGATTTTCCTCCCTATTTATTCTCCCAGTGTACTCTGTTTTGTGTTGATCCGTCGTCATTCATTTCATGTGTTCCTTGCTCCTGCCCAGCCAGACATGTCCTGTTCAGTTAAGCTTTTTAGTTATGTGTTCTCTCCCTCAGGGCAGTTGGTTTTTGTTTCTTTTGTATTAAATAAAGAGTTTTTGCTTTTGCATTTGAGTTCTAACCTCACCTCTATCCTAAAAGCTGTCAGGTCTGGTGTGAAGGCACCTCAAATGCAGCCATAGTGATCCAGCACATGAATCTCTGGTTCTTGATGTGTTCTAGGAGGAGTATTCGTCAGTGTTGGTCATTCCAGTCAAATCTAGATTTGAGAAGTATGGCTCCTGTCAAATGCCTGCGCTGTGAGGTGTGTAAGCATGTTTTTTGTGTGTGGAGGCTCAGAAAATCGGGGTTTAAATCCCAGTGAAGATGTTTTTGGCCTTGATCACCATCCCGATCGATTCCTGGCTGATTCACTCTCAGATACGTCTTATTTTATTAGTAGCTTCAGCCTTCCACAGGCCCATTCACGCGTGATCAATACGACGGCCGGGATGGCACATATTTTTCTCATTTTTAGTGCCTTAACGCTATTTAACCGTGTCATCTGATAAATGAGTGGCCATCCCAAAACGCTGATTTTCTATTGATTTCACCCTCAATCTCGGCACCCTTTGCCCCGTCACTCCTCCATTGTTTGTATGTCCGGTTATCTGCTGGTCTCCTCCAGCTTTAACAGACTGCACCATCTGATTCCTTTACCCACAAAACTATTTGTGTCCGTCCAACATCCCGCTTGAGGGATCAGTAGAAGAACGTTTTCAGAGTCTCAGGTCTTCAAACTTTTTAGCATTAACGTCGATTTATTCAATAATTGTACTGATAAATTACACTTGTACGGTTAAATGAAAGATTTTTGTATAGATACTTAAGTTTCAATGTCAGTTTATACAACCTAAAGGTGTTAAAAATATATATTTTTTAAATGACAAACAATATTAAAATGCTTATAATAAGATAAACTTTTTAAATCTTTATTTTTTGCCATCTTCCTTCAAACCAGGTTTTAATCATTTGCCAGCAAACAAGCACTATTACAAAACAAGTATATACATTTTTTTATTATTATTTAAAATAATATGTATATTGTTTTTATTTAATAAAATTTTTAGACAAGAAGAGGATTTTACGATTAGAAATCGAACATATGTGTCAATGCCACAGCCTACCCTGAGGCTCGTTGCTGACCATGTCCATTCTTTTATGACCACAGTGTACCCATCCTCTGATGGCTGCTTCCAGCAGGATAATGCACCATGTCATAAAGTGTAAATCATCTAAGACTGGTTTCTTAAACATGACAATGAGTTCATTGTACTCAAATGGCCTCCACAGTCACCAGATCTCAATCCAATAGAGCACCTTTGGGATGTGGTGGAACGGGAGATTCGCATCATGGATGTGCAGCCGACAAATCTGCAGCAACAGCGTGATGCTATCATGTCAATATGGACTAAAATCTCTGAGGAATATTTACAGTCTCTTGTTGAATCTATGCCACAAAGAATTAAGGCGGTTCTAAAGGCAAAAGGGGGTCAAACCTGGTACTAGTGAGGTGTACCTAATAAAGTGGACTGTGTGTGTGTGTGTGTGTGTGTGTGTGTGTGTGTGTGTGTGTGTGTGTGTGTATATATATGTATATGTATATGGGACAACTAAATAGTTTTATGTTCAATCCACTTAAATTTGTAAAAAACTATTCAGTTAACTTAATCGATTTGTGTTGGGACAGCATGAAGGAGCTGAACCCAGACTTTCTTACAGTGCAATATTTTAACAAATTGCACTATAAGTAACTGTATTTAAATGACCTAGTAGGAAAAATAATCCCTTACATTACTTTTTTCAGCAGATAAGTAATTTCATTACAGTAAATAACACAATTACACCCATATTTTGACATTTTATTTTCACACAAGTTATTTGAAACATAAAATATCCTTTATTAGCATTAAATATGCTTAAATCACTTTATAAATATCATTTGTGGGCGTCACAGTGATGCAGTGGGTAGCACAATCGCCTCAAAGCAAGAAGGTTGCTGGTTTAAGCCTCGGCTGGCTGGGTCAGTTGGCATTTCTGTGTGGAGTTTGCATGTTCTCCCTGTGTTGGCTGTGTTGTTCTCCCTCCGGATGCTCCAGTTTCCCCCACAAGTCCAAAGACATGCGGTATAGGTGAATTGTGTAAGCTAAATTGTCTGTAGTTTTTGTGTGTGAATGAGTGTGTGTGCATGTTTCCCAGTGATGGGTTGCGGCTGGAAGGGCATCCGCTGTGTAAAACATATGCTGGATAAGTTGGCGGTTCATTCCGCTGTGGCGACCCCAGATTAATAAAGGGACTAAGCCGAAATGAAAATGAATGAATGAATTTAATTTGTATGGACACTAAATTTTTTATCTAATAATCGTTCATGCTTACTAGAGCTCAAATTCTTTTCTGAAGCTTGCTGTCTAATGTGGAGATTTTATATACAGTTGAAATCCCCCTGTATATTTCTGTTTAATGGAAAAAAGACTTTTTTCAACACATTTCTAAACATAATAGTTTGTTCTGAAGACCATCCAAAACAAATATAGCTTAAGGGGGCTGATAATATTGACCTTAAAATAGTATTTAAAAAATTTAAAACTGCTTTTATTTTAGTTGTAATACAACAAATGAGACTTATTAATAAAAAAAATATTATCGGAAATACTGTGAAAAATTCCTTACTCTGTTAAACATCATTTGGGAAATACTTGAAAAAAAAAGAAAGAAAGAAAATCACAGGAGGACGAATCATTTTACTTCAACTGTATATAAAAGCGTGTAACATCACATGCTCTATAATACTTTTTCTGATATTTCCTAAATCACCAGCGCTCGCTCGCTCGCTCTCGCTCTCTCTCTCTCTCTCTCTCCCTCCGCTGGATGTGCTCCTGCATTATTAATGCTAAATTAAAGCAGCCACCGTCTCCTGTCTTGAGCACAGTAACGCACATCGATCCTTTCATTACCAAAGCACCTCCATAAAGTTCTTTACATATTGCTGAGGTTTTTCTGGGTGAAACGACACACCAACAGATCTAATCACACTCCGTACAGCCTCTGCCAATCAATCCTCCCTTTCACAAACCCACTTCAAACAAGCACACACGAGAAAATACCATACTTCACGACTTACTACAGTAAAGTGCAGTAAATTGTAGTACATGTAGGGGAAAAGCGGGGACGAAAGTAACATGGGATGAAAGTAACAAATTGATTTTCTCGAAGCCCTGACAACATTTGCTTTCCAGGCTATAACAGCACATTCAGCATACAACCCTTGATGGAGATGCCAAATATCAACTGATTTCGGGAGCGTGTCCCGCGGTTTTTAAGTGCAGAAAGTAAATTATTGTAGTGGTTCTTCTTTCCCTATTAAAAGTTGTGTGTCTCTTAATAATTTAGTGCAATAACACATCCTTGAGTTTGCAATGTTAGCAAAGTTTTTCAGCTTAAAAGTAAATCCGCTTTAAATGGTTACATTTAAAACAGGTTTAAGTAACACTGTTATTTATGTCCCACTGCTAATATTCAGACCTTATTTTTCACTTCCACATTAAAGTTTGCGGTGTTTGGATTCAGATGTGCTTCATTCAGGTGAGTGGGCTTGACAAACCACCTGTAGAAACTCTTATGGACCTGACACTTTATCTAAACTTCAGCTTACAAGGACTCATTCATTCATTCATTTTCATTTCGGCTTAGTCCCTTTATTAATCTGGGGTCGCCACAGCGGAATGAATCGCCAACTTATCCAGCATATGTTTTACGCAGCGGATGCCCTTCCAGCTGCAACCCATCTCTGGAAAACATCCATACACACCTATTCACTACGGACAATTTAGCTTACCCAATTCACCTATACAGCATGTCTTTGGACTTGTGGGGGAACCCGGATTACCCGGAGGAAACCCACGCCAACACAGGGAGAACATGCAAACTCCACACAGAAACGCCAACTGACCCAGCCGAGGCTCGAACCAGCGATCAGCGACCTTCTTGCTGTGAGGCGAATGTGCTACCCACTGCGCCACTGTGAGGCCCCTACAAGGACTCAATGTTTACTATAAATGTACCACAATCATGTTGCACTGCATGCTTCAACATTAAACACCTCTTGCACAATTTTAGACCATAAATACCTTTTTTTGCACAATATCCTGCACAACATTGTTCAGTCTCGTGAAAAAGTACTTGTATAGCCTGTCTTATGTGTATAGTTTAAGTATTTTATTCTATTTTTATAATATATGTTAGTTATGTTGGGTAAGCTAAATTGTCCGTAGTGTATGTGTGTGAATGAGTGTGTATGGTGTATTAATGTAGAACAAGGGCAGCATGGTGGCGCAGTGGGTAGCACAATCGCCTCACAGCAAGAAGGTCGCTGGTTCGAACCCCAGCTGGGTCAGTTGGCGTTTCTGTGTGGAGTTTGCATGTTCTCCCCGTGTTTACGTGGGTTTCCTCGGGGTGTGGTATAGGTGAATTGGGTAAGCTAAATTGTCCGTAGTGTATGAGTGTAAATGAGTGTGTATGGATGTTTCCCAGAGATGGGTTGCAGCTGGAAGAACATCCGCTGCGTAAAACATATGCTGGATAAGTTGGCGGTTCATTCCGCTGTGGCGACCCCAGATTAATAAAGGGACTAAGCCGAAATGAAAATGAATGAATGAATGAATATGGTAAATGCTGTAGTGTTTTTGAACCATACTATAGTAAAGTACTTGAATTGACCTGTTGCGGTGATTCTATAGTTGCTATGGGAACACAACAACTATAGTCATATAAACAAATGACCCAATACTGTAGTTTTCTTTTTTTTTTTTTTTTAATAATTATTTTTTGGGGGTTTTCACCTTTAATGGATAAGACAGTAGAGAGAATTGACAGGAAAGTGTGGGGAGCAGAGAGAAGGGAAGGATCGGCATAGGACCTCGAGGTGGGAATCGAACTCGGGTCGCCGTGAGCGCCGGGGTGCATGTGTCAATGCACTTTCCACTACGCCATTGGCACCGACACTGTAGTTTTCTACAACTATAGAGTGTGTTATACTACAATACACCACAGTTTACTGTAGTAAAAACTAAACTATACTACAGTTTTTACTATCAGTTTGTCAGTTAACGATAGCTAACAAAACAGTAGGCTATATGCTGTAGCATGTGGAAAAATGTTGTACATTATAACATAGTAAAATCATTTATAACACATTTCTGATTGCCCTTAAACTGAAATATCACATACAACAAAACTATTGTACACACACCATAAACTGTAAAGGTTATCCTACGTTTAAATAAAACTATAGTAATTTATAGTAAATACGGTAGTGTTTTTGAACCATACTATAGTAAAGTACTTAAATGAACCTGTTGCTGTGGTTCTATGTTGAAATGGTAACACAACAACTATGCACTACCTGACAAAAGTCTTGTTGCTTATCGAAGTCTTAGGAACAACAGATAATAACTTGACTTCTAGTACATCGTTTGGTATCAGCAGTGTCTTATATGAAAGGCAAAGGCCTCTAGATTACACTTATTTGACCAAATAAAATATGATCATGCCTTGATTTTTAATTATTTCATTAGGACAGTAAGGTCTGACTTTGCTTAGACAAAAGTCTTGTCACTTAACAGAAACAACGTCCAGTATAGAATATAAAGTCATGGTGCAGTGGAAACAGAATGAATATTGTGTATGACTCCCATGAGCTTGGAGGACTGCATCCATACATCTCTGCAATGACTCAAATAATTCATTAATAAAGTCATCTGGAATGGCAAAGAAAGCGTTCTTGCAGGACTCCTAGAGTTCATCAAGATTATTTGGATTCATCTTCAATGCCTCCTCCCTCATCTTACCCCAGACGTGCTGAATAATGTTCATGTCTGGTGACTGGGCTGGCCAATCCTGTACCTTGACCTTCTTTGCTTTCAGGAACTTTGATGTGGAGGCTGAAGTATGAGAAGGAGCGCTATCCTGCTGAAGAATTTGCCTCTCCTGTGGTTTGTAATGTAATAGGCTGCACAAATGTCTTGATACCTCCGGCTGTTGATGTTGCCATCCACTCTGCAGATCTCTCGCACGCCCCCATACTGAATGTAACCCCAAACCATGATTTTTCCTTCATCATTTCTGTGAGAATCTTGTGTCCATGCGGGTTCCAGTAGGTCTTCTGCAGTATTTGTGATGATTGGGATGCAGTTCAACAGGTGATTCATCGGAAAAATATACCTTCTGTCACTTTTCCCAAATGATCAACTAGAAGTCAAGTTATTATTTGTTTCTCTTATAGCTTGGATCGACGACAAGACTTTTGTCAGGTAGTGTAGTAATATAGACAAATGACCCGATAGGACTGTAGTTTTCTACAACTATAGAGTGTATCATACTGCAATACACCACAGTTTACTGTAGTAAAAACTAAAGTATATTAGTTTTAACTATCAGTTCACTATAGCTAACACTATGTTGTAGCATGTAGCAAAATGTTCTAAATACTCTAATATATATAT
>CAIGQW010000317.1:12408277-12419448 GCA_903798125.1 Danio choprae | reverse complement strand
TTGTTTGTTTGTTTGTTTGTTTGTTTGTTTGTTTGTTTGTTTGTTTGATGTTGTTTGCCGCCGGGATCGACCACTCACCTGTTATTGACCACTCTTCTGGATTTGCCTGCATGTTACTGTTTGCTTCTGATTGTCACCATTGCCTGTCTGACTATTCTCTGTGTAATAAATCCTGCATTTGGATCCGTAACTCCGTTGTCAGCGTCTCCTTCCATGACAGAAGACTCCATACATATATGGCCATATAGCCATACATGGATCTAGCAGGAAGTCTCGTCAGGCTACAGCAAGGTCGCAATTCCCTCGAGGACCATATCAGTGAGTTTCTGGACATTGCTAATAATTCTACTCTCCCAGACTGTTTACTCATTGACTTTTTTTTTTTTTATCACAGACTAAACGAAACCATTTAAATCCACCCTTATCCGTTATGGTCCTTGGGGGTCTTTCCAACAAGCCCTGGACGTGGCTTTGCTGGTTAGTGGGTCCCCCTTCACCATAGGTGAGACGGAGGAAACCCCTAAATATTTTTGGGGTGGAGCAAAGGACAGCAAGACCCGTTGGCAATGGGGCTAGCTGTTCCTTCCACTACCACACAGTCTCTACTCAGAATGGCAGCCGAAAATCTGCAAACTCTTAATATGGCTGCCAAAAGTAAAATCAAGATGGCCACTGCCAGTTCACCAGCTCAAGAAATGGTTACCACCAATCTGCCACTGGCTCAGCAGATCGAGTCTCCCCCTGTCATAGTTCCTGTCCTTGTTGCTAAAATATCATCACCTGAACCACCAAAGCCTTCTGACTCACTGGGGTTAGCTGAACTGCCAATGCTCCCTGAACCTAAGTCTCCTGACCCACTAGGGTTATCTGAACTGCCAGTGTCTCCCAAACCTAAGCCTCCTGATCCATTGGGGTTATCTGAACTGTTCATGTCTGCGGAACCAAAGCTTCATGCTCTAGGCCCTCCTCTGGTCCACCCTCCAGGTTCTCTGCAGCTCCACGCTCCAGGCCCTCCACAGCTCCACGCTCCAGGCCCTCCGCAGCTCCACGCTCCAGGCCCTCCGCAGCTCCACGCTCCAGGCCCTCCGCAGCTCCACGCTCCAGGCCCACCTCTGCTGCATAGACCTGGCCCTCTGTCCCGCCCCCTGTTCAGCCTCCGCTCCACCTGCCTCCTGGACTGTATTTGGAGAGTCTGGATTCCACTCCATAACAGAGGGGGGGCTCTGTTATGATCACCGGTGATCTAGCAGCTGCAGATCATTGGTAAACACGCACCTTCACTACAATTCTGTCACTTAACAAACTACAAATTTCATCATGCACTTCGTACACACCGGTTTCTGTTTCACTTTGATTACACGCGCGCACACACACACAGCCGGAGGATCATTATGAACTGATTACATGGACTTTAAAAGCAGCACAGACACACACATCAGCGCTGAGTCTTGTAAGCTGTCAAGTGACCGTTACGACGCATTTTGCCTTGTCTTGCAGTGTACTGATCTTTGCTTTGTTTGTTTGTTTTATGTTGTTTGCCGCCCGGATCGACCACTCGCCTGTTATTGACCACTCTTCTTGATTTGCCTGCATGTTACCGTTTGCCCCTGATTGTGACCATTTACTGCCTGACCATTCTCTATGTAATAAATCCTGCATTTGGATCCGCAACTCCGTTGTCAGCGTCTCCTTCCGTGACAACAATACAATATTTATACTTATGTTACGCAGTATTAATTACTACAGTATTTTTTTTTATCCGTACGAAATACTTTTTTCGATGAAAATGTGGAACAGCAGTTTATAAATGTACCACAGAAGAACTAATGAATATTTAAAACTAACGAGTGCATTTTATGGTAATGAAATTAGCCAGCTGCTGTCATCAACACGATCAAGACGCAACATGGAGATTTCATGTACAAACACTGTTTTACTCGTACTTCCCCAATTATCAGTCAAACACATACACACACACACACACACTGGCACACATGCTTCAGTGCAGCAGCAGCACCACCTGCCGGCCACTGCGCGCACCCGCGTCTCTGTACACGTGCATTAATCATAACCAGAGGAGTGTAAAATTCAATTGCCTCCCTCTATCTATTTGGAGTGTAGAAGCCTGAAGGCCAGCCTTGTACTTCACCTGAGAAAGAGAGAGAGAGAGAGAGAAAATAAATAAATAAAGCAGTAGCAGCCTGCTCTTCATCAGGACTGCCGCTTGATAATAGATGGAGTGTCTGCGCCTTCAGAAACTCTCTCTCTCTCTCCCCCTCTCTCTCTCTCCATTTAATCGGCGCGGGTCACGGTGAGCCTCGGCCGCGCGCTTCCCTCAGTCATGCTGTAAAGCACCTTTTAGGAATTGTTTCTCAATAAGAAATGATCAGTCCATTTATCTGCGGCAGACGGAACTGTCTCCTCGCACAGACCTCCAATATTTTTCGTTTGACCTGATCAGGGCAATAAACTACAGCGAGACACTTTCTATTTGTCACCGGCCCGAGAGCAGGGCGGCTGAACGACTGATTACATCCAGACACACACACGCAAGCACACACACAGGCACAAGCACAGACACACACAGGTATAAACACACGCACTCAGGCACAACCAGACACACAAACACACACACATACACATCCACACGTGCACACAGATACACACAGGCACAAGCACACACGGAGAAGCGCACACAGGGACAAGCACAGGCACAAACACACACACACTCAGGCACAACCAGACACACACAGACACACGCACGCACACACACACAGGCTCAACCACACACACTCACACACACACAACCGCATGTGCACACGCAGAAGCACACACTGGCACACGCACAAACACACACACATAACCACATGTGCACATACACACTTTGACTTACACACACCCACAACCACACGCAGACAGATTCACACAGATGCACACACACTTACACTTACACACACCCACAACCACACACAGACACATTCACACAGATGCACACACACTTACACTTACACACACAGACACATTCACACAGATGCACACACACTTACACTTACACACACAGACTGCTGTAAAATGGTTATTCTTTTTAGAGAGATTCTTTTTTCAACTCATTTAAAAACTATTTTCTTCTCCTTTCTTTTGTCTTTGCCATGATGACAGCACATCATATTTGACTAATTATTTAGCAAGATACGAGTATTCAGCTTAAAGTGACCTTTAAAGGCTTAATGAGGTTAACTAGACCGTCATTGGACAACAGTGGTTTGTTCTGTAGCCAATCGAAATAATATTTCTTAAGAGGGCTAAAAATATTGACATTGATCATTTTATTCATTCATTTTCCTTCGGCTTAGTCTCTATTTCAGAGGTCGCCACAGCGGAATGAACCGCCAACTATTCCAGCATATGTTTTACGCAGCAGATGCCCTTTCAGCCACAAACCAGTAATGGGAAACACCCATACACACTCATTCACACACACACCATACACTATGGCTAGGCCCACACGGAAATCTGCGCGCGCAGAATTCCGCAGATTTTTTGCTCATCATTGAGTCTATTTATGTACTTGTGTATATGTGTGTAAATTTATATTTATTCAGTTTTTTAAATTAACTTCAGTAATAATATTGACTAATATGAAAGTGTTCATTTCATTTTTTACAATACAGTGTGTAAAGTAATATTTTCTGTCTTTTAGTAGATCTATTATATGAGAGACTTGCTCTGTTTACCAAATAATTGGCTCTAGATCAGGGGTGTCAAACGGGCGGTACCGGTAAAATCATGATATATATATAACTTAAAAACACCAACTTCAGATCGTTTTCTTTGTTTTAATACGATCAACATAAATCATAAAGCTGGAGCCTGAGGACAACATGATCTCACTGCAATTCGTAACTTTTCGATTAGTGGTTAATTTATATGAACTCGTACGATCTCATTTGTACAGTTTAGCAAGATTTGCTTATCCACCAATGATGGTTGGGTTTAGGGGTGTGGTTTGGTGCCACGCCTCCTTTTTTTATATTGTACATTTTCATACGACTGAACTCGAATTATCCACTAAACTGACTAAACGTAAAATAGTGACGTTTCCTTGTGAGATCACCACAGTGTGTTATGGCAGGGCATAAATGTGGTCATTCTGTCTGAGAAGGCTATCAAACTGATGCTGATTCAGGCTTCTGGACTGGATGAAATTAACAGTTTGCTATTGCGCCATCCAGTGGACACAATTAGAACAGCAGTTTCTTTTATTGAACAATTGCAGCTTATTTTTATACCGGATTAAACCCATTTGCGGGCCTGATCCGGCCCACGGGCCGTACGTTTGACACCTCTGCTCTAGACAGATTTGCATTGTAAACATTAAATAAAAGTTAAAAAGCTATTATTTTTTATGTCATATATTAAGTTTTTAGTTATGATACTTCCAAAATAGTTCCACATAAATCCGCAGATTTTTTACAAAATTCTGCGCAGAAATAGCAAAAAATGTCTGCAGATTCTGTCTTGCCCTAACTACGGCCTTTTTAGCTTACCCAACTCACCAATAGCATGTGTTTGGACTGTGGGGGAAACCGGAGCACCCGGAGGAAACCCACGCCAACACAGGGAGAACATGCAAACTCCACACAGAAATGCCAACTGGCCCAAGCCGGGACTCGAACCAGCGACCTTCTTGCTGTGAGGCGACAGTGCTAACCACTGAGCCTCTTGATCACTTAAAAGTTGGGGGAAAAAAAGAACAAAAAATTAATTTAGTCTTCAACTGTACATTATAGCAATCCCATCATTTAAAATAACTATAATATTGTAATGACATAATTATTATTACACTTATATGTGTAAAATTGTATTCTTTGTCATTTTCAGTAATAGTGACTGCACTCAAAACAATGACGCTTGCTGCTTGTTCAGACTACTGATTTAAAATGAGCTGAAACAACACAATACTTGAGGTTTTTTGGGACAACTTAATTGTTTTATGTTCGTTCATTCATTCACTTTCCTTCAGCTTAGTCCCTTTATTCATCAAGGGTCGCCACAGCGGAATGAACCTCCAACTTATCCAGCATGTTTTACGCAGCGGATGCCCTTCTAGCTGAAACCCAGTACTGGGAAACACCCATACACACTCATTCACACACATACACTACGGCCAATTTAGTTCATCCAATTCACCTATAGCACATGTGTTTGAACTGTGGGGAAAACCGGAGCACCCGGAGGCAACCCACACAGACACGGGGAGAACATGCAGACTCCACACAGAAATGCCAACTGGCCTAGCCGGGACTTGAACCAGCGACCTTCTTGCTGTGAGGCGACAACCACTGAGCCACCATGTCGCCCTGTTATAAGTTAACTTATTTCCTTCATGTTTTTCCTGACACAAACTTTTCATCAAAGAATCGTGGAAAAATGTGTCAGTTAATATGAAGCAGCTCAACCTTTGTTCAATTAATCGTTGATATTGATTCATCTTATTTATCATTATAAATCATCATGTTAGTATTATGTCTGACACTGAAATCTGCAGTAATGACTGAACATCACTCCACACATTTTAAAGTAGACATTTAATTTATGTACTACTGCTTTAAACTTAAATCTGGCTAAATGCAGCCTTGGTGAACATGATTACTTCATTCAAGTACATTATTAGTTATACAGAACGATTGTGTACACTTGATGTTTACTTGAAACGGGCTTGTTATAAAAGAAAATTAATCCGATTCAGAGTTTATCCGAATTATGTTTTCCGCTGACCAACACTGACACCTTATGGTCGTCGCACGCATTTCATAATAATAATTTGTGTATATTTGACGCATTCATTTGATTATCTGAGTATGACGTTTATCGATGAATACATTAAGCAGACGAAAATATACACAGAATTTCACGACACTGAAAATTCTGAACTGCTAATACTCGCAGCACAAAGATGAGGGTAATCCTGTATTATCAGCCGAAGGCAAAATTATTCACCCTCCTGTGAATTTTATGATTCAAGTAATGTTTAAGGGCTAGTTTTGTTTTTCAACTCATTTTTAAACAATACTTTTAATAATCTAATAACTATTTTCCTTTGTCTTTGTCATGACAGAAGGCTACATAATAAAATATTAGTTATTTTGGAAGATAGGCTATCAGTATTCAGCGTAAAGTGCAATTTAAAAGCTTAACTAGATTCAAAATATACCCGAAATGGCCAAAACTCATTTACATAAATCTACATAAATATTTATTTTCTACAAATACATTGTATTTGTCTTTTTTATATAGATTTTAAAAGTATTTTTAAAGAAAAAATATATACAGTGTTCAGCATAAATGTGTTTTTCAGCAAATATAGACAATAAATGTTGGCGCATTTATATTCAGTTATATTCGTTAATAGTTTGGACCATTGCCTTCAGCTTTTTGTTTTTGTTAGATTAGCTCCAGATTTGGCTTTAGTACCGACTAATCTAATGTATATGCATATTATAATGTAATGTGTAGCATCCTATAGAAAATATGAATATAAGGAGAGATATGTGAAGGGTGAACTCGTGTATGCTGAGCACTGTAATAACCATGACGGAAAAAAACGTCATTGATTTTTTTAAATTACTGCTACAGTAACAGTCACAAATATTTAAGTAGATGCTACCTTAACTTTACAAATCAATCAATAATTTTTTAATAATGAATACTTTAGGTGTTAATCCACACACTATTAATAGTTCAATTATTATTATTTTTTTAATTATTAATATTATATTTTAATATTATAATTTATTCATTCATTCATTCATTTTAAACCGCTTTTCCGGGGCCGGGTCGCGGGTGCGGGTGCGGGTCTTAGAGAAACCCAGACTTCCCTCTCCCCAGACACTTTCTCCAACTCCTCAAGGGGGATCCCGAGGCGTTCCCAGGCCAGCCGAGAGACATAGTCCCTCCAGCGTGTCCTGGGTCTTCCCCGAGGCCTCCTCCCGGTGGGACATGGCTGGAAGTCCTCCCTAGGTAGGCGTACAGGAGGCATCAGAAACAGATGCCTGAGCCACCTCAGCTGACTTCTCTCGATGTGGAGGTGCAGCAGCTCTACTCCGAGCTCCTCCCGGGTGACAGAACGTATTATAATTTATAAATATTGTAAATAATAATTATTTATAATATAATTTTATTACATTTTCATTCATTCATTCATTTTCATTTCGGCTTAGTCCCTTTATTAATCTGGGGTCGCCACAGCGGAATAAACCGCCAACTTATCCAGCATATGTCTTACACAGCGGAAGCCCTTCCAGCTGCAACCCATCACTGGGAAACACCCATACACACTCATTCACACACATATACTACGGACAATTTAGCTCACCCAATTCACCTATAGTGCATGTGTTCGGACTTTTAGGGGAACATGCAAACTCCACACATAAAAGCCAACTGACCTAGCCGAGGCTCGAACCAGTGACCTTCTTGCTGTGAGGCGATTGTGCTACCCACTGCGCCACCGTACTGCCATGTAAATATATTAAGGTACATAAAGGTTAACATTTAAACTATTTTACAATTTCAAATATATATTTAGAGCCTGACAATTAAAAATAAATATCTTCTTTTTTTCTTTATCAGATTTGCCATTATGTCTCTCACCTGCAAATCCGTCAATGAATGTTTTCTAGTTCCACTTCAGAAGTGTTTCCTTCACGTAAGAATCCATAGAGGTCTGTTTGAAAAAAGGAAAGTTTAGTTAATATGAAACAATAATCAAAAAAACAACTTGTATATTGTAACTATGAAGTATTTCAGTGAAATGTTACACTAACCATATGGTACTGTAAAATCAAAAGCGACAGCCTACTACAATTGTAACTTCTTTGATCCTATTTAAGATTTTTGAGAAAAGTTTTTCATGTCACTGTATAGAAATAACTCATTAATGACAGGGGCTTATAACGAGCTGAAGCACGTAATGAAACTACGTTAGTGAATCTTAGGTTATATTTTATAAATCTAATCTTTGAAACTTTCTACATGAGATGTTTAATAGTCTATTTTGAGTATTTTAATGTTACGATGACTAAGAACAACTTGAATCATAAGCTATTTTGAACAGAAAACAATAATAAAATATGGACATTAAATATGAAAACTGGGGCAATGCGGAGGCGCAGTGGGTAGCACAATCGCCTCACAGCAAGAAGGTAGCTGGTTCAAGCCTCGGCTGGGTCAGTTGGCGGTTCTGTGTGGAGTTTGTATGTTCTCCCTGTGTTTGCGTGGGTTTCCTCCGGGTGCTCCGGTTTCCCCCACAAGTCCAAAGACATGCAGTATAGGTGAATTAGGTAAGCTAAATTGTTCGTAGTGTATGTGTGTGAATGAGTGTGTGTGGATGTTTCCCAGTGATGGGTTGCGGCTGGAAGGGCATCCGCTGCGTAAAACATATGCTGGATAAGTTGGCTGTTCATTTTGCTGTGGCGACCCCAGATTAATAAAGGGACTAAGCCGAAAAGAAAATAAATGAATGAATAAATATGAAAACTTACCCGTGTACCACTGGCGTCTTCTGTAGCCGCCAAACAGTTGCGATGATCAACCGTTGAAATTTAAATTAAACCCCAGCTAGGTTCCAATAAACAACCCAACATCGACCCAATATTTTTAACCCTTCTATTGGGGTAAAATTGTTAACCCAAGGGTTTTTTTAAGGTAAATTAGGTTAACTAAGCAAGTTAGATTAATTAGGAAAGTCAAAATAGTTGTTCACATAAACCCAAAGCTGCGACAGTTTTTTGTTTCGTATTGTGACGCAGTTCCTAGAGAAACGGAATATTAAATGTAAAGCAGTGGGCGTGGCTTGTTTTTTCTCCTGCGAGCTGATTGGATGTAGTAAAGTAGGTATTTCATTCAAAGGATGTGGGAAAGTGTCTTAGAAGAGTTATTACAACCTAACAGACTCCTCCTGCTCACCATTTCTGTTAAAACTGACGGTTAGAGGGGCGTGGTTAAGTATGTTAGCCACGCCCAATACCTCAGACAGACGTAATCTGACAATTGAACTG
Source organism: Danio choprae (assembly GCA_903798125.1). Classification (NCBI taxonomy): domain Eukaryota; kingdom Metazoa; phylum Chordata; class Actinopteri; order Cypriniformes; family Danionidae; genus Danio; species Danio choprae. The sequence goes on along the minus strand of CAIGQW010000317.1, from coordinate 12,410,389 downwards.
AAAAATTCTTCTGCTTGATTTACGTGCGGCTTTCGACACAATCTCACATAACATTCTTCTGGACAGGCTCACTTCTATTGGCATTGGTAACACACCTTTCAGCTGGTTTCATTCATACCTCTCAGTTCCTTCAAGTAAAGTCTCTCACCTCGTTATCAGTCACTGTCACTATGGGTGTGCCCCAGGGTTCAGTTCTGGGCCCCCTCCTGTTTATCATCTACATTCTTCCACTTGGTTATATTTTCCGCAAACACCAAATCCATTTTCATTGCTCCGCAGATGACACCCAGCTCTATCTATCAACCAAACCCAACCTCAAACTTCCACCTTCATCCCTTACCAACTGCTTTTCAGACATCAAATCCTGGTTTACCTCAAACTTCCTGAAATTAAACGATCATAAAACCGAACCTCTTCTCATAGGTACACGATCCACTTTAAACAAATCACATAACTTTTCTATTCCCACAAATGATTCTGTCATTACCCCCTCCCTTCAAGTTAAGAGTCTGGGGGACATCTTCGACAGCACCCTTTCATTTACTGCACATGTTAATAATGTCACCCGGTCCGCTTATTTCCACCTTCGAAATATAAACCGTTTATATCCTTCCCTTACACCTCATTCAACTGCCGTTCTTGTTCATAGTTTAGTCACATCCCGCTTAGACTACTGTAAATCCCTTCTGTTTGGCCTCCCTAATAAAACCCTTCATAAATTACAACTGGTACAAAACACTGCAGCCCGTATTATAAAAAACACCCCCTCTATCTGTCACATCACACGCCATTCTACAACAGCTTCACCGGCTTCCCATCTTTTTCAGAATTAATTATAAAATACTTCTTCTCATTTTTAAAGCCATTCATAATCTTGCTCCTCCATACCTTACTAATCTTGATCATATGGCCACACCCTCTCGAACACTCAGGTCTTCTTCTTCCATCCACCTCACTGTTTCCCGTCCACCTTGTCACCATGGGGAGCAGAGCCTTCAGCCACTCTGCTCCTCAGCTTTGGAATTCACTTCCTCCTGATCTCCGTAATTTAAACTCTCCTTTACAATTTAAATCCAAACTCAAAACACATCTGTGTAGAGCAGCCGACTCTCTTTAACTCAACTGCACTTTTTCTCATTTGTATTGTATTCTACTGACTTTCATTGTGTTTTTATTTGAACTGTCTGTTCTTGCTGTCCTTCACGGTGACCTTGAGTGTCAAGAAAGGCGCCTTTAAATAAAATGCATTATTATTATTATTATTATTATTATTAAAAAGGCAGCACGGTGGGGTAGTGGGTAGCGCTCTGGCCTCACAGTAAACAGATCGCTGGTTCAAGCCTCGGCTGGGTCAGTTGGCGTTTCTGTGTGGAGTTTGCATGTTCTCCCCGTGTTGGCGTGGGTTTCCTCCAGGTGCTCCGGTTTCCCCCACAAGTCCAAAGACATGCGCTATAGGTGAATTGTCCATAGTGCATGTGTGTGAATGGAAATGTATTGGTGTTTCCCAGTGATGGGTTGCAGCTGGAAGGGCATCCGCTGCGTAAAACATATAATGGATAAGTTGGCGGTTCATTCCGCTGTGGCGACCCCAGATTAATAAAGGGACTAAGCTGAAAAGAAAATGAATGAATGAGCTTTTAAAAATAAATGGCTAAATTAAATTACAGTAGTCAGTCACTTTGAGGGAATTGTCTCATTGGACAGTGATTTTAATAAGACAAAAAGTACAACAGTAGGAAACCCATTGCTTTAAACTTCCATTAATCTGTAGGCTATATACGGCACAGCTCTGGTGTCAGGGAGTTCTTAGAAGATAACATTATCCTAATTTTCTTTTATGTGTTTATTTTTAAGGTAAATGAAGGTGTACGTTATACAGTGTTATTAATTGCAGAGATCCTCTATAAAAAAAAAAAGAAAGAAAGAAAAAAAACCTGCAAGTTCTGAAAGAGATCAAGCCTCAGTCAGGTAAGAAAAAGTAACGCTAAAGTAACTCAAAAGTAACGTAAATGCATCACTTACCATAAAAAGTAACTAAGTAGCGCAACTAGTTACTTTTTTGGGAAGTAACTCAATATTGTAATGTATTACTTTCAAAAGTAACTTTCCCCA
>CAIGQW010000317.1:12338411-12351474 GCA_903798125.1 Danio choprae | reverse complement strand
TATATATATACACACACATACACACACAATATTTATGCACAATGAGTATGCACACATCTAAATTCTGGTTTGACATCTATACTTGGCTTTCATTAAAGATGATTTCAGTCCCCCCTGTTGTTCTAGAAGATATTTTCTTTGACAAATGTGATTTACATTTTTCTGTCTCTGATGTTGTGGACTTTATTTTATTATTGCGTAAATAAATATCATATTCATTCTTGTAAATGGAAAAATGCAGGCCCTCTTTTAAGTGTTTTCTTTCGGAGGTAGGTAAAGTGGTTCAAAGCTTCAAATACTTCATTCATTCATTTTCTTTTCAGCTTAGTCCCTTTATTAATCAGGGGTCACCACAGCGGAATGAACCACTAACTTATCCAGCATATGTTTTACACAGTGGGAAACATCTATACACACTCATTCACACACACACACACACACACACACACACACATATACCGACAATTTAGGTTATTCAATTCACCTATAGCGCATGTCTTTGGACTGTGGGGCACCCGGAGGAAACCCATACCAACACGGGGAGAACATGCAAACTCCACACAGAAACGCCAACTGACCCAGCCAGGTCTCGAACCAGCAACCTTCTTGCTGTGAGGTGAAAGTGCTACCTACTGAGCCACAGTGTCACCCAGCTTCAAATACTTCAGAAACCAAAATCGAATCGCTGAAGCTCTTTGTACTTCAATTTCAAAATATGCATTATTATGTTTTTTTTCTTCTTTGATGTATATATTTTATACTGCTCCTTGCTGCAGTTGTTATTTATAAAAAAATTAATAGAACAATTTTAATTAATTAATTATTTACACGATTATTTCATTATTTAAAAGTACACGATAATAGTTCACACAGCCCATATTACACGATAATACCTCATTTGACCTTACATGCAAACTACACGAGTCTGATTACCCACTAACAACACTGCAAATTCAACTTCCATGAAACTTTTATATGAATTCGGCTGTTTCTGTTTGCTCTGGACTCAGAAATAACGTTCAGTCATACCAGTGATGTATCTCTGCGTGTTTGTGTATTAATTAATTACTCATTATCAGTTTCCTCATGAGCGGATCATCAGGGCTTCGGATGCCAGTGACGCATACAGTCACATGACGCAGCTGCTGGTGACGTACGGCGTGAGTTTCTTTCCCCGTTTAACACACTCTCTCTCTCACACACACACTCTCGACTGGACATAAACAAGAGTGAAGGGCCTTTGTGTTACACTCATCTTTCTATCCTCCAGCGTTAATGTGTGTATGGCGCGTTTCTGACGGCATCTGGCTCGTGCACGCGGGTGAGTTTGTGCTCGACTTTTATTGTTACTCAACGACGTCACTATCTATCATTACAGGAGCTTACACTGCACTGATGTGTGTGTGTGTGTGTGTGTGTGTGTGTGTGTGTGTGTGTGTGTGTGTGTGTGTGTGTGTTGTAATGGCGACAGGAAGAAGGGGCAGGGATGTAGTTTGTGGTTATGGTTTATAATATGTGATCATATTTCATAATATTAGTATTCATAAAAACTGAAGTTGGCACACGTGTGTGAATTACTAGAGCTGAGACCTTCAGCTCCATACATCTGCTGTACACAGTTTTAATGCTGCTGAAATTGAGTTTGTGATCAATTTGGTTTAATTATTCCTCTGTTTTGCATATTTACAACCTGTCCTTCTAGTCAGCGATCACACGATTTTTCATAACTCTAATATGCTCAGAAATGTGTTATTGGTGACATTTGTTTTCTAATGACTGACTTGTATATGTACCAAATATTGCATATCGGACAATATGTGCTAATTTTGAGATTGACTGATAAGCAGAACTTATTATTTTCCCCATAATGTCTCAAAAATGTAGTTCTGTCAGTGGTTTTGTTAACCACAATATCTGTTTTGATTGTTCGGTATTAGCTGAGGTAAATGATTGTGGTGAGGTTGGTTTTATATTTGTTTACATTTGGACACATTTCACCTCCTTAATATAATTTCAGAAAATTATTAATTGCTTATTCAAAATAGGGAGATCATATTAGCAACAAATGACTATCAGTGCAACATTCTCAATCAGTTAAAGAGTGCTAATGTTGATTTGAAGTCATACTTGCATGCGATTTCAGACCGAATATTCAAAGTAGTGTGATAAACAATACAGTGATGTGTCGCAAGTTGTCACTTTCGTTAAAAACCAAGTTGGCATTTTTAGCCAACTAGAGCTCTAGCAGCACATATCACTCACATTATGCATTCAAATCAGATGTTTTTATCGATCACTACATTTTTTCTTTATATATACTTTAAAAATAATATGATTAAAGTGTTCTGACTGAAACGGCTCATTTGTAGACATAAACGAAGTCCTTCCATAGAGATAAGCATGTTCATTGGCTGTTTTAAGAACGGTGAGTTAGTTACAAATATAATGTATGCTGTGCTCATAACAGTATGTCATTATAATTAATGTCTATTATCCCTTTTAAATTCTGCTTTACTCTTTTATTGAACGACAAAGTCTGAATGTGCGACTATAAAACCAACTTTACCTCAATTTAGAAACACCAGCTACAGGCTGCGTCTGAAATCGCATACTTCCATACTATATAGTACGTTATAAACAGTATGCGAGGCAAGTAGTATGTCCTAATTCATAGTATAGGGGAATTACCAACCTACGTCACACCTGACGTCACACGGGTTCAACAGCGCATGCCTGTTGCAAAAAAGACCGGTTGCAATAACAAACATGTCGTGTTGTACTGTAGGATGCCAAAATCGAAAGTCCAAAAATAGTAAACTTAAATTTTACCGTACACCACACTGCTTTTAATGTCAACTGCAGACGTCTTTGGCTAACAGCCATCAGAAGAGCTGAATGAAGTGAGGACCTAATTAAAAATGCTCGACTCTGCAGTTCTCAGTTTATATCAGGTAAATTCACGCTACGCTGAATCATACACATTACTCGTTTCTGATAGCAGCAATGATTTTAGCAAAAACAGTTAAATATGGTTCATTAAACTGCGGACACTGAATGCTTAGAATGACATGTACAAATGTAAGTTCACATACCCTGCCGTACAGGTGCAGTTCGCTGTCAGAATGCAGTTGTTTTGCTTGATGATGACCCAGGCCTTGTACAGTTCCGTCATCTGTCCTTGTCTTTGGCTAGGCTGAACCTCGGTTTTTAGCACTACAAAGTTTTGAATCTGTATTCGTGGGACATTATTTCTTGCACATGACCACACAGAACAAAATTGTAGGCATCCAAAGACTTGTAAGCCTTCTCTCTTGTAAAATCACTTGGAGTTTCAATAAGATAGTTGTATATTTTGGGCTGGATACTTGACCATTTCATCTTATCCAATATATCTATAGGGAGGGTGCTATCGCAAATGGACCTGTCAGACGAACGCCGCTCACTTTAACATTAATTTTGCTGAATAACTGTGCTTATCACTGGGTGGCAAGCTGTTATAATACGCTGAAAGCATTATGTAAATAATATATATAATATGTAATCAATATAACTCATCTCTAATACAACAACAAACTCTGTACCGCATCGGATGTCATTCCCTCACTGTACATGCTAGCGCTCCTAGTTTTTTTCTGCAACCTCGATGCGCGCGCATCCTAAATGTTTACAAACCGGTAATTTGTCTATTGGAAAAACAGTATGCGAGAAAACCCGGATGACTTACTACTTCCGGCGAGATTCTGAAGTGAGCATCCAATGGACGCTACGCTATCCCATAATGCAATGCGAGAGAATTCATAAATGAGAGTTAAACAAAAGCCATGTTTTCATCCAAAGATACAAATTAAATGTATGCGCAGAGCTTGATTATCACATAAAACATTCGCGAATAAAGCAGCGTTTCCATCCAACAAGTCCAAGAGAACAAAATTGTCACTTCCTGATAAACTTGTGGCAAATATCAAAAGAAAAATGGAAGTTGCTGCATTGGGAGAAGGCCTTGTTTCGTATATAATAACTTACTTGCGTCTTAAAACACGTAGATAAAACAGGATGTGCTCTTCCATTTATTACGCAAAATAGTCCACGGTTTGTCATATCCTTTTAGGGTGCTTTCACACCAGCACTTTTGGTCCACACCTTGTTTGATGTCAGAGTTCAGTATGTTTAGCTAGTGTGAATGGTGTCTTCTGAACTTGGGTAAACTGTACTGTAAACTGTAGCCAAATCTGCCTGAAAGAGGTGGTCTGTGGTATGGTTCGCTCGAACTCTGGTCCGGTTCACTTCTGATATGAATGCAATCGTAATCAAATAACATAAGTGAACCGCCAACTGTACAACATACTTTCGTTTCGTTCATGTGTGTATGTGTGTGTATCATCTAACGTTACCTTGGCGACAAGCGGGACTGACCCAGTGCAAACAGTGATAATCGTCCTCTTTTTGATATAGTCCAAGCGTGTGCAAGCTCTTTTAGTGTAAGATTAATTCAACCACGGTGTTACAGAGAAAGATACAGGGAGTCATTTGCGACCAACAGTGATCAGATTGTATAACCAAAATCATACTAGATGAATTATACTGAATTGAAATGGTTATGAGATATGGACAAGTGTCTACTCGTTGTCTAAAACTAAGGTGTGCAGTATGAATGTAATTTTATTATTGTTTTTTTATATATATATATATATATATATATATATGTATATGTATATGTATATATATATATATATATATATATATGTATATGTATGTATGTGTAACTTATTTTATCTATCCTTGGTATGGAGAGCTCTGCTGTGACATGTGAATTTCCCTTGGGATTAATAAAGTCTAACAAACAAACAATAATGTCTGCTTGTCGACTTCTGCATAACATTTAAAAATGTTCGTACCTCGTCGTCCACCCAAACATACCTGTCACTTTCCGTCATTTTTGTTATCACATGATCTGTTGAAGCAAAATGACTTTTTTGATGTGCATGGTGGATTTTATTCGGTAAATGCTTTTCCATCACAGCTTATGCTCATTTTTTCTTATCAAATCAAAAGTTTATCCTACTCAGTTGTACGCGTAATTTTTTTTAATGTGCATTTTGAAAATGTATGCGCATCTTGGCGTTTCCATCCAGAGTTAAAATGAGTTTTATCTTCCATCCAGAGTTTTAAAATGTGCATAAAAATAGATGGATGGAAACGCAGCTAGTGCAACGGATGCAGGGAGGTCACGTGATAACCACTAATGGCGGATGTAGTACTACTGTAGTACATTCATACGATCCGCTTGTTAAGTCATGACGTATCGGTGATGTATGGAATACTGGAATACAAGCCGCTACTCATTTGAATTGAGAAAATATTCGTTTATGGCCACTTTTTTGGCATATCACACATAAAAGTGAATTTGATATAAAATCATGGTGTACACATCAGTCTCTGGACTTGCTGCATCACAGACACCAATATTTTAACAATTTATAAAGAATTAATCACTTTCTGGCCATGATATCTGATTTCTGATATTAGGCATGGATATGTATATTTTGACCGTGATTTTCGAAAGTATTACAGCGCTTTGTAAATGTTTATTATTACCATTTGATGAGTCTGTCCATGCAGTTTGATAGAGCGCTTGGACCCGGAAACCGATTTGCGTGACGTCACACTTAACAAGCGGATATAGAACATACTTTTCTAACGGTCGTAAATAGGGCTGCACAATATTGGAAAAATCAGACATTGCGATATAGTTTTTCTGTAATTAAATATTGCGATATATATATTTCACCAGATGACTTGAAAACTGCTATTTGGAAAGAAGTTAACAAATTAGATTGATTGGGATAATTCTGTAGGGAAGCTAATTATGCATAAAATGTAATAAACAAATTACAGGTAGATTAATAAACAAATTACAGGCACAGAAATAAAACTATTTATTCATTTAATTATTGTCTTTCAGCTTTGTCCCTTATTTATCAGGGGTCGCCACAGCTGAATGAACCACCAACTATTCCAGCATATGTTTTACGCAGCGGATGCAACCCAGTACTGGGAAACACCCATACACACTCATTCACACACACACACACACACACACACACACACACACACACACACACACACACACACTGTACGGCCAATTTAGTTCATCCAATTCACCCATGCTTTATGTCTTTGGACGATGGGGAAACCCAGAGAAAACCCACGCCAACACGGGGGGAACATGCAAACTCCACACAGAAATGCCAACTGGCCCAGCCGGGACTTGAACCAGCAACCTTCTTGGTGTGAGGCGACAGTGTTAACCACTGAGTCGCTGTGCCACCCCTCAATAAAATTATTCTTTATTAACATTACAAAGGGTAAAATTTCATGCCTGAATACTTTGAACTCTGCAAACCCTTAAAAATGTGCAACTGAAAAACGTTCACTCCATTTTGGTTAAACTCGACAATAACAGAATTCTCATGTGTCCTGAACTGTTTCTCCTGGTCAACTATAATCATAACTCAACATTGCAGATCTTGCAATAAGATAAAAAGATCTTCAATAAAATAATAAAGCAGAATTTAAAAGGAATAATACAGATTAATTATACTGACATACTGTTATGAGCACAGCATACATTATATTTGTAACTGTAACTAGGGCTGAACAATACATCGTTTGATTGAGCATTGATATGGCAATGTGTGTATCTGCAATAATCACATCGCAGGATTAAATTATTTATTAAAAATTAAAAGATATTATTAAATATTACTTTTTAAAATTATTTATCGGATAATGACCATGCTATTTTACATTTAATTGTTCAATTTCTGTACTTGAATACTGTTGGACTCCCCAGAAAACCATAAAGCGCTGTTTGTTTATTTATGTTTGCTTGAAATTTATTATAATTTATGCAGAACCACTGATTAGAAAAGGACTTGACCATCCCAGTCGATTTAAATGAATGAAGTCTTTCCAAATAGAGCTATTTAAATCATGAGGTGAAATTATATTCATACCGCAATATACATTGCAGTAAAACAAAATAATGCAATGTCAGATTTTTCCAATATCGTGCAGCCCTAACTGTAACTCAGCGTTTTAAAACAGCCAATAAACACGCTTATCTCTATGGAAGGGCTTGTGACGTCATCGTTTATATGAGGAACCGCCTACAAATGACATTTTAATCATGTTTTTTTTATTTTTTATAATTAAATAAAAAATAGATTGATCAATAAAAACATCTGATTTAAATTTAAAAAGTAAATGATCTGCCAGTGGGGTAAATACAATAATCTTGTTTTCGCTTTGAACAGTAGATATTTGGACTAGAAACAAGACAAAAATTCTAAAAATTCAATTTTTTTTGCATAAATCAGATAAATTCTATATACATGCATTAATTCAATACAATCCTGTAGCTTCTGGTCAACTGTAATCCAGGCTCAACATTGCATACTCTGCGATGTGACTATTGCGGATGCACACATTGCGATATCCATGCTAAAACGATATATTGTGCAAATGTGTTTATGTGTACATCTTGCATGAAGTTGACAGTTTTGGCGCGATCAGACTTTTAAAGATAGCCTAATCTTGTAATTTGCCGCTATTTGACAGGCTAACGAGACGCATTTGCTGTTAATGTTAAATCGGCAAGGCTTTCAAACTATTTAAACTATCGTAGCTAGCTACTTTTGACAATATGAGTAAGTGCCGTGATTGTAACTCTACAACAACTAATATTATAACTAACATTGGGTGTGAATTCATGTCGTGTTGTTCAATAGCTAATATTGAGACAGATGCGCCAGTATTGCAATAGGTACAATGAGCACGATATTACCGTATTCCTTCAAAAGCAGATCGTGGACACATTTTATTCATCCATGATCAAAAATCATCATATTGCACACCCCTTCTTGCATTGGCTCCCAGTAAGGTTTAGAGTGGATTTTAAAATGACGAAGCTTACATTTAAAGCTTAACATGGCCTGCCATAGATGCATGCGATATTATTATTGCGATAACGATCTTATAATATACCAATACATGCAAACATTTAGTCTTTAAAACACTATGAATGAGTAAAAATCTCAGCAGATATTCTGACTCTGATTGGCTGTTGTCTCGACTCCTGCAATGAGTGTTTATTTTCAGCTCTGGGCGGCTCCAGCCAATAGCAGAACAGCAGCTACTGGGGAGGTGGGGCTAAAGATAGTAAGGCCCCATCTGATTGGTCAAATTTCGATAAACAAACATAAAATAAATGTAATTTATCACACAAATCTGTGAAATGTATATTTCATATCTTTTTATCGCAATAGCAGTATTTTTTGTGATATATTGCACCAGATTACTTTACAGAATCGTTGCATCCATAGTCGTAGATTGCGTTTGTCTTGATCAAACTTGTTGGTTGACTCAGATCCAGGGGTGAATTTAACCAATGTGGGCCAACATAAATACCTAGAAGTTTCTAAATTATATGTAACATAGATTTCTATAATATTTTGTATGGTGAATGTCTCACAAATACAATTTTGAAGTTATTATTACATCCGTGCGAATGTGTCCCCCACCCGATTTCCAGGATCAGTGGTACATGCCGTTTGTAAAGCACCTGCAGTATTTCTGTGGCCCGTCCAGCAGTCAAACCAGATGTTGATTTAGTTTTAAGACCAAATAGTTTTTGTGGTTTTAGTTGTGGATTTATTTAAATTTCACATTGAGAAAACAAAAAGATAAAAAATTTAGAAAAGAAGACTTCTAAGGGGGGTTCTAAGATAAAGACAGCAAAAAATCTAATGCAAGTAAGTAATATAAAATAAATTAAATATAATCTGATGTAATATATAAAAAAATAATTAAACATATTTTAAAATAAATAAAATTTTATATAAAATAAATTAAATTAAATGAAAAAAAGGCGGTTCATTCCGCTGTGGCGACCCAAGATTAATAAAGAGACTAAGCCGAAATGAAAATGAATGAATGAATAAATGAAAAAAAAGTCAAATAAAATAAATTATATATAAAATTAATTATATTATATGTAAAATAAATTAAATTAAAAATAAATATAATATAAATTAAATATAATATAAAATATAAATTAAATTATATATAAAATAAATTATATGTAAAACAATATAATTGAATATAAATATAAAATAAATGAAATTAAATATCATATAAAATAAATTAAATCCAATATCATATAAATGTAATTAAATTAAATTATATATAAAATCTATTCAATTATATATAACTTAAATTCAATTATATGTAAAATAAATAAAATTATGTATAAAATCAATTAAATTAAATATAATAAAGTAGTAAAAATAAAATAAATACAAATGGTGCATAAAGGACCCCATAGCTAGAATTGCTTGGGGGGCCCCCAAATCACTAAATCCACCCCTGCTCGGATCAGTGGCTGACGGGGCTTTTTCTTCCTCTGCCTCTGTCCTCTAGAATCCTCTTCCTCTCCAACTCAGGGAGGTTCAGATTTACAATAACTTAAAAGTTCATTTAAAGATGTATTTAAAAAATAAACTTGCTTTCACTTGTTGATTTTTAATTATTTTATTGTATGGAAGTGTTCAGCGCTGTGAGAAGCTGCTTTCAAAGGCGCTTTTAATATTTAAGTTTAATAGTATTATTGTTTTTCCATGACTGTTTTGAGTATTAAAACCCTAAATCCTCAGTGAACACTAAACCAATCAAGATGGCAACAACCCAGTAAAACAGGGTTATTCGACCAAGTTAAATATGCTTTACTTTGCTTTCCTTCTTCCCAACTTTCAGGTGTGATTATTGCAAATCTGTATGCCCTAACAAAACCAATAAAGATTATTATTATTATTATTATTATTTATTTATTTATTTGTTTATTATTATTTATTTTTTTAATAATAATTATTTATTATTTTATTAATATTATTATAGTTTTTCTATCACTGTATGAAGTATTAAATCCCTAAATCCTCACTGAACACTTGACAAATCAAGATGGCAACAACCCAGTAAAACAGGGTTATTCGACCAAGTTAAAGATGCTTTGCTTTGCTTAACCCTGAAATAAATGATTAATTGGATTTACTTCGTTTTTTTAAGGTAAGTGGTTGCAAACAATTTAAATGGGCTGAATTTAAACTAACGTTCAACTTAACTTGTTTGTTTAAATTCAGCCCATATAAACAGTTTGCAACCACTTACCTTAAAAAAACATTTAGTACATACAGTGAATCATTATTTTCAGTGTTTCTTCCAGCTTCCAGGTGGGATTATTGCAGATCTCTGTCCCATAACAAAACCTGGAAGCTTTCTCTTGAAATCAGGACAAGGGTTGCGGGTTCCTGCGCTGTGTGTATTTGCGGCTCTGGTGAGGAGACTGTGATGATGTCAGCCATTTTAGCTTGGACAGCAGAGTGTGTGTGTTGTGCCGCCATCTTTTTTTCCCCCCTCACTTTTCCATTTTTAACTGAGCCTTAACACCTTAGGTGCCGGTGACATCCAATCTGTGCTGCTCTGCATTTAAAAAGACAAATGCTCTGCGCTGCCTTTGAACTTATGATAATGACGCCGCCGTGTTTTACAGAGCAGCTAAACATGAAGTCGTGATGTCTTGGTGAGTTTGATAAAGAGATGTTGTATTTAAAGATTACTTAGTAGAAAAATAAAACCCCAAATTAAACTTTTTAAGGGTATAAAGTTATAGTGAGCAACCTTAATCTGGAAATGTTCATAAGTAAATGTTACCCACACATACCCTTAAGGTATTCCGACAAGTGTGTGTCCGAAAATTTATATTAAAATCATACTTAGTAGAAAATAAAACCCCAAATTTAACATTTTAAACCTTTACATACAGTATTTACAGATTTAATGCTATAAAAATGTTATATCTTGATTATAGTGACCAAAATGATTGTGTCCGAAAATTTATATTAAAGTCATACTACAGTATTTACAGATTTAATGCTATAAAAATTTTATATCTTGATTATAGTGAGCAAAATGATCACGGTTATCAATATGGTTTTGTTAAAATAATCTGAAAAAGTAAATGTCATGCACACATACTCCTGAGGCATTCCTGCAAGCTTTGTATGCGAAAATTTAGATGAAAATAAAACCCCAAATTGAACGTTTTAAACCTTTACATACAGTATTTACAGATTTAATGCTATAAACTTTTAAAATCGTTACCTATTTAGAGATGTAACGGTATATGAATATGAGCACGGTTTTGTTGAAAAAATGATCAGTAAATGTGACCCACACATACCCTCGAGGCATTCCAGCTCATTTTCATTCATTCATTCATACATGCATACATGCATACATGCATGCATTCATTCATTTTCCTTCAACTTAGTCCCTTTATTCATCAGTGGTTTTCACAGTGGAATGAACCGCCAACTTATCCAGCATATGTTTTACAAAGCATATGCCCTAAAGCTACAACCCAGTACTGGGAAACACCCATACACACTTATTCAAACACACTCATACACTACGGCCAATTTAGCTTACCCAATTCACCTATAGCGCATGTGTTTGGACTGTGGGGGAAACCGGAGCACCCAGAGGAAACCCACACCAACACGGGGAGAACATGCAAACTCCACACAGAAATGCCAACTGGCCCAGTTGGGACTCAAACCAGCGACCTTCTTGCTGTGAGGTGACAGTGCTAACCACTGAGCCACCGTGCCGCCCTTCTGGCAAATTTTGCATACCAAAATTAATATTCAAAGCTTATTTAGTAGAAAATAAAACCCTAAATTGTTTTAATTCTTTACATATTTAGACATTTAACAGTACAAAATTTACATCGGAATTATAGTGAGCAAAATGATCACGGTCATCAGTATGGTTTTGTAAAAATAATCTGAAAAATGTTCAAAAGTAAATGTCACGCACACAAATTAATTTTACAGAGCAGTTTAGCTAAACATGAAGTCATGTACTCCACTCTTGGTCTGGTTGATGAAGAGGTGTTGTATTTAAAAGATTACCTGGTAGAAAATAAAACCCAAATTAAACTTTTTAAATTTTTACATTGCACATACTTTGAGATTTAAAGGTATAAAAGTTTCATATCAGGTTTGTAGTGAGCAAAATTATTACAGTTATCAATACGGTTTGGTTAAAATAATCTAGAAAAGTTCAAAAGTAAATGTCACCCACACATACCCTTGAGGCGTTCTGGCAAGTTGTGTATCTGAAAATTAACAAACAACATAAAATGTATTTGTTTATAGGTGTTTTATAGGTACATAAAATTTTCTAATTCAAGGTTTTGTCTGTTAAACCTGCACTTGGAAAACTGCCTCATGGGGATCCATGTTTACGTGTTTTCACAAAACTGCATGTGCGATTTGACAAACATAACTAACTGCGATTTATCTGACTGATGTTGCCATTTAATTGTGTGAAGTCAAGCTTCAGCTCAGAATTCTCCATAGTTTGCAGCACACACTTTAAATGATTACAACATACTTTAACAGTATATATAAATTGTCGACATAAACATGCATTTACATTGCAGCCTTTTTTACCATTAGCTCATCGCAACGCTACGGGATTGATCAAAATCTCAATAATGGTAACACTAACCGTCAGAAAATTTACAGCGGTTTACCTTGGAACTGGTAATCATCTTATGTTGCGCAGTTTTATTTTAGGAAGTAGCCAAAAATGCATTGTATGGTCAATTTCTTTTTTTTTTTTCATGCCCAAAAATCATTACTATATTAAGTAATCTTCTGTGAAGATATCTTGTAAATTTACTTTCATGAATATATATTAGTGCTGTCAAACGATTTGTCATGATCGATCCCATCAGATAAACTTTGTATTTACACAATATATATTGTGAGTGTGTACTGTTCATATATATATATATATATATATATATATATATATATATATATATATCCCACCAGTGACGATATACAGCCACATCGCACTGCTACCAGTGTTATATTGCGTTCATACATCAAACACGGAGAGTCTCAATACCCTTTTGTTTGAGGAACTACTTTCTTTC
>CAIGQW010000317.1:12313956-12328786 GCA_903798125.1 Danio choprae | reverse complement strand
TAAAAACTAGCCTAGAGCGCTGTCTGCTTTTAAAAACTAGCCTAGAGTGCCGCCGTCTACTGTTAAAAACCATCCTAGACCACCATCTGCTGTTAAAAACTAGCCTAGAGCACAATCTGCTGTTAAAAACTAGCCTAGAGCACCGTCTGCAGTTTAAAACTAGCCTAGAGCGCCGTCTGCTGTTAAAAACTAGCCTAGAGCACCGTCTGCTGTTAAAAACTAGCCTAGAGCGCCATCTGCTGTTAAAAACTAGCCTAGAGCGCCATTTGCTGTTAAAAACTAGTCTAGAGTGCCATCTGCAGTTTAAAAACTAGCCTAGATCGCCGTCTACTGTTTAAAAACTAGCCTAAAGCACGTTTGATGTAAAAAAAAAAATAGCCTAGATTGCAATCTGCTGTTAAAAACTAGCCTAGAGCACCATCTGCTGCTTAAATCTAGCCTAGAGCGCCATCTGCTGTTTAAAACTAGCCTGGAGTGCAGCCGTCTGCTGTTCAAAATTAGCCTTGAGTGCTGTCTGCTGTTCAGAACTAGCCTAGAGCACCATTTGCTGTTAAAAACTAGCCTAGAGCACCATCTACTGTTAACATTAGCCTAGAGCACCATCTGCTGTTAAAAAACTAGCATAGAGCGTCATCATCTGTTGTTAAAAACCTGCCTAGAGCACCATCAATCGATTTTGAAAATCTCAGAATCTATTTCTTAAACGATTTCAACTTCATGAACACAATGAAAGTCTGTAAAGGTTTCTTTAAAAGTGGCTTCAGCATCAGAGATGGACTTAAAAGCAGAGTTTTGTATTTGTACAGTTAAGGGCTGTTACACAATGTTTTCAGCCAAAAACTGGAAACCTTTGTTACGTTTTGGGTAGTGAAAAAAGTGGAAGCACCAAAAAGCACAGAGTAATTGGTGGTTCATTCTGCTGTGGTGACCTCTGATAAATCATGGACTAAGTTGAAAGAGACTGAGTGTGTGTGTGTGCGTGTGTGTTTGCGTGTTTGTGTGTATACAGTAGTCAACATTAGAAGTGCATTAAAAATTTTGCTAAAAGGGAGATACATTTCCAGTTTTGCTACATTGTTGTTTTGTAAACTTAGCCTCTGTGTAAGAGATGCTTAAAGATGTAATAGACCATTAGGCATTTTGCTTGTTTTAGTTATTGTGGAATAATTAAATTGAGTTTGAATTCTGTGGTTCTTAAATGCTGTTGTTTTTGTTTTATCTCCACAGATTGATGCTTTGCCCGAGACACAATGCTATTAAGGAATGTGGAATACTAATAATGGACTGATGATCATGCCTGTCAACAAGTTCTCGGTCTATGTTCTTTAAGAGTGGATAAACAAAATAATCAATTAAGAGTCACTGGAGGCTAAGTAAACTGAATCATGGCTAGCAAGAGGAAGTCCACTGTTCCATGCATGATACCTGTAAAAACAGTTCATCTGCAGGATGACTTTGAACGTGAGATCATGTCTCCTCCGACTAAGGACATAGGGATTACCTTCACAGAGGAAGCAAGTGCAAAAAGCAGTCAAAGTTTGGACGAGTCCTCTGGGCAAGAAGATATCCTTAAAGATGCTGGTGTTTACACTTGTAGACCATGTAACTTTGAGACCCAGGACCTTAATCTTTTTCTTGATCATGTCTACAGTGGGCACACAGATTTCCGCATTGATCCCTGTTTTCTTTGTGTGAACTGTGGAAAAAGTGCTGCAAAATTTGAGGGCTTAGCACTGCACAATGCCCGTGTCCATCCCAGTACTATAACTACCACACTTCAACTTAAAAAGAAGGACAACAGGGTCATTGTAGAGCAGAGACTTTGCATTGAACCTTGTGAAAGCACTAGCTCTAGAGATACTGAAATTTCCATCACCAAGACCCCAATCATGAAAATGCTGAAGGGTAAATCAGAATCCAAAAGGATTGTAGTTTCTCATCCTGCTACTGATGACCCTCCCTCCTCTATTACTAAAGCCATGGAGAAAAAGGACCCTCCTGCAGTAACCGTCACCCATGTGCCCACTATTGTACACAATGGGCCAGCCACTAAAGTTTCCCTGCCATCAGCCATACAGATTGTTAATGGCTCTGGGGCTTTACCCATGCTGAAGACAGCCATGACACAAGTTGTGTCTGTTGTGCAGAACAGAAGTCTCAGCCAACAATCTGCTCCAATCGCTCTCTCTTCATCCCACTCCTCTTCGGCCTCCTCGTCGAGTACTAAAAATCTTCCTAAAGTGATGATCCCCCTAAGCAGCATTCCAACCTACAATGCATCCATGGACAACAGCAGTTTTTTAAAGACTTCTTTTAGCAAGTTCCCTTATCCAACCAAGGCCGAACTTTGCTACCTTACTGTAGTTACCAAGTACCCAGAGGAGCAGATCAAGATCTGGTTCACAGCACAAAGGCTAAAACAAGGAATCAGCTGGTCTCCAGAGGAAATAGAAGAGGCCCGAAGAAAAATGTTCAATACAATTATACAGGCAGCACCTTCCAATGGTCAGCAGCAACGCCAGGGCCACCATACTGCTGCTCAGTCAACTATCACAGTTCTTGGCACGACTGGCATCCCCCACATCTTACAAGGTAGCCTAGTTGGGCAAGGAGGGGTCATTGTCACCCAGCCCATGATGGCTAACGGTATTCAGGTCAGCAGTGCCCCAGTTACCCTAGCTGTCACACCCAAACCCCAGGCTGCTTCAAAGCCTTTGATGCAGGCCAGACCTGCCGCAGCCCTGGTAGCTGATAAAGGAATCAGCATGGTTTTGGGCTCTGTTGGTAGCAGTAGTAGTGGAAATTGCAGCAGTAGTAGCAGCAGCAATGCTAGTACTAGCAGCAGTTTAAGCAGTGTTAGTAGTAGTAGTACTACCAACATGTGCAACCAGGCTAGTGTAATCAGTATTGGTGGATGCAGCACTGTTAAGTCAAATGGCAACAGCAATGTAAGGGTCAGTGCAATGGGTACTAATGGCACGTGTGTTCGAAGCAGTGGTAATGTTGTGAAAAGTGAAGATAAAGGCAGTTCTGAGTCTAAAAGCACCAGCAAGAACAATGTTCCAGCTGCGAGTACCACTCCACCCACAACCTTAGAATCTGCAACTTCAAGAGATACCACAGTACCAAGTAAATCAGACTCCCCAAGTCCAGCCTCTACAAACTCTCGTGTTTTCTCCAACAGTAACTTTTTGGACCCTGGCTTTAACAAAACCAAAAAGTCCCAGGAACAACTGTCAGCCTTAAAGGAGAGCTTCCTTGTAAGCCAATTTCCCAATCAAGAAGAAGTAGACAGACTTATTAATCTAACTGGTCTGTCTGTGCGTGAAGTACGGAAGTGGTTCAGTGACCGCCGCTACCACTTCAGAAATCTGAAAGGTTCAAGGTCAAGTAGTGGTGGTCAGACTGTTACAGCAAGTGGTAGCATTTCCCAACTGGATACGCTTGCTGCTGTTGACCTGTCAGAAAACAGTTCACCCCCAGAAAGGCCCAAAACTCCGCAGCAGTCACCTCTTAGCCCCTCACAGACATCATCACCGCCAACTCCCACACGGCGTCCTCCACGACCCCCTTCACCAGATTTCACAGCTATACGGTACAAAGAGCGAGAGCCTCACCAGGTTCGTGCTTTAGAGGCCAGTTTTACACAGGAACCAGATCCAGCTAGTGAAGAAGTTGACCGGTTAAGAGCAGAAACAAAAATGACTCGGCGTGAGATCCACGGTTGGTTTGCTGAGCGGCGAAGGAGGGTAGCAGCAGACAAGAAGAAAGAGGAAGCTGAGAAGGCTGAAAGGGAAGATGACGATTATGTGGGAGAAGAAGAGGAGGCTGGGGTAAAAAAGGAAAGAATAAACAATGAGGAAATGCATGAAGCTGAAGATTCCTCTATAGAGACACAAGGTAAAGATGAGAAACAGAAGGATGAGACCGGTAATGAGCCAAAGGTTAATCCTATCAAGATAAATCTCAAAATGCTGAAAGTTACCGAATCCAATGGAAAAGGTGAACCAGAGGGAAGTCAACCGACTGAGGCTAGCAAGGTGCTGCAATCTGTTTCTCAGACACCTGTTCCTCAGACCTCTCAATACAGAGGAAAGAAAACACCAGAACAGCTCCACCTGCTGAAACAAGTCTTTGCACGCACCCACTGGCCCAGTAGTCCCCAGTACAATGAACTGATTTCTAAAACGGGTCTACCAAGGCCAGAGGTAGTACGTTGGTTTGGAGACTGCCGCTATGTCCTGAAGAATGGTCAGCTGAAGTGGCTTGAGAGTTACCAGACCATGGTAGACGAGGAAGACTTTCAGAAAGCAAACATAAGTGTCCTACAGGAGCACCTAGATACGCATGGGAAACTCGATGATACTAAGCTGGAAGAGATGGCCAAGTCAAGTGGATTAGGTGAGGAATCTATCCGGCGATGGTTTGCAAATAAGACACAACTTTTATCGGAGAAAGGAAACTCTGAGAACACGGGAAGTGAAGCGACTGGATCATCTGCAACCCCAAATGAAGCTGCTTCAGGATCACAGCATCCAGACCATGAAGATGTGAAGGTGGAGGAGTCGGGGAGCAGCGCAATCTCAAAGGATCATACCACGAAGTCAACAGTTGACATATCTAATGCTCAAGGTGATTAAAATTCAAATAATTACAGCATATTGACATTTTCACTCACATGACAAAAAGGAATAGAATTTCTATTGTCTATAACAGGGGTGTCCAAACTCGGTCCTGGAGGGCTGGTGTCCTGCTGTGTTTAGCTCCAACTTGCTTCATCACACCTGCAGGAAGTTTCTAGTATATCTAGTAAGAGCTTGATTAGCTGGTTCAGGTGTGTTTGATTAGGGTTGGAGCTAAACTCTCCAGGACACCGGCCCTCCAGGACCGAGTTTGGACACCCCTGGTCTATAATTAATATTGTAGTATTTAAAATCCAATAAATGGTCAAACATTACTTTGTCTTCCATGGACCTCTTGTTTAAGCCGAATCCCATGCTGTGACTGTCTCTCTAATAAATTAAAATGCAAATTGTAAAATCATTAATAAATACGTCAGGCCTAATTTTACAAGCGGCTATTTTAGAAAATCATCCATTTTCATCCATTCATTTCTAAAAAAGAAACAAAACAAAACAAAAACACAGGAACTTAATAAAATGTGCTACAGAAAACCATGTCGGCTTGTGTGACACTATATACTAAATTTAAATGGCCAATTCCACCGAAAACTTTAATTAGTTGAAGGACTCCATTTAAGATCATGTGACTGAAGCCCAGATGAAGCCCATGACCTGCAGATGTTCAGTTTTTGTCTCCAAATTTTCACATATTTAACTTTTTTGGTACCCGAATACAATTGTTTTGTTGTCCTTTGGTGTGACACCCCTAGGGAAAAAAAAGGTATTCATATATATATATAAGCACTACATGAAGATAAGTGTACAGCAATGAAGATAAATCTTTTTTGATTGGTGAGGTCAAGGGCTAGTAACGAGGAGTTAGTGCTCAGATTGTGCCCAGTTTTTGTTTCGGCTAATACTGTGTTCATTTTTGCAGAGTCTGACTGAAGAGGAGATATCAGCCTATGGGATTACAGCACACGCAGCCTTTATGTGAAGGCTTTTTTTTAATGCCAGATGGAAGTTTAACAGGAGCACTGGAGGACATATCTGCAAAAAGAAAAGAAACTTTCTTCCCAAGGAGCATTTTCTTTTTATCTTAAGCTACGAGCTATCCCACCGTTCACATTGTGTAGATTATCAAAGGTCAAGATGTGCCTTTTCACCAGACTTCTTCTGTTGGGACAGGACACATGGAAAACAAACCTTTGGCTTTTTCAAGTTGGTTTACCTTGGATGGATTGTCATCTTTAAGGGATGTAGGATGGTACGAAGCGCAAACTGCACAGCTCTGGTTGAGCCCTTTTGTAATTCTTCTACATGCGCCTCAGAGAGGTGGAGTTGTATGCTGTGGTGAGTTTTTTTCCCCACCGAAATGTCAGATAAAGTAAAAGAAACATGTCAAATCGTGTTGTCAAAACAGATTCACCAGTGGACACAGTTAGGCTTGATATGTAGGATTTTTACAAATATTATTTGCAGAATAAATATAATACAAAAAAAAAAAAAAAAGATCATGGATTATTTGACTTAAAACACACACACTAATTAATGTTGAATAAGTACTTTATTCTCAGGCTTGATTATGTTTCATATGAAAAGCAAAATTAAAATGTATACTTCCTCCAATATAGCATAGGCACATTACAGAAAAGGCTTGGTTTGTAAAGAAGAACATTGGTAACAAAATGCTGATGCAAGAAAGCACAGAAAAAGGCATACATGTCCAACGGGGGATCTTTTGCTGATGTATATATGTATACATACACCAAGGCACATGAACGATGATGCAAGGAATAAGCAGAACATAAACGTACAGACTGGAGAAGGCCAACAGAAGTACGGGGAAAGGGATTTAACACTGAAAACCAACTGAGGGAATGTCGACTAATCAGGAATAAATGCAGAGGAGCGTCCCTCTCAAGGGGTTTGGCTTCATCTTTTTCTTTTTAAAGCTCAGGAAGCGATTGTGGCTCTTTTGATTCTCTCTCTCTATTCTTTCTAATGTGATGTACATTATTTTATAGTAAAAAACAAAACGAGGAATGACAATGTATACATGCATCCAAAGAATTTCTTGAATTTGTTGGGATCATGCACGGAATCAAATAAATACTGCGGCAATGGTGCCATAACTTAGGCCTAAAATATTTAGGCTTCTAAAAAAAAGGGGCTGCAAAGCACAAATATAAAACTGCACCTGGACCCCATGGTCAAACGGAGAGCCGGGTAAAGCATCAGTGATTGAGGAAAAACAACAAAAACAAACAGTACATTTACAATGGCTTTTGTATGTGTCTGTTAGACACTAAATGATTCTCAGTGACAAGGCAATGTGCGCAGTAAAACCGCCACCTCTACTGGCTAAACAGGAGAACTGCATCAAACAGAGCTACAATAAACATCGGCTTTTACTACACATCAACTGTAAATACTCGATTTGATCAGTCATTTTTCAATTCATGACAACCTATATTGGGACTATGGCATAACACAAAACACAGTGACTGAATGGCACAATGAAAAGACCGACCAAAATGCCCTTACTCTTGTCAACACAAGAAAAAAGAAACTGTCCCAAAGATCCTGTCCTTTTTTTCCAGAAGTATTCAATGCTCAAGGTGTTTTATTAACCCAATATTATGGAGACGCACATATTTGGTCCCGCACAGTCTGCCTTTGGCTTTCTGACGATACAGAAGTATACAACGGCCACCCTATAGGATCTGATTAAAATAACGTCAAAAAAGACATCAAAGAGTAGAGGACAAGAATAAATCACAGAAATGTTTTTCAGAGGGAAAAATAATACAATTCTGAAATGAGATGGTCCATGTTTCGTAAACTAAACACATAGTATTTCCTGCAAACCCCCACCTGAGCTGTTTGTGAATTAAAGTCCACCCGCGCAGACTGGCGAAAACATAAAAACAAAGAAGAGTGATATTGCTCTCTAGTCATATGATAACTTCATGAAGTTTATTGTAAAACTCGAAGATCAGCGACTGCTTCAGTGAGATCTCCCAGAATGCCATCTGACTGTTAAAAAAAAAATAATAATAAAAAAATGAAGAAGTGCCTTCTGGGACACTTCAGTCCACCAGCGGGAAGAAAACGCACAAGAAATGCAACTTAAAAAGGCCAAGCCCTCATGTTAGACATACTTGTATAGTAAAAATGAAAAACGTAACATTTAAATAATAAAAAAGAATGAAATAAAAATCTGGAGTGAAAGGCTCTTTGAGAGCAGATGCTTCTCGAATTTGACGGCAAAATGGACCGCACACACACACACACATTTATATAGTCATATATAAGCCAGAGAGATAGAGTAAAGAAATGTATTATTACTCCATAAATGTTATCCTGGAATGGTTTTTTTTTTTTTTTTTTTTTAAGTGATGAATGATACAGCCCCACTTAGTTTTGAAACTCTGTTCACCCGTGAGCATCTGCGTCAGACACCCGTCCCGTCGGCCGCAGGTTCAGATTGTAGCGAAGCAGGTTTTTGTAGGTGTGTGTCCGTGAGCGAGGGATCGGCGCCAGTCCCTCTGCCCGCCACAGGGCCCTGAGCAGGAGAGAGAGAGAGATCTGTCCGAAAGCGCCGCCGTGCCCATTCCCACACAAATCGTCCCGACATCATCATCATCAGCTCTGCAGAAACCATGTCTCTGGCCTTGCGTCTCGTCTGCTCCGTCCGTCTGTTGTCCGCTCGGTTTATGCCCTGTTATCGGCGCTGACGCGAGCCCTGCGGAGCCTGCGGGACAAAAACAGACCTCACTGAAGGAGCATTTTCCTGATTTACAGAACAACAATAAATGTGTCATTTACAGTGAACTGAATCCACTCCCACATAGCAAAATTTCACTGGCCCACACGCCGCAGTGAATTACGGTACATGACTGGACCAAGTCTGGATGCCAGACAATGGCCAAACATGGACCATATCTGGGTCAAGTCTCAGCCAAGTTAATAACTCATAACTGGGCCAGATATGTTGGTGCATCACAACCCATGAAATAAACCCATGAAGCATTAATCTTTTTTCTCGAAGCAATCTGATTGGTAGAATTTTTTTTCTTTATCCGAAAATAATACAAATGTATTTTAAACGTGTGTCAAGATAGGCCAAACTTACATGGCCCACATAGCAATTATTAACATCTGGGCCAAATACTACATTTTACATTTGGCCCAAGTATTGTGTGCCACCTTAAAGACGGTGCCACCTCTGCCAAACCCAGGCCATGTTTGGCCCACATGCTGTATGCCAGTGCCGGATGAATACCTGCTGTGCCAGCTTTATGCCAAATCTGGACCAGAATTCTTTGCTACCTGGGCTGTGAGTGTAAAATAATGTTCAAATGTGATGCATCTGATTCTGTTACCAGAACACAAGACACAGAGTAAAAGAATCATTTTAAAGATCCAATGTCTACCATTCGCTAGACCAGGGGTGGGCAATTCATTTTTTAAAGGGGCCACATTAGACTCTGGGGCCGGTTTAGAGGGCCAGACCAATACAGTTCATTTGTTTTGGAGAAAAAAAAAAAAAAAAAACATTCAGTGAAACTATTCAATAAACATTCATAAAAACTCTAAAGTTTAAAGTCTAAAGTTTACACAAAAAGTATTTTAAAGACCAGCATCACAATATCTACTTCATATAAATACCACAGGGCTGTTTGTTGGTTGAATGCGAGGTAGATATGTGATCATCATCACTGAGAGAGGATCTGTATCTGGTTCCTGTCACATAAATCGTGGTTCGCTTGCGACTCTGAAACGTTTCGATTTTTTCAACTCGCGGTGCCTGGAAACTGTGAGCGTCACATACCACATGTGCATCCCTTCCTATTTGCACCCTGAACAGGCCATAGAAATAATGAAACTGAGCCTGCAAAAGACGCTATATGTGAAAGTCCCCTTTTGTTAATGCGCAATATCAGACCTGTGCATTGCAAGGCCCTGTTCGCGGTAGAATATTATTTAAATAAATACTTTACGTGGGCCGATCAAAGAAGTCCAGCTGACCGCATGTGGCTCGCAGGCCGTAAAGTCTGCGGTAGACATTAATAATTGACTATTTTAAATAACGTTAGTGTTTTCAGCCATTATTATTTTTACCTTCTTTTAATTCTATAATTATATTAATTTCCTGTTGATATGCTCAAATGCTTATGTTCATATAGCATTCACCGCTATAACTCTACCTTTACTTGACATCAGTGTACATTGTCTTGTTTTTCATCTGAGCACATAATGCACTAATGAACACACACACACACACACACACACACACACACACACACACACACACAGGGGTCTCAGTGAGGTTCATCGTCATCAAAGCACCTCATGGTTTGCCCCCATGTTGTTCATCATTGTGCACAAGGAGGAGCAGTAACTGCTTCATTCAGGGATGCACTTGTAAACCTACCTAGGCTACTGTGTATATAATATAATGACATTGTGTAGTCCTTATGCAAGATTATGAAATTGTTTTGAGTGCTGCTGTGCACACTTTTTTCCGCTCTCACATTTGCATTTCACGACCATGCTCTGTTCTACATTGTTAATAAAGCCGCAGGACACACACTTGTTATCATCCTCTGCAAGTCATCTGTTCTTATGTCATCATTTATTCAGTGCTACAGCATAGCAACTGAAGTTTAATACCTGAATGTTTCGTAAGTTTAGATGACATTGCAAATGTATAAAAATATATTTTATAGTTAATTAAAACTATTAAAAAGCAGGGATTACACTGAAGGAAAGGGAAAGTGATACTCTTTTTAGCGATGTATGATATGTTAAAGTATATTAGGCTACTCAATTCATTCATTCATTCATTCATTCATTCATTCATTCATTCATTTTCTTTTCGACTTAGTCCCTTTATTAATCTGGGGTAGCCCAGCGGAATGAACTGCCAACTTATCCAGTATATGTTTTACACAGCGGATGCCCTTCCAGCTGCAACCCATCACTGGAAAACACCCATACACACCGGACAATTTAGCTTACTCAATTCACCTATAGCACATGTCTTTGGACTGTGGGGGAAACCGGAGCACCCGGAGGAAACCCACGCCAACACGGGGAGAACATGCAAACTCCACACAGAAATGCCAACTGACCCAGCCGAGGCGCGAACCAGCGACCTTCTTGCTGTGAGGCGATCGTGCTACCCACTGCACCACCATGAGGCCGATACTCAATTCAACTGGACTTAATATTTTAAGGCCTTTAAACGATCTTTTGGCTAGTAGTTTATTTATCACGTGGAATAAAGAGTCTGCTAAATTACGGGTGGGTTGGGGGGTTTCTCGTCTTCCTTCTTTTTTGTCCTCGGCTGATCACATGCCTGATTTTTGAGAAATGAGGACATCAGCAATGTGCTTATCAGGACACACATCTGTATACAAGAAGGTGGTGAAATATATGTCACAGACAGACAGACAGACACAGACACAGACACAGACACAGACACAGACACACACACACACACACACACACACACACACACACACACACACACAAAAGGATAATGAAGACGTTCTTTGACTGAATGTCTAAATTAATGAATTAATACAAAATCTAAATCTAATTATATAGACAACAATGACTTATATCCAAGTATACTAGAAAGCTACAAATGTAACCTCCAAACATAAGTCTTGATGCAGTGCACAAACCATTATATTTATATATATTCCAATGTTACCCATATGATTAGATTAAATTTGGTTTTAATTTATTTATTTAGGTATTTGGTATAAAAACAGTAATTAATTACTAATTTAAACCACTACCAGAGTTGACATTTTCCACCATTTTGTGCTTTAGCTTGAGATGCTAACCTCACACCACATGGCACGTCTAAAACACAATGTTATGTTTTTTTCATAATATTATTGCTTTTAAAAGCAATTTCAACAAGATATCCTAAACATGTTTCCACAAATGATCGAAAGAAAAATAATGATACGCCTCAGTGCCTTCCCGCCAGAGGAAGTGACACCACTTGGAGAAAGACACATGATTATTTGTCCTGCCTAGCTAATAATATGGCAAAACAATCTGAATCTGAATTGTGTGTCCTCGTGCAGCTGTGTGATTGGCCCAAATAATTGGTTTGGCTTTTCGGTGATCATCTACTCTTCCCTGTTGATCACCCTGACCTACTTTGTGCCAAATCTGAATTTGACCATCTGAATTTCTGGGTTTGAATTTAAGAACATTGAATTTGATCTTCTGAATTTCTTCATCTTGAAAACTTGTATTTTTACAAACTGGATATCTGCAGTCTAGGACTTCACTTAAAAACATTCAGTTGTCTTAAACTTTCAGATCTTCAAATTCAAAAGAAGAAATTCAAATTCAAAACATTTTTAATGGCATATCAAAATCCAGATTTATTAAATTACAATTAAAAATAATTCAAATTGACAATTCAAATTCAGATTGTTTTGGCATATTATTAGCTCCACATTATAACTGATGTAACAGAATTGACCAGAATGGGATATACAGTCGTGGCCAAAAGATTTTAGAATGACATTAATATTGGAAATTGGAAAAGTTGCTGCTTAAGTTTTTATAATAGCAATATACTGCATATACTCCAGAATGTTCTGAAGAGTGATCAGATGATCTGCATAGTCCTTCTTTGCCATGAAAATGAACTTAATCCTGAAAAAACTTTCCACTGCATTTCACTGCTGTCATTAAAGGAGCTGCTGAGATCATATCAGTAATCGTCTTGTTAACTCAGGTGAGAATGTTGACGAGTACAAGGCTGGAGATCATTATGTCAGGCTGATTGGGTTAGAATGGCAGACTTGACATGTTAAATGGAGGGTGATGCTTGAAATCATTGTTCATCCATTGTTAACCATGGTGACCTGCAAAGAAACGCGTGCAGCCATCATTGCGTTGCATAAAAATGGCTTCACAGGAAAGGATATTGTGGCTACTAAGATTGCACCTAAATCAACAATTTATGGGATCATCAAGAACTTCAAGAAAAGAGGTTCAATTCTTGTTAAGAAGGCTTCAGGGCGTCCAAGAAAGTCCAGCAAGCGACAGGATCGTCTCCTAAAGAGGATTCAGCTGCGGGATCAGAGTGCCACCAGTGCAGAGCTTGCTCAGGAATGGCAGCAGGCAGGTGTGAGCGGATCTGCACGCACAGTGAGGCGAAGACTTTTGGAAGATGGCCTGGTGTCAAGAAGGGCAGCAAAGAAGCCACTTCTCTCCAAAAAAAACATCAGGGCTAGATTGATCTTCTGCAAAAATTATGGCGAATGGACTGCTGAGGACTGGGGGCAAAGTCATATTCTCAGATGAAGCCCCTTTCCGATTGGGGCATCTGGAAAAAGGCTTGTCCGGAGAAGAAAAGGTGAGCGCTACCATCAGTCCTGTGTCATGCCAACAGTAAAGCATGTCAACATGCTTCTCATCCAAGGGAGTTGGCTCACTCACAATTTAGCCCAAAAACACAGCCATGAATAAAGAATGGTACCAAAACACCCTCCAACAGCAACTTTTTCCAACAATCCAACGACAGTTTGGTGAAGAACAATGCATTTTCCAGCACGATGGAGCACCGTGTCATAAGGCAAGAGTGTTATCTAATTGGCTCGGGTACCAAAACGTTGAAATTTTGGGTCCATGTTCTGGAAACTCCCCAGAGCTTAATCCCATTGAGAACTTGTGGTCAATCCTCAAGAGGCAGGTGGACAAACAAAAATCCATTAATTCTGACAAACTCCAAGAAGTGTTTTAATGTCTTTTTCGTTCTCAATCAAATGAAAGCAGAGGCGGGTTTCTGTTGAGGTGACAGCAGTGTTTGTTTTGTCAAGATGACTACGGAGACTTTTAAAGATAGAGAAGAGACTAGTGGTCGCTGTTATAATTTATCCAGAGCTGTATGACTTTACAAATCTTGGGTATCACAATATTTTTTAATTTTATTATTATTATTATTATTATTATAACAATATCAACAGCACCGCTCACGCACAATATGCAGCTGATTCAGTCGTTGCCTAGCGACATAAAGCACAGTCAACAAAAAAAGGCATTGTGATGCGCCTAGCGTTTCAGAACAGAAAAGCGTGTTCAGTGTGATCGACCCCTAAAACAACGTAAAAAGCTTTCGTTCATGTACTGCTCATGCGCACTGACATGAGATGCTTTTACCTGCGTCATATTCACCAGGTATTCATTTACTTTCAGTCTCTTTGAAAAATTGCGACAAAATGTCGTAACTGTGGTCTGCTTCTGAACAGCAGCTCCCAGTAAACATTCCCTGTGCTTTGAAGAGAGGCAATGTGGAGCATCTACAAACTAACATTAATCTTTAATAAAGCTGTGAAACCCGACAGCATCCAAAACATCTGCTTTACAATGTCGTCCACTACGTTAGCTGAATTGGTCACATGACTAAAATGCATCATAGTTTTCAAAAGCCTTTTTTTTTTTTGTTTTTTTACAAATAAACTCATTTGCTGTTGTCCGTCTTTTGATTGGATGGTGATTGTGAATATTTTTCTGCATTAATCTCTCCCTCAGGATGGCGAGCTGAGGAACGGAGACGTGTCGTACAGTCATTTCGCTCAGCTGTACCGCAGTCTGATGTTCGACGCACAGAAATCGGTGAGCTTCTCTCTGTGTGTGTGTGGCAGGGCAGGAGGTGAAGCTCCTCAGAGCCACTTAAACCCAATCAGCCACTGTCCCCATT
Organism: Danio choprae; assembly: GCA_903798125.1. Classification (NCBI taxonomy): domain Eukaryota; kingdom Metazoa; phylum Chordata; class Actinopteri; order Cypriniformes; family Danionidae; genus Danio; species Danio choprae. The sequence goes on along the minus strand of CAIGQW010000317.1, from coordinate 12,314,419 downwards.
TGCCCCACTTCTCAAATGGCCTTCACGTCAATACTGGCCCTTTTAAAAAGCCGCAAGATCCATCGGCTAAAAGCCATTAGGACACACAGACAGACACATGGCACTGATAACCCCTGCACTTAAAGCTGTGTGTGTAATATGTGGTTGATTAGCGTCTGATGCTGTATAAATGCTGCTGACTGTTGTGTGACTGTAGCTGTAGTGAGCTGCCCACAGTTTCAGATCATGTTGTTGTTATTAGTGTTAATCACATGACCTGAATTGTTTATTTTTCTATGTTTTGTAGATGGAGATTCCACTGCTGCAGAGGTATTCACAAGGTTTTTTCATCTTTTGCAGTGGTTAGAAAGAACACGCACACACATATTTGTGTATATGTGTGTGATTTTTATTTGTATGTGTGTGTATATATATATATATATATATATATATATATATATATTTTTTTTTTTTTTTTTTTTTT
>CAIGQW010000317.1:12245934-12256766 GCA_903798125.1 Danio choprae | reverse complement strand
AACCTAAACCCAACCCTCACAGTTATTAACATCTACACCTTCCCCAACCCTAAACCCAACCATCACAGTTATTAATGTCTACACCTTCCCCAAACCTAAACCCAACCACCACAGCTTTTAATGTCTACACCTTCCCCAAATCTAAACCCAACCATCACAGTTATTAATGTCTACAACTTCCCCAAAACTAAACCAAACCACCACAGTTATTAATGTCTACACCTTGCCCAACCCTAAACCCAACCATCAGTTACTAATGTCAAATGAATAGGTTGTGGATGAATTTGGAGAAAACTCATGAAAACATTTGATGAAAATGGTAAGTATTTCCGCCATCTCGTTGTGACATATTGCATGGTTCAATGGGATCTCGATAACTGCAAGTTACGCCCCTTCATCTTACGCCCCCGTCTTGCAGATACACTTGCATATTTGGCTTCATATATTTTGCAAGATACTAGTATTCAGCTTATATTGCGATTTAGAGACTTAACATAAGTTAATTAGGTTAACTAGGCAGATTATGCTAATTAGGACAACATTGGTTTGTTCTGTAGCCAATCAAAAAAAAAAGAAAGCTCTGACCTATCGACCTTGCCAGTTTTTATCATTTTATTATATGTATTTTGTTTTATTACAGCCAAACTAAAAGAAATAAGGCTTTCTCCAGAACAAAATATTACAGGAAATACTGTGGAAAATGTCCTTGCCCTGTTATACTTCTATCTAAAACTTAAAATAATTTCAATTGAACATTTTACAATAGTGCTAATAATATGGACTTCAACTCTATGTGTATGCCTATAGACACACCATTGCAGCATTAAACCTTGCATATTCATTTGTCATCTGAACAGTGTGTATAAAATCTCGTGTTTTACTTTACACTCAAACAAATACACGCTTGTAAAACAGATAAATGTAAACGTTTAGTAAAGATGTGCATCTATTAGGCTCCATAAACATTTATAACTCATTGAATTAATCTAAAATGCTCAGTCGCTGTTATATGTCACGCAAAGGTGTACACACACATATCTGCTGGCGACACACGCACATACAGGCGGACGGGCAACTTTCCATTGTGAATGGAAAAGATTCATTTCTACGGTGTACGTCACTTGAAATCAAAATGTCATATTTCTCATCTCCATACGACCACCATTTCATCTGTACACAACACCTCACATGGGCTCATGCGTCTTTATCCACACACACACGCACAGAAAGAGAGAGAGAGTCATGTTGTGAGCTTTGCTTCCTGTTGCAGGATGTGCCGTCTCTGAGTTCTATTTACCCAACAGGAGTGTGTGTGTGTGTGTGTGTGTGTGTGTGTGTGTGTGTGTGTGTTTGGGCAGATAAGGCCGGTACCTCTGACTCAGCCATTTTTCCTCTTAAAGCATATAGCAGAACACAGACGTGCTGACAGGAAGACGAGCTTTAAATAATGGAGTTGACTGGAAAACGTCTCCAACAAACGTTAAAGCAAATGAACACAAAACACAGTACGGAGACGGTGTGTTTGATAACACAGATGATCGTGACATGAAACATACCTGTCCTCTCTGTTACGATCCACTGCGTAAAACTGCTTTCTCAGCCACCTGAGGGTCAAGAGAAGAAGAGAAGCAAACGTGGGATTAAAACACAGCTGAGATTAAAACATTAGACTGAGATTAATGCTGACTCTACACTGCAACAATTACTCTGTTGTAATTCATTCCTAAGGTCAAGAATCTTGGTGTGACTCTGGAGTCAGATCTAATGTCAAAGCATGTAAGTAAATCAGCATACTATCATCTCAAAAAAAAAAACATTGCAAGAATTAGATGCTTTGTTTGCAGTAAGGACTGGAACTTGTTCATGCTTTTATCAGCAGCAGGACGATTTACTGTAATGGACTCCTCACTGGCCTTCCCAAAAAGACAGTCAGACAGTTGTAGCTCATCCAGAACGCTGCTACCAGGATTCTGAGCAGAACCAGAAAATCAGAGCACATCACACCTGTCCTCAGGTTTTAACACTGGCTCCCAATTACATTCAGAATAGATTTAAAGTATTATTACTTGTCTATAGATCACTAAATGGCCATGACAGATATGCTCATGGAATAAAAACCCAACAGATGAGTCAGATCATTAGGATCAAGTAAATTAGAAATTCAGAAGTAAATTCAGTCAAACCAGGGTGAATCCGCCTTCAGCTACTGCGCCCCCCGCTGCTGGAATCAGCTTCCAGAAATGATCAGATGTGCTCCAACATTAGGCACATTTAAATCCAGACTGAAAACACATCTGCTTAGCTGTGCCTTTAATGAATGAGCACTGTGCTACGTCCCACAGATCGCACTATTAGATCTGTCTTTTCTTTTTCATTCCTTTAAAACCTGTTTAAACACATTTTAATCTGTTTTTAATCATTTTTATTCTTTGCTGTTTTTTATTTTCTAATACTTCTCTCCTTTATACCTGTTTATATAAAACCCTTTGGATTACCATTGTGTATGAAATGTGCTATTTAAATAAACTTGCCTTACCTTTTAACTTGTATTTGAGTGGGTTCAAATGAAAAATGAAAAAAAAAAAAAAAAAAGAAAAAAAAAAAAACCTGTGGTTATAAGCTGCTATTAAACCTTTAGCCCATACATGCTGACAAAATGGTGCAACGTATGAGGAGCTCAAACTTTTCAAGCCATGAAAACTTATTATATCATCTAATGGAGCAACATAGGAGATAAAAATTGAAGAGAAAAGGACAGATAATATGGCTGTTAAAAAGAAAGAGACTCCTTTTTTTTTTTTTTTTTTTTTTTTTTTAATATACGAGTAGTAAACGGTGTTTGGGGCCGTTCACACAGATCACGTCTTTGCGGTGGAAAATAAGATGCAGTGTTCAGGATTGGTTTTAAAAAGTTCAATTCAAGTTTATTTGTACAGTGCTTTTCACTATAATTATTTTTTCAAATCAGCTTTATGCCAAATAAAACCACTGTCATGCCAACTCGCTACTATAAACAGCTTGCAGCGCTAGCCCCTAGAAAGGCTACTAAAACGCTAGAAAAATGATTCTTTTGTGGTTAGGATTACGATGACTGTGACTGAACGATTTGATGACTGAGTAAAAAAATTTTGTCAATTATTTGGGATGTTTAATAGATAAGAAATTTTCAGGAGATGTTATGGCAAAGAAAGATTAGGCTCTTAGCAAGGCATGCTGATCTGTTGGATGCTCATTCTTTAGTTAGCTATTGGCAGGAGCTTTGATTCAACCCCATTTAGATTATGCTAATTCATTCAGGTACAGTAGCCGCTTACAGAGTATGAAGGAAAAATTGCAAAAGGCACAAAATAAATTAGTACGAATATATATTTTTTTAATTAATCCAAGAGCACATTTGCACACAGTTTTTTTAAAAGAATTAGGCATGTTAACTGTTAAATAAACTAGTGTGTGTGTGTGTGTGTGTGTGTGTGTGTGTGTGTGTGTGTGTGTGTTTACTGGGAATGATAGGTATAATGTTTAATAATGTGGTTCCTAGTTATTTGGTGAACTATTTTCAAATGATGAGGCAACAGCATTCATATAGTAGTAGGGGTTGGGATTTCAATATTTGTTTATTTAAATTTAGAAGTGTAGTAGGGATAAATATGTTTTTATACACCAGTGCAAACATGTGGAACAAATGACCAAAACAGATCAAGGAAATAAAAGACTTCAAAAAGCGATCAAAGGGATAGTTGTTTTATGATGATAGTTTGCATGGTGGATGATGTATGTATGTATGTATATGAGCACTATCACACGAGTAGTAGTGCGATATGGCTGTACATCAGCACTGGTGAGAGGCGTGCGTTGGCACGAGGTCGCAGGCCGAGTGCCTTAGTGTCCCACCAGACACTAAGGCAACTGAAACTGAAACAAAAATCTAAAAGCAGTTTAGCAGCAAACTTTGTCAAAACTAATATTTGTGTCATTCTCAAAACTTTTGGCCACGACTGTAGGCTATATGTCATCATATTCATATATAAACCAGTTTTGATCAATTTTGAAATATGTGTTGCACATACACATGGCATATTTGTATAGCTTTCAAATGTAAACATTACTTGTATTTTAAAAGAAATGATTTGGAATAACACATTTAAATGAGAAATTAGCAAGCAGTAAGATCTAAATGAGAAAGCAGTAAGATCTGCTTACTGCGCGTCCTTTACAGTACGTGTGTCAGAAAAGTGAGTGATTACATGCGTAAATACACTGCTTGACCAATTCATACGGGATTTATCCATTCATACGTGCAGAATTTCCATGATTTGATATCTCATGTTTAAGTGGACCGTGGAGTTTGTGTTAACCGCACACAGAGACTAACTTTAATTAGGTTATATTCTAGCTCCAAGCTTCAAGCATGGCAAAGTTGCTTGAGTCTATGGCACCGTTTACACTGTCAGGTCTTGATGCCCAATTCCGATTTGTTGCCTATATTTGATGTTTTTGCCTGTTCGTTTACACGTACTTTTAATTGTGACCCATATCAGATTCATGTGTTTACACTTGCCATACAATTTACGACGTCGCGCATGCGTAAAGGTGGGTTCTAGCATCTGCGCCACACTAGCCATGATGGAAGAAATTGTCTTGCTTTTAGCTCTGCGAAATATGTGAATTTCGCCCAACTTTAAAATGATTTTGAGGCAGAGGCGGAGGGAAAGGGCCGTCATCACAGCTTGCGCCTATGGTTTATATATATGGTGTCCTCCACCATTCAGAGGAATTTGTGGGTATGAGAGAGATATCAGGTCTGGTAGGAGCAAATTGTGGCGACTGACCACTTTCCTCCTCCATGTTTCCTCTGTTGTTGTTGTTTACCGTGTCGGCGTCTCCACACATGCTCTTCCTTCTACGTCATTAAACCGTGGAGAAGTACCATATTGTTGCAAGTTTAATGACAGAATGCCTCAATAAATCCCATCTGCCTGTTTACATGATAGTCGCATTGTCACATATCCAATTTATATCTGATATATTTCCACATATGAAGGAGCCCTGAAACCGATCTCTGAATATCCGAACGCATGCGTATTTTTCATGTTTACACGGTCATAGAACAGATCTGATCTGTGTCACATATGAGCAAAAAAATCGGAATTGGGTCACATTTAACTGGCAGTGTAAACGGGGTCTAATGTTCTGTGTCCCACAACATGACTCACATCCAGATAAATTAGCCTAAATCTAAGCTAACAAATGAATCGAAAGCCACGCTGATTTACAAAAACAAATAACTTTATATATCGAAAACACGCATTCTCTTACACAACTACAAACACACATTTTTTTAACACATTTGTGATAATTATTTTAGCAATGATGCAGCATGGGGAGATTCCTGAGTTTGCAGTAACTGAAATGCCAACACAACAGCACTGGTCTGCAAAAGCGCTTCGCTAGCGTGTATCTGCTCCGCAAGTGCCGCAGCCGCGTGCCTTTTTCTCTGGCTCTGCGCCAATGCGGGTTGATTTTTAGCATCTGATGACGTGATGAACTAAAGTAAACATTCTAAGCACACCGATGTGATCATACGCTTTAGGTTAAAAGTGTGTTGTTATTATTTTTCTTTCATTATTCAGTATTCCTCTGCGTACCACTAGAAAGAAGCCCGCGTACCACAGTTTGAGAACCACTGCTTTAAAAGTTTAATGATGCTTTATACTTTAAACATTTAAACGTAACATTTTAACAGTATACTGATGCACATTCCTGCACATCAGTATTGATATGTACAAATATATACTGGTACCCCACTGTAGTTCAGTGAGATTATACTTGACTGAAGGCACTTTTACACTTGGTGAAGCCAGAGGTTAATGTCTCCTTATATAATGGTTATATGTGTGGTGTAGAGCACACAGGGGTCAGAGGTCACCTTTCAATCTGCAGCGGTGTGGAGGAGCCCAGCGTATCGGACATCAGCCACGTCAGACCCTTCACCCACATTACCATCTCCTCGTCTGAGGTCGCTGCACACACAGACACAGACACACAGACACACACAGACACACACAGACACACACAGACACACAACTAGCATTAGCAGATGGATGATAATAATGGTTTGGCCATGAGGGCGGCCCACATTTTTATTAATTCATTCACATTTTCTTTCATTCATTCACATTTTCATTCATTCACATTTTTTATTAATTTATTCATTTTCCATTCACTTCCATTTATTCATTCATTCACAAATTCAAAGTCATAAATTCATTCATTCATTCATTCATTCATTCATTAATACATACATTCACATTTTCATTAATTTATTCATGCATTTTTTCATACATTCCCTTTCCATTTATACACTCATTTATTCATTTCCATTAATTTATTCATTCATTCACATTTTTATTTATTAACATTTTCATTAATTCATTCATTCCTATTTTCATTTATTGATTAATTCACATTTTCTTTCATTCATTCACATTTTTATTCATTAATTTACTCACATTTTCATTCGTTCATTCACTCACATTTTCATTCATTCATTACATTTTCATACATTGACTCAGGCCTTCATTTATTCATATTTTCAATCATTCATTACTTTATTCATTCATTTCTATTTTCATATATTGATTTATTCTTTCATTCATTCATATTTACATTCATTCATTAACTCACATTTTAATTTGTTCAATCACATTTTCATTTTCATGAAATTATATTTTCATTCACTCATTTTTTTGTTTATTCACATTTTCATTAATTTATTCATTCATTCATTCCTATTTTATTTATTGATTCATTCACATTTTCATGCATATTTTGATTCATTATTTACTCTCATTTTCATTCGTTCATTAATCTATTTATTCACACATTCACATTTTTATTCATTCGTTCACTCAAATTTTCCTTTATCCATTACATTTTCATTCATTCATTACATTTTCATATATTGATTCATTCTTTCATTCATTCATTAACTCACATTTTCATTAATGTATTCATTACATTTTCATGAAATTATTTTTCATTCATTCATTTGAATTTCCTTTCATTCATTCACTCAGATTTTCATTAATTAATTAATTTTCTATTTTCATTTATTGATTCATTGATTTTTCCTTCATATTTTAATTCATTAATTTACTCACATTTTCATTCGTTCATTCATCTATTTATTCATACATTCACATTTCCATTCACTCACATTTTCCTTTACTCATTACATTTTCATTCATTAAATTTTCATATATTGATTCATTCTTTCATTCATTCATATTATTTTCATATATTGATTCATTCATATTTTCATTCATTCATTAACTCACATTTTATTTTGTTCATTCAAATTTTTATTAATTTATTACATTTTCATGAAATTATTATATTTTCATTCATTCGTTAATTTGCATTTTCATTCATTCATTCATAACATTTGACCCAATCTTTAAAATCTCCCAATTCTCATTTGATGCTCATATTTACCTGCCAGACTGAGGGATTTGAGGCGAAACTCCGTGCCGTAGAGGATGACGAAGCAGTGGGCCTGGTCCGGCCGGGCCGTGGCGTCCTCCACATATCGCTCAAAGTCCCGAGACTTCTGTCCCGTCCGGATCTCCTTAATCTCCCGGATATCAACTAAAAGAGACACAGGACACAGACTTGAGGCACCCATCAGGCCTTTTATATTGTCTTTATACGCGAGAGAGGTTTTCTTCAGAACAGGAAAGTAAAAACATTTCGATCTTTATCAATCTGTATCAACCTAGACGTGTGAATCTTTGGTTTGACAGGGAAGTGATTCAATTCTTTAGAACCAGAGTTAATGAAGTTAACTTCAACACTAACCATTATGCTAAAATATTAAAATGCTAAAGTTAACTGAAAAAATGAAATGCACAGTATATAAAGGCTAAACCTGTTCTCTCATTCACCTGTTCTCTCATTCACAGAGACTCAAAAAGAGAGTCTCTGTGTCGGTGACAAGTAATTCTAATCTAATGAAGCACCTCATGTCATCACATGCCGCCACAAAATTAGTGGCTATGGAGGTGATATTGTGAGCTCTGCTACCAAAGGAGACGAAGCCACGATGTCAAGGAAAATAAAATTAATTTTTCTCCACCGCAAACACTTATTACTCAGACAGAATTAAACAAAATAATATCTAGATATATAGTTGAGGACATGCTGCCGTGTCTCTCACATCCCTTAAAGGATCACGAAACACCAAAACACGTTTTTTGAGATGTTGACAGTCATACATGTGTCCCACGCTGCTAAAAACACTATTAGGACATGTATATTTCACTAAAAAGTGAAAATTGGTTGTTTTTGCGTTGTTTAGAGCAAATTCGTTCTTCCGGTTTGAAAATAAATTTTGAAGCTACGTCACAGCGATGAGATCCTTGTGTAAATTCCAGCGTGGAGACTAGCTGTCTGTACCGACCAGTACAAAGTGACGTCATTGAGTTTTCAGCATTAATTCATGAAAAGACTTCCAAGTCTTTCCAGACCGCCGAATCAGGGCACTCTATTGTGAATGAGATGCAACTTCATTAATATGCATGATATAGCTTCGAAGACTGTTTTACCTGTTACAGTGTTCAGAGAGACGCCACGTTGTGTTGCCAACCGTAATTCAAACAAGTATAAGAAGAAGAATTTTTTTGGTGACATGGGTCATTGGGGGTGCGTTTATAAATATGCCGCAATAAAGGTTTTGTTTCCATTTCCCCGCGATGAGAGCATGGAGCTCCAAGCAGTTGGATTACTAACATGTGACAAAAATATGCTTGTAAGGAAATTTTTTTACCCAAGAGCTTTTAGCATCTGTAAATGGTGAAATCCAGATTTGCCACTCGTCTTCTTTTTAAAAAAGATGCAGTTCCTGTTGGTGTTGATTGTCCTGTCTCTATGGATTTGGTAAGTGTGCGATCAGTGTTCTTTGTTTATGTTTATTCAGATGGCAAAGTTAGTTAGTATCGTCAGCAGTTCTCTTTCAGTTTTTAAAGACACACCTTAGTCAAAATGATTTAGTTACCAAGTTTACAGTACGTTAATATCACTACAATATTACGGACTGAAAGATCCGAAGATGCTGCTCTCCGAATGTAAACATGTAAACACTTTAATCAAACTTTTATTGTCGTGTAGGATATGCCACATTTTGTGACAGGATAGTCTATACACACGGCACTTGCCAAATCTTTGCATCGACCGAGAAATGCGGAGGGTCTTTTTTCCCCATACAGCATGCGGTATCAAACATTCCATTTAAACTACACTCTTCCAGCAGTTCATACTCGCATCCAATGCACCTGACGTTGCTATCAAATCTTGTCCCGCGCCGCACTGTTGCATTGAGTCTTATGTTAGAAATAATTGACTGTAGGTCTGTATTTATTTAGCAGGAAGAGCGCGGTGATTTACACTGATTAAAGTTATTTTAAGATCAAAGTAATGCAAAGGTAGATTATTAAGTGAGTAAATAAAACAGTTGAAGGGTTATTAAATACATACAGAAATGATTAAATGAGCAAATAAGTAAATACATAAATGTTTATATACATTTACTTATTTATACATGTTTGTTTGTTTATTTATTTATTTATTACTAAACGTATATAAACAAATTGAAAAGTAAACATATATAAATAAATAAACAGACAAAGTAAACATAAATAAAAAAATATATATTTATAAAATAAATAAACATGTATAAAAAGAAAAGAAAACATATAAATAAGTAAACAAATATAAATAAAGTAAACCAATATAAATAAATAAAGTAAACCAATATAAATAAATAAGTAAACATATATAAATAAATAAGTAAACAAATATAAATAAAGTAAACAAATATAAATAAATAACATATAAATAAGTAAACAAATATAAATAAAGTAAACGAATATAAATAAAGTAAACTAATATAAATAAGTAAACATATATAAATAAATAAGTAAACAAATATAAATAAGTAAACAAATATAAATAAATAAAGTAAACAAATATAAAGTAAACAAATATAAATAAATAAGTAAACATAAATAAACATTTATATTTATAAAATAAATAAACATATATAAATAAATAAGTAAACACAAATAAATAAGTAAACATATATAAATAAAGAAATAAGTAAACATATATAAATAAAGAAATAAGTAAACATATATAAATAAAGAAATAAGTAAACATATATAAATAAACAAGTAAACATATATAAATAAACAAATAAGTAAACATATATAAATAAACAAACAAACAAACAAACATGTATAAATAAGCATATAAATAAACATATTTATTACTAAACAAACAAATAGAAGTAAACAAATATAAATAAATAAACATATATAAAGTAAACATATAAAAATATATTTATAAAATAAGTGTGAGAGAGTGAGTGCGTTTTGTGTATATGCATGTACGTGTGTTTATGTGTGTGTGTTTGTGTGTCTATTTGGTCATACGTGTTTGTGTACGAGTGTATATGCGTGTTGGTAGTGTGTGTGAGAGAGTGAGTGTTTTGTGTGTATGTGTGTAGGAGTGTATATGTGTATTGGTAGTGTGTGTTTGTGTGTGTCTGAAAGTTAATATGGGTGTTTTCATTGTGTTTGTGTGTGAGTGAGTGAGTGAGTGTGTTGTGTATATGCGTGTGGCGTGTGTGTGTGTGTGTGTGTGTGTCTGTCTATTTGGTTGTGTGTTTGTGTACTAGTGTACTGTATATGTGTTAGTAGTGTGTGTGAGAGAGTGAGTCGGTTTTGTGTATGTGTGTGTGTGTGTGTGTGTGTGTGTGTGTGTGTGTGTGTGTGTGT
>CAIGQW010000317.1:12210798-12225614 GCA_903798125.1 Danio choprae | reverse complement strand
CCCCAACCCTAAACCCAACCTCACGGTAACCTGTTGTGTTTTATTAAGGTCTAGACCTACCCTAACCCTAAACCCAACCTCACAGTAACCTGTTGTGTTTTATTACGTCTACACCTACCCCAACCCTAAACCCAACCTCACGGTAACCTGTTGTGTTTTATTAAGGTCTACACCTACCCCAACCCTAAACCGACTTCACAGTAACCTGTTGTGTTTTAATAACGTCTACACCTACCCCAACCCTAAACCCAACCTCACAGTAACCTAATATGTTTTATTAATATTTGCTCCACCTGCACCACCTAAACCCAACTTGTGGTTTAAGTCCCTCCCACTTGGAGGTCACCCAACTGACTTGCGCTGTAATCCCTCCCACTTGGATGTCTCCGGGCTGCAGCGATACCTACTTGAAGAAAGCTGAAAACTGAAGACATGAACTAATCGCAGAAAAGACGTGGTGTTCAGTAAGGCTCTGTATTAGGCCCTCTTTTGTTTTCAAAAAGTCTGTGTTAAACCAACTCGATCTCGCTGCAATTTGTAACTTTTTTGATCTAGTGGCTAATTCGTAGAAATTCATACGATCTCATTCATACAATTTATTACGATTTGCTCATCTCTCAGTGACGGGTGGGTTTAGGGGTGTGGTTTGGTGCCATGCCTCTTTTTAAATTTTGTACATTTTTGTACGACGTACAAATTCATATGAATTAGCCACTAAACTGACAAAACGTAAAATAGTTACGTTTCCTCATGAGATCAGGCTGGATAAATAAACAACCACGTGCACACACATTTCAGGACAAACTCCTGACCTGGGGTCTCATGTATAAAACATTGCATCGAAACCTTCCTAAATGTGAACGTACTGTACGCCAGAACACAAAAAAAATTACTTGGGTAAACAAATTGAGATTTATAAAACCTTGGGTACACACAGGGTGAAGCAGTGGGTAGCACGATCGCCTCACAGCAAGAAGGTCGCTGGTTCGAGCCTTGGCTGGGTCAGTTGGCATTTCTGTTTGGAGCTTGCATGTTCCCCCCGTGTTCGCGTGGGTTTCCTCTGGGTGCTCCGGTTTCCCCCACAAGTCCAAAGACATGTGGTATATGTGGATTGGGTAAGCTAAATTGTCTGTATGTGTGTGAATGGAAGTGTATGGATGTTTCCCAGTGATGGGTTGCAGCTGGAAGGGCATCCGCTGCGTAAAACATATCCTGGATAAGTTGGCGGTTCATTCCGATGTGGCGACCCCAGATTAATAAAGGGACTAAGCCGAAAAGAAAATGAATGAATGAATGAATTATTCTACTTTTTATGTGTAGTTATGAATACACTTGTTTGTACAGCAAGTAGTTTGACCAATTTTCTGCCGTTTGTTACTCCTAGTCATTTCTCCAATAGGCAAGGTCAATTAAATAAACTATTATTTTCACAAGTAGGCCTAATTAGAGAAGAAAACATTTCATTTGACATCAGGGTTTGTTTTCTCCGTGCCACATGTGGGTTTTGTGTGTGTTCGCAACGTTTATAAATGAGACCCCTGCTGTGTATTTTATTTAAGCTGCTAAATCTCCTTTATGAAGTAGCAACAACAGAAAAAAGGTGATTTAAAACTCAAAGTCCTCATCTGCCATGTCGATAGCCCAGGCGAACTTGTCGCGCTGTGTTTTGCTGTAGATCTTTTCAATCGGGACTCCCCATTTCTTGCACCTGTGAGGGGAAGAAAGCGGTAAACAAGACATCACTGCTGGAGAAAGTCTCTTTCACGAGCATGCTCTTGGCATGGGTAAAGGTCAAAGATATTCTTCAACGCTTTTCCAAAACAAAACCGGCGAGCGGGCCATTGTGTCAATAGGGGAGGTTTTCCAAAAATAAGCCGAGAGGTGGGTTGATGACAGTTCACACAGAAGCAGGAGTCAGGTTTTCTTGGGCCTGAAACGCCACTATTTCCCACCCACGGACATTACATGCAGGAGGAAAACAGCCCATTGTTCCCGCATGTATGTTTTTCCCCTCGTTACTTCGAAGAAATAGAAGTAACCTGAAAACTATTTAGACACTCAAATACTAAAAAGTTGAACTACTTGAATGGAGCTTTTTTACAAAACTGTTATGACCAGGGTTTCTGCAGGTTTCACCAAGTCAAATTTAAGACCTTTTTAAGATCTTTTTAAGACCATTATGAATTAAATTTCCGACTTTTACAGGGCAAAACACTAAAGACTTTTTGTAATGGTCAGTGGAATATTTTTTTACTTGCCCCATTAAAATGAAAAGTCAGTTATTTCTTAGGCACATATATTAAATAATGTGTCAAAACATAGTTATATACATTTATTCATTCTCTTTTCAGCTTAGTCCCTTTATTAATCTGGGTTCGCCACAGCATAACAAACCGCCAACTTATCCAGCATATGTTTTACGCAACAGATGCCCTTCCAGCTGCAACCCATCACTGGGAAACACCCATACAGTCTCATTCACACACATACACTACGGACAATTTAGCTTACCCAATTCACCTATAGTGCATGTCTTCGGACTTGTGGGGGAAACCGAAGCATCTGGAGGAAACCCCCGACAACACGGGGAGAACATGCAAACTCCACACCGAAATGCCAACTGACCCAGCAGAGGCTCGAACCAGCGACCTTCTTGCTGTGAGCCTTCACCGCGCCGCCAGTTGTACACATACTGTACATATTGTTTTATTACCATAACTTTTCTTTCAAAAAAGACAAGTTTTAAAAACTATAATAAACAAAATTTATTCACAACAAGGACCTCTCAGTGGCGCAGTGGGTAGCACATTCGCCTCACAGCAAGAAGGTCGCTGGTTCGAGCCTCGGCTGGGTCAGTTGGCGTTTCTGTGTGGAGTTTGCATGTTCTCCCTGTGTTTGCGTGGGTTTCCTCCGGGTGCTCCGGTTTCCCCCACAAGTCCAAAGACATGCGGTATAGGTGAATTGGGTAGACTAAATTGTCCGTAGTGTATGAGTGTGAATGGGTGTGTATGGATGTTTCCCAGAGATGGGTTGCAGCTGGAAGGGCATCTGCTGCGTAAAACATATGCTGGATAAGTTGGCGGTTCATTCCGCTGTGGCGACCCCAGATTAATAAAAGGACTAAGCCGAAATGAAAATGAATGAATGAATATTCACAACAAACATTTATACATAAATACATGGAGAACTTTTAAACAAATGTTATTGTAAGGATGTAAGGAAGATAATTAAACCATATTGGTAAAACAGAGTTTATCAATTTTACTTTTGTTAAACGTTTTTTTTAGATGGATTGTTGCTTGTACCGATTGGGTAGCATTACAAGGACAAAGAAAAAAATTAAGACCTACAACACCATATTTCAAGGACTTTTTAAGCCCTAAATTTTTGTTTTTGAAATTTAAGACATTTTAAGATGCAGACACCCTGGGTGCTCCGGTTTCCCCCACAAGTCCAAAGACATGCGCTATAAGTGAATTGGGTATTGGGTTCATTCCGCTGTGGCGACTGAATGAATGAATATTAATATTAGGGCGGCGCAGTGGCTCAGTGGTTAGCACTGTCACTTCACAGCAAGAAGGTCGATGGTTCGAGCCCCGGCTGGATCAGTTGGCATTTCTGTGTGGAGTTTGCATGTTCTCCCCGTGTTGGCGTGGGTTTCCTCCGGGTGCTCCGGTTTCCCCCACAGTCCAAAGATATGTGCTACAGGTGAATTGGGTAAGCTAAATTGTCCGTAGTGTATGTGTGTGAATAAGAGTGTATGGGTGTTTCCCAGTGATGGGATGCAGCTGGAAGGGCATCCACTGCGTAAAACATGTGCTGGATAAGTTGGCGGTTCATTCCGCTGTGGTGACCCCTGAATAATAAAGGGACTAAGCCGAAAATAAAATGAATGAATGAATGAATGAATTACCTCTTGTGTGAGGTGTTTGTAATGCAGCGTCTATAAGGGCAGGTCAGTAAATCTGACGTTATTCTCTCTTCTGGCTGCCGTTATCAGTCTCACACTATTGTTTTCTTTCTTCTGAAAGTCTTGATAACACCATCGTGGAGTTTTTCTGTCATTATTTCAGCAAATAGGATTGTAAAAAAAATATTTGTTGTACTCTCCCATCCACTGCACTCTAAGTTTACCCAATCATGATGACTTACACTACTGAGAAACCTGGAAATGTGAAAGAGTTGAGAATGAACACTCACAGTAGACGTGTATTTGTCTTACCAGGAGACGGAGATGCGCGGGTCCAGATAGTTGAGTTTAGAAGTGCCCAAAGCGATCTGTTTATTCTCCTCGCGGTCTGTGGCCTGAACCTCCAGCTTCATAAGCTGCTCAGAAATCCTCTGCACAGCCTTCTTCTTCATCTCCACCGCCCTCGACGCAGCACACGCAAACATTTATTACAGAAAACATACATGGCTTTGAAAAAACACAATTACAACACACACAATTCAACAACAACTCAACTGAAACACAATTACTTCCTAAATCAGTGTTAAACTGCTGTACTAAAGGATCAGGTTATCCAAAATTGAAAATGTTCTCACTATTCTCACTATGTTCACTGTTCTCACTATGTTCTCACATCAAGTGGTTCCAAACCTTTATATATTTATGTTTTAGTCTGTTGAATACAAAATAAGATATTTTGAAGAATGTTGGAAACCTGTAATCACTGAATTTTGGAGATTTTGTGTTTCCTACAATGGAAGTCAATGGTTAAAGCTTTTTAACATTCCTCAAAATATCTTCTTTTGTGTTCAACAGAATAAAGAAACTCATAAAGGTTTGGGCTCGTCTCTGCTTTGATTGGTCACATGACATTACTCTGCTCTGATTGGTCAGATGACCTTACTCTGTATTTATTAGTCAGATGACAATCCTCTGCTCTGATTGGTCAGTTCCAGTACTCTGCTCTGATTGGTCAGATGACACTACTCTGCTCTGATAGGTCAGATGGCACTACGCTGTTCTGAGTGGTCAGATGACCCTACTCTGCTCTGATTGGTCAGATGCCACTACTCTGCTCTGATTGGTCAGATGGCACT
This sequence comes from Danio choprae, assembly GCA_903798125.1. Taxonomy (NCBI): domain Eukaryota; kingdom Metazoa; phylum Chordata; class Actinopteri; order Cypriniformes; family Danionidae; genus Danio; species Danio choprae. Next base: position 12,220,568 of record CAIGQW010000317.1, on the reverse strand, counting down.
ACGCTGCTCTGATTGGTTGTCATGTTGGCAATACAAACCAAACTCTGACAGTTTCAGCTACAAACGCAGCAGCATCTGAGGGTCAAAGCAAACATTGTTCACCCGAAGTCACAGAAGCCAATAGACTGACATTATGTAAATATTTCTCAACCCTATGTGGGTTTGTGCTAGACGTAAGACTCAAATTTCTAACAACTTGTTTAAGGCAAATCAGAATCATTTCTTACTTTTGAAAGACATTTTTTATGTGCCGTTGAAAAATGTGAGACCCTTTATATGCAAAATGTTACAATACAAACTACATAAAAGGTCATATCTAAAACCACATAACAAATGCACTTGAATATATATTGAATACATTTCTAATATTAAAATAAATGTTAGTAATAATTGCCTTATTAAATAAAAACAGAAGAGTTAAGAATTGACCAGCAATAAAAGACTGCTTACTTTTTACTTTTCTCATCATGAAGGGCCTTGGCATCAGCTTTGGCTGCTTTATGTTCCTTCTTAGCAGCAGAAAGCTGCTTCTTTTTCTCATCTATCTACGGAGTGACACGACAGCACAAAATACACATAAGATTTCAGTGTACAGATGACATGGGGGAAAACCCCTGCATAATTCACTGCATGATTCATAATTTCTTCAGGGTTCGTCAAGTCAAATTTAAGACCTTTTTAAGACCATTATGAATGAACTTTCAGACTTCTGACAGACTAAATGGAAAAGAAATGGAAAATATTTTTACTTGCCTCATCAAAAAAAACGTCAAATGTAGATAAAACAAGCAAACTCTAGTTGTGTACATTCACTTTTTTCAACATAATATTGTTTTTACAAGTTTTAAAAACTATAATACACTAAATATATGCACAACAGTCTGTCCACGTCAGTGTCCCCACCAGGTAGTTGTAAATACATGGAAAACTTAAATGTTATTGTAAGGATGATAATTAAACTATATTGGTAAATAGAGGTAAAATTTTGACTTGTGTTAAATGTTTTATTGAGTTGGATTGTTGGCGATTGGATGGCTGTCGACCTGATTGGGTAGCTTTACATGGACAGAGGAAAATTAAGACATGTTTAACATGGTTTAAGACCTACAAAACAATATTTCAGTAAATGTAAGACTTTTTAAAGCCTAAAATTTTGTTTAACAGTGATTGTGAATCCCTCTCACCTTTGTCTGCAGGTTCTGCATGGACTTCTCAAAGGTTTTGGGTGGCGCCCTCTGGTGGTTACAGAGAAGAGCCACGGCTCGGTTGGCTCTGTTATAGGAGAGGATCTTCTCAGGGATGTTCTCACCAGCTGTAACATTCAGGGCAAATGAGTTTCAGGTCATTTAAAAACACCTACAAACAGCTAAGCTCTCTGGGTTTTCTCAAATAGCACAGACACTCACGGCTGGTCAGTTCTTTCAGCTGCTGCTGGAGGGTAATGGAGGCATTGTAAGTGCGAAACACTTTGGCCGTCAATCCATCCATCAGCTCCTGCAGATATTTATTCAGAATCGACGTCTGCAGAACAGAGCAGACCGTTCATGTCACGTTAACCATATAAAGCATAACTTATCATTTATGATATACTTGGGCTGCACAATATATTGTTTCAGCATACCGATATATTGCAATATACACATCCACAATAATCACATCGAAGCACATGCAATGTCGAGTTGTAATTATATTTGATTAGGTGCAATAATGTTGATCCATCATGTAGTTAAAGTTTATTATTTGCATGATTTTAGACCAGTGATTATTGAGCATTTCAAGAGAGCTTAAAAGTACGTTTGTAGCTTTAGATTACAAAGATTATTTATAATTATTTATATGATGAAGACTAGCTAATCATTCAAGCTGTGTCTGAATGCTATACGACTTCTCAGAAAATCAGAAAAGCACTGTTTCTTTCATTTGCATCTTTGCTCTTTTGTATTTATCTATGCTTGTATTTTGATTCTTATTATGTGTTTTGCAGAATAATCCTAATTAGCCTAAAATTTTTATTTCCAAAAAAAAAAGCTATTCAAGTTATATCTGGTGAAATTGTATTTATTGCAAAATATATTGCAGAAAATCAAAATATCGCAATACGCAATAAATCGCAATATAATAACCTGTATGATACACACATTTCTAAAGCCTCAAACTGATCAACATGCTCTGTATGACTCTGATTTATACATTTTTATCAAGCAAAAGCTCATTCAGTATTATTCTAAAACTGTCCACCCCTGATCGTGATTCATGTATGAAAAACTGGTATATTCTTAAGTGATATTTTAATATTACATTTACTGGACTGAAGCAACATAACTTTACTTGACTGTCCATCTTTTTTCCTTTCTTTTTTTAGAAAAACCATGCTAAAATCTGAGTATCAAAAATGATCCGTCTTTTGGGAAGGTTTGTTTCCAGAACCTTTACTTTCTCTGTTCTTCAGTGGCAGAAAGATTTACCAGAGCTCCTAAAACTCCCACTCCTCAATATAGAGGTGAATGACTTAAGCTAGAATTCATATCACAATATTTTTCACTGTCTAGATGATATAAATATTATTATAACTACAGCTAAATTATAAGCAAAGTATGAATTTGAACCTTACATAACTGTTAATCATGAGTAGGCTCACACGGAATGTGCGCGTGCAGAAATATGAAGATATTTATCTTTACTTATCATTGAGTCTATTTATTTACTTATGTAAAGGTGTGTAAATATATATATGTTTAGTTTTTATTATTTATTTATTTCATGTGTTAAGTTTTTAGTTACTTTACTTTAAAAATCATTACGCATAAATCTGCAGATTTGCTTTTCCAAAATTCTGCACAGAAAGAGCAAAAACTATTAATTTTAAAGCACGAGGGACTGGACACAGACCTAGAAAGTCTATTCTATAGCAAATAAAATAGATGAGGTAGGCCTGCATTAAATATTTCGTAAAATAAAATAACATTTTGATTGAACACAGGAGATGAAAAGTGCATTGCTACACAGAAAACAAGGTAATAACAAGCTCAGTTATGTTGAACAGAGATCTCCCTGGTTTCAGAGACACGGATAAGGGCTAGTCTTAGACTAAATTAAATGTATGAGCTGTCTAAATTGAAAATATCTTGCAGTGGTATAAACAAAATTCTACATCAATGCCATAGAAAAGTTTCAAGATACACACCAGAAATGTGTTTTCCTAGTCATTTCATAATTTAGTGAAGCCTAGTAAGGTAAAGAAAACTAAACATTAACCTCAGCTTTTGGTTCCTGATAGAAACTGAGAGAAACTTTACCTGTGATTTACAAGGTACCAGAGTTTGCTTAAATTGCTGCCACTGTTTACTTGGCAATTAACTTTTGCATCTTCACTAAATTTCTTCCTACACTGCAAAAAATGCTTTTCTTACTTAATTTTTTTGTCTAGTTTCTCTTAAATCAAGAAGCATTTCCTAGACATGCAAAAATATAGTCTTGTTTTAAGAAAATAATGTGAAAATTAAGTGGGTTTTCCCTTAAAACAAGTAAAATAATGTTGTTTCAAAGCGAAAACAAGATTTTCTTTTGCGTACCCCATTGGAAACAACACAATATGCTTTACTTGTCTACAAAAAGCTTCTTGATTTAAGTATTTTTGGATATTTGAACGAGAAACGAGACAAAAACTCAAGATTAGAAAAGTATTTTGTTGCAGTGTAAAGTATGAGCTCCATATTCTCACTATATTATACAAAAACAAAACCTGACGCATCGAAAAAACAAAACATAAATACACCATTTGTATATACATTGTTTTATTATATACATTATAATAAACTGTTCCAGTCAAAAAATGCAATTATTCCTGAGTAGTATTTAATTAGCAAGGTTTAAACAAGATGCACATTTCTTAACTTTAGCTTAACTCTAAATGACTTACATTGAGTCGGTCAAACAGATCATCTTCAGACTGCTTATTCTCCAGAAACAGCTGAAGGTTTTTAAAGACCTAACACAACAACAAACAAATGACATAATTATTAGTTATTAAAAGAGAAGGATTTTTGTGTCCCTCCTAGCCAGACGCCGTATTCTACTACATTGAAAATGATCTGCTCCACCCACTCACTCCATGTGGATTAATGACGTTTTTCACGAAGTGGACACTGTCTGAAGGGTTCTTCCAAAAACGCCCACCCTACTCTGCCTCTGATTGGCAAACGATGGAAATGTACTCTATCTAAGCCAATCATCACGTTCTCAGTTACACCACGTTCACAGACACACCAATCATCATCACTGGTTGGTTATGTGTCCTGCCTAAGCCCCAAACACACGCACACGCACGCACGCACGCACGCACGCACGCACGCACGCACGCACGCACGCACACACACACACACACACACACACACACACACACACACACCTCAGTAAAAGACAGGTCATATGGCTGAGTGACGCTGCTTGCACGCTTCAGTGTTCTCAATTATAGTAACACACATTTTATTGTCAGTAACGGCGTTGTAACGAGGGAAACAGTAATTCATTTGATTACTCGTTACTGAAAAAAGTGTTCAGATAGTTACATTAGTAACACCATTAGTAGCACCGTTTATTCATAGCGCCGTTATTCCTATCACTGATTAAATCGTAGTAAGGTGATTAGAGTCATGCGATGCTGAAAACTGGAGTAATGATGCTAAACATTCAGCTTTACGTCACAGGAATAAATTAATCTCGATCTTTAAATGATATTTTATTTGTTCTGAACAGTTTTATTGTGAATGTCATTGAGTAACTAAACTATGTAGTTATTATTAACCTTCAGAATCTTTACATTTGTAAATTTTTGGACGTTATAAAAATCATTTTAGACCCTTGTTTAGTTTCCTTCTCTCTCTATATGTCAAAACGTACAATAACAATCTAAAATATGTGATATTTGTAATTTTTTTAGAAAATTTCTATAAATAAACTTTATAAACAAAGTGAAGAACAAATGTGAGCCTGGACCACAAAACATTACATAATTTTTTGGAAACTGAGATCATCTGAAAGCTGAACGAATAATCTTTCCATTGCCACTGATGTGTCAGGACAGGACAAAATTAGGCTGATATACAACTATATAAAAATCTGGAATATTGAGAAATATCGCCTTTTAGGGATGACTCCATACCATAATTTGGATAAGGTACGATACCTGAATGTACTTGGCATCGATACTAAATTCATACCATAGATGACAAATTACCAGCCCCAAACATTGAATTTTAGGGGGGTTTTCACACTTGGTCCGAATGCCTAGTCCGAACCCAAGTTCGATAGTCGGCTGGTTTATGTTCACATTGTCTTTTTTCCTTCTGAACCGCGGTACGCTTGCGTCATCAAGCTGCTGTTTTGTGTACAGCTGCTGCTAGGTGACAGCCACTAAAGCAAAGCGACAAAATGGATACGTACGCATATCACGGTCGTTCTGCTTTTACTGAATCTTTTGATTTTGTTATCAAAACTAAGATACAGAGAGGCACTTGCATCTATCTGCCGCAAAAAATATTAAAAACGTTCAGAACATCACGTGATGTCTGCAGAAGTTGTTTTTGGAGAAGACAAGCAGACATTATCAATGTTTGCACTGAGTCAGTCCCGCTTGTCGCCAAGGTAGGTGATACACGAATGAATGTTATGAAAACTAAAGTTTGTTGTACAGTTGGGGCCTCACAGTGGCGCAGTGGGTAGCACGTTCGCCTCACAGCAAGAAGGTCGCTGATCGCTGGTTCGAGCCTCGGCTGGGTCAGTTGGCGTTTCTGTGTGGAGTTTGCATGTTCTCCCTGTGTTGGCGTGGATTTCCTCCGGGTGCTCCGGTTTCCCCCACAAGTCCAAAGACATGCGGTACAGGTGAATCGGGTGCCCGTAGGTGTATGAGTGTGAATGGGTGTGTATGGATGTTTCCCAGAGATGGGTTGCAGCTGGAAGGGCATCCGCTGCGTAAAACATATGCTGGATAAGTTGGCGGTTCATTCCGCTGTGGTGACCCCAGATTAATAAAGGGACTAAACCGAAATGAAAATGAATGAATGAATGTACAGTTGGCGGTTCACTTCCGTTATTTGGTACGATTGCATTCATATCAGAAGTGAACCGTACCAGAGTTCGCATGAACCGTACCCCGGACCCTGTCTTTTAGGTGGACCCGGGTTCAGAAGGCAACGTTCACACTAGCTAAATGTACCGTACTCTGACATCAAACGAACCTGGGTGTGGACCGAAAGTGCTTGTGTGAAAGCACCCTTAGTCTAAATTGTCATATAAACCCCAAATGCAAGATTAGTACACAGCAAATAAATACAGTTTAAAGGTTAATATTGTAATAATTTTTGGCCTAAAAGAAAATATCTATCATTTTGATCCATACCAAGTATTTGTGAGCTTTTGCCAAAAATATACTTGTGCAACAGTTTTGTGGTCCGGGTCACTAATGAAAGCTCCTTCCACAACAGCAGGCTCTCTCTTACTCTTTTCTCCACAGGGATTTTGTTGTAGTAGCGGATGGAGTCTTTTCCCAGGAAGTCGAACTCCACCACGTAGTCCTGTCCGTCCAGTTGTGGATGCAGTTTGATGTGCTCCACCCGCAACGAGCAGCAGCCCACCGTATCCGCCGTCTCCCCCTCGTCCTTCTCATTACCAGCCCTCAGAGCCAACTAAACCAAAAACACACACACAGGACAATGCTAAAGCTGCGGTCACGCTAGAGTTTGAACATGCAAAATTCTGTTGTACTGTGCTGCGAAAAGGGGCAGGATAAAACAAGATGATTACACATCAATAAAGATCATGATTGCTCCATATTTAAAATTTCTGTACAGTGAGGTTACATTTTGATCTTTTATTGGTCTCACGCAATCACATGATGAGATTTTGCAGGTCAGAGTTACATTTACATCTAGATATTTAGCAGACGCTTTTGTCCAAAGAGAATTAAAATTGAGGAGGCATATAGCGATTCAAGAAGGAGAGGCAATACACACAAGAAGTGCTGATTATACAAAAGGAACTGTTAGTGTTTAGAGAATTAAGTGCTAGAGTAAGGAGAGGGGGGTGGTTTTTTTTTTTATAGAGTGTAGTGTTTTGCATTTGGACTGCCTAGTTTACCCACTGGGTTTCAGTCTTACACCTTTAATAGCTCTAAAAAACCCCTTTTTTACGAGTGAAGATGAGACAGCTGTACTGCAGAGGTTGTAGTGAACTTTGATGAAGACAGACCTTGTCAATGAAATACAGTGCGACCGCTCTCTGCCTAATCCTCATCTCTTTGCTCCTCCAGTCCTCCCGGTACTGCGCCCGGATGCGTTCCACACACTTCTTCAGCCGCCGCGCCGTCTCATACTTCTGCCAGTCCTTCTCTCCCTGAGACACACACACACACACATTTACAACCGCTAAAAAAAACAACAACTCACATTTACAATCAGTTCAACATCTAAGTCAGCACTTAACAGTAGCGGTGGTGTATGATACTGCTAAAATTATATCAATATCTCTGTCTTTGGGGCTTATTTTTTCAATAACATTCATTCATTGTCCTTCAGCTTAGTGCCTGGTTTATCAGAGGTCGCCACAGCAGAATGAACCACCAACTACTACTATTTACGCAGTGGATTTTCAATAACAATAATTTACAAATATTTTGCAGAGCATGTTATTGTGCTTGTTTAACCCAGCAATGAATAAATATCTTTCACCTAAGCACAGCAAGTGGCAGGACGTCTCTGCCTTACTGACTGATTCACTGAATCATTCGTTTTGATGATTTGTTAAAAACTGCTGATTCATGTAGAACCCAAGCAAGTGGCCATCTTTATGAATAGATCACTCACACAATCTCATTTGCAGTGTTACTCATGTGCTTATATTGATGTGATATGATGATTTTTGATCATGGACAATTAAAATGTCTCGACGATCTGCTTTTATAGAAATGTGGTAGTACTGTGCTACAGCGCTCATGGTATCAGCTGCAAGCCACATTTAATACTTAAGAACATATGTAAAACAAATGATTCCTGTGATGTTAAAGCTGGATTTTCAGCATCATTCCTCCAGTCTTCAGTGACACATTATCCTCCAGACATCACTGTAATTTACTGATATTAATGTTATAATTTAAAATATATATTGAACATGGTGTTCCACAGGGGTCTGTTTTGGGTCCTATACCTTTGGTCCCATACCTGTTAACAACACTCAATCCTTCATTTTCCTTCGACTTGGTCCCTTTATTTATCAGGGGTCGATACAGCAGAATGAACCACCAACTTATCCAGCATGTTTTACGCAGCGGATGCCCTTCCAGCCGCAACCCAGCACTGGGAAACACCCATACATTCTCACATTCACACACATACACTACGGCCAATTTAGCTTATTCAATTCCCCTATAGCGCATGTGTTTGGACTGTGGGGGAAACCGGAGCACCCGGAGGAAACCCACACCAACACAGGGAGAACATGCAAACTCCACACAAAAACGCCAAATGGCCCAGCAGGGGCTCGAACCAAAGGTCTTCTTTTGCTGTGAGGCGACAGCGCTACCCACTGCGACACTCATAAATAGCATTCATTGCAATAGAAATCTATTATAATAGGAGTACAAATATTTTTACAGTCACTTTTCACTCATTTTGCTTCTGCGATAAATTAAATATGAAAATTAAAATTAAGTTACTTACTGACCCCAAACATTTGAAGAATATTGAAAATACATCAACATCTTTTGTTTGGTCATTTTGACAATCAATAAAGCAATGAAAAAGAGCTTTAAGATAATCATTCTTATGCAAATGAAACATTCCTAATACTATAATAATAACAAAGATATATATTCAGATATTCAGTGATTTAAAAATGTTACTGCCCACAGATTCTTCATTACATCCAAAATACGTCATACCTCAAGCACCAGCTATGACCAATGTTATCTTCTATGTAGTAAAATGTAATTGAAAGCGCACATTTGGTATTGTCTGAGAAGTGTGTGTTTGTGACCTTGATTCTGGAGCTGGGGTTGAGCATGATGTACTTGATGGAGCCCTGAATGTTCTCCGTCCAGGACACCAGCCAGGTGACTTTATTATCATGACGGACCTCCTTCCACCTGGTGCCCGCCGGCGCTTTGGGCTGAACTGAGTCTCTGAGGACAAAACACATCATCTCCATCTTACACACGTACACACATTTACTGCTCTGAGAAAAGGGATTCACTTTAAGATGAAAGGGAAATCTATAAGATGTGAACTCTGACATGAAAAACTTTTCTTCTGTTGAGGATCCGTATGAAAGATGTTGTCAGAGTCTGAATGTGACAGAAATTTTTTTTGCATAACCAATGATTGATCTTATCCACCCGCATCCCCTAATATGCAATGTCAAGAGAGTGAGCCCATAAGCTAACGTAAACTGCACACACTTGATAATGTAATGTACAGTATAAAGTCGTGGACGCGTGTCACAGCGCAAAGCATTATCCTTTAAATGTCAGTGCTTAATCAGTAATCGATAAGGTCTATCAATTAAAAAGGTTATTGACAATTAATCGATCATCAAGTTATCGTTAACATCTCTAATATTTATATACATATATATATATATTCATTCATTCATTTTCATTTCAGCTTAGTCCCTTTATTAATCTGGGGTCGCCACAGCGGAATGAACTGCCAACTTATCCAGCATATGTTATACGCAGCGGATGCCCTTCCAGCTGCAACCCATCTCTGGGAAACATCCAT
>CAIGQW010000317.1:12149459-12170590 GCA_903798125.1 Danio choprae | reverse complement strand
AACAATAATAAAGTTGAAAAAAATTAAGTGGTTGTGTGTAAAATTGGAAGCAATCAGAGTATGGCTGTTTGTAAAGCATACAGCGCCATCTGCTGTTAAAAACTAGCCTAGAGCGCCTTCTGCTGTTAAAAACTAGCCTAGAGCGCCTTCTGCTGTTAAAAACTAGCCTAGAGCGCCGTCTGTTATTTAAAAACTAGCCTAGTGCGCCGTCTGTTATTTAAAAACTAGCCTAGTGCGCCGTCTGTTGTTTAAAAATTAGCCTAGAGCGCCGTCTGCTGTTAAAAACTAGCCTAGAGCGCCGTCTGCTGTTAAAAACTAGCCTAGAGCACTGTCTGTTGTTTAAAAATTAGACTAGAGCGCCGTCTGTTATTTAAAAACTAGCCTAGAGCGCCGTCTGTTGTTTAAAAATTAGCCTAGAGCGCTGTCTGCTGTTAAAAACTAGCCTAGAGCACCGTATGCTGTTAAAAACTAGCCAATAGCGCCATCTGCTGTTAAAACCTATCCTAGAGTGCCATCTGCTGTTAAAAACTGGCCTAGTGCCATCTGCTGTTAAAAGCTAGCCTAGAGCGCCGTCTGCTGTTTAAAAACTAGCCTAGAGCACCGTCTGCTGTTAAAAAACTAGCCTAGAGCATCGTCTGCTGTTAAAAACTAGCCAAGAGCGCTATCTGCTGTTAAAAGCTATCCTAGAGTGCCATCTGCTGTTAAAAAAAACTAACCTAGTGCGCCGTCCACTGTTAAAAACCAAGCTCAGAAATAATTGAAGAGAGAATCGTGATGCATTTTGTATAGATGCAGAATTTATATCTCAAACTATTTTTTTCCTTATGTTGTAGGCCAGATTAACGTGAAAATGTTTGATAATATACAGCCTATTGTCTTAAAACATTTGGTGCTGTAATGAACGCCAACAATCTGAATCGTGTTAAAAGGCACTCGAAATGTTTCTAGAATAAATAATAATAATTCTGTGTGATTTATAAGCATGTTTACCCATGGGGATCTCAATTTTGTCCCCCACAGTGACAAGTCCCCATGAGTCTGTGTGGATTCCATACATAAGTCCATACCTCAACACAGACATAAACCGGTGTATCGGATCATACATCTGAAAACAGCATCATCACATACCTGCTCCTCCGTCTCAATGACGAGGGAATCACCTGCAGACAAAAAAAGTGTTTTAGTTGTATTCTGTAAAAAGTTATGATGTTATCACATTTTCTTGTGTAGAGTTGAAGCTTTCATCACATTATATGGTATTACCATGACAATGTTCTAAACTGCAAAAATGTTTTACAGTTACTAGTAGGGATACTCCGATCAGGAATTTTGCCGCCGATTCCTTGTCATGGTGATTGGGGTCGATAGCATATACCGATTCTGATGCGTCAAGCTTTAGAATGCATAAAGTTGATTTTCCCTCTAAGTATGACACTTAAGATCTCTCCTTACTTAAGATAATAAATGAAGATTGCTGCATATAATCCCTTAAACATGCCTCTCATAAACATTTAGTGTGGACATGTCATGGTCAGAAGCAGCTTTACAGAAAATATTAGATAAAACAGATAAAAAAAAAAATAAAAAAAAAAGTTGTCTCGTCTCCATGATTTTTTGGGTATTTTATCTAATATGCAGGCATCATAGAGCCGTTATGAATATGTGCAAGACTCACGGAGCTTCTGGCAGAGCTCATACGGTTGGATGAGACCATAGAGGAGATCGCTCTGCTCGCGTCACAGCAACTCAAAACACTGGATGTGCATTGGCTGCAACAAAGAGACCATCACTCGACTGAGTCGTGCCTACAAACTGTATAAACAGAGGCCGCACCACATCTGTATGCATTTAAGCTGCTGTGTTGGGGCGATCACTCTCGCCCCCTCACATCATTTACCTCCTCAAGTATTGTAGCGCTGCTGATGAGCAGATTACCAGATTGGCAAGTACTGATTGAGTCATAAAATGTGATTATCGGCCGATACCGATCTCCAGCCGATCGATCGGAGCATCCGTAGTTACTAGAGGGGTGATAAAAGTGGGGTGGTCCAAAGTGTAATTTTAAGGCTTGGTTGTGTTTATAAGATGCAAAGCAATGTGTGCTCATGCTTCATTTGTAGAAAATCAGGTTATTTTTTCATATATCTTACTTTGATTATATACAGCTACTCAGCTAACATGAAAACAACTTTCATATTTCCTAGTTCCTCTGAAAGGCCCACCCTCAAGAGGCTCTGATTGGTCAGCTAACATAATGTGTTGTGATTCGCGGATTGGCTCCAGTCACGCCCCTACAAGCACGCGTTTTGTAAACAGTCAGTCAGAGCAGCTGTTAGCAGCATTAGCTATCTGAATCAGACACAAAAATGAAGAGCACAGCTCTCTAAAATAAAATCTGACAAGTGTCTTTCACATATATTGGGAATAAGCATGTGTAAGTAATATGAAACGTTCACATATCTTTTGTGAGTTTGTTATTTGAGATGTAGAACGCAGGGAAAGCGGCTGCATATAGAGACACTGCAGCGCTGCTGAAGATTGTGGGTGTTTACAGCAGTTTGACTGATCTCTGGCCACACCCCTTCGCTGTGCGTGGTGAATGTGCATAACCCGAAGCCCTTGTGATCTCACTAATCCGGATGTATTTTTTGTAGTCCCCAAACTTCGTTGGATGTAGGCTTTGCTAAGCTAACTCTGTAAAAGCCAATGTCTCCCTTTGCATTGAACTTTAAGCATATTATATTCAGACATGTTGTTTATGTTCACACAGCTACATTACACATCAACTAAAGTTTAAAATATGATATCATAATGGACCACCCCTTTAACTGTAAATTTTCAGTACATAAATCAATAGTCCTACATGTTGCACTTCAGTCAGCAATAGTCTAAACATGAACTCTTGACAAACTTATATAATCCCAAGATGTCTTTGGAAAAAAAGTCCATCCTGACCAAATTTGCCCACTGGCCTCTGTCCATCATGGCCTCCCAACCATCCCCATATCCAGGGGCGTAGTGGACATTTTAAAAGTGGGGGGGACAGGTGTATGAAATCCAAAAGTTTACATTCTTATTCACCAGTTTCTGAATGGTCTGTCTCTAAAAGTGAGGGGGACGCATCCACCCGGTTGCTACGCCCCTGCCCATATAATTGGCTTCATCACTCTGTCTCCTCTCCACCAATTAGCTGGTGTGTGGTCTGGTACAATATGGCTGCCATCGCGTCATCCAGGTGGATGCTGCACACTGGTGCCGGATAAGGAGATTACCCCCAATGTGTAAAGCGCTTTGAGTGTCTAGAAAAGCGCTATATAAAAGGAATTATTATTATTATTAGCATTATTCCCAAAATTCAAAGTGGTTCAAAAACACTACAGTATTTACCATAAGCTACGATAGTATTTTCTCCCCAGTTTCACGTGATAGTGTTCTCACCGGTAATGCTGCTGACTGGCCTCAGTGAGACGCTGCCGTCGGCGGACAGCAAAACACCGTCGGCGCCCGCGTACACGACAGTCCTCCGGGTGTGATGAGAGAACAGCGAGCAGAGCTGGAAACCCAGAGCCCAGGCCTGCTCCTCACTGAGCGGCTGATCCTGGACCTGCAGCAGCTCCTCCAGAGACATGAGCTGAGCACAAGACAGCATCTGACCGTACAGACACAAGTCCATCACCCGCAGAGCTGTTGTTCTAACGTTAACCTGTCAGATTTTCCTACCAAGAAGACTTTTCCTTCAAGAAGACGCAAACAACACGAGAGCCAGTGAAAAAATCACTTCGACGATAACATAAAAAACGTGTCCACTTCCAGACGCTTCTCAGTTCTTCTTCTCCGTAATGAAGATGAACCTAATTAACTACACCTGAAGAATGAATCAGTTTGAACAGTCTTGTAGAGTTCAGAACGGTGAGTCACTTCTAATGAATCGGGTTGTTCAGACCGGTTTTTCAAAACAAGACGACTACCATAACGATAAATATAAAAGGAGTTATATGCACAAACACATGATTGTAAAGTATCTTATGGAAAATATTAATTTAAAACAGAAATCTGTGAGGGGTTTCTCATTTATGCTGAGCACTGTAAAGTGGAGTTAATTGCCATAAAGTTTTCATTTTTCTTTTCTTGATAGATTATAGTTTTGAAATATAGTTTTTATAATTGTTCTTGGGGCCTCACAGTGGCGCAGTGGGTAGCACGTTCGCCTCACAGCAAGAAGGTCGCTGATCGCTGGTTCGAGCCTCGGCTGGGTCAGTTGGCCTTTCTGTGTGGAGTTTGCATGTTCTCCCTGTGTTGGCGTGGGTTTCCTCCGGGTGCTCCGGTTTCCCCCACAAGTCCAAAGACATGCGGTATAGGTGAATTGGGTAAGCTAAATTGTCCATAGTGTATGGGTGTGTATGGATGTTTCCCAGAGATGGGTTGCAGCTGGAAGGGCATCCGCTGCGTAAAACATATGCTGGATAAGTTGGCGGTTCATTCCGCTGTGGCGACCCCAGATTAATAAAGGGACTAAGCCGAAATGAAAATGAATGAATGATAATTGTTCTTGTTTCCTTCATCTTCTATTTCTGCTCTCATTAATTATTCGTTACAAGTCAAATACATTATACAATATACATTATATATAAGTCAAAAGTTTGGATTCAGTAAGATTTTGTTGTTGTATAATAAGCTTATTCTGCTCACAAACATTGTATTTATTTAAAAAAAAAATGTACAGCAAAACTTGTGAAATGTTATTGCAGTATTAAATATATTATTACATATTACACTATGTATTTATATTATTTTATTGACTGCATTTTAAAATGTAATTAATTCTTGTGGTTTAAAGCTTTTATGCATGATTATTATTCAGTGTAAATGTAATCAGGTGATTAACAGCATTAGTTGCGTTATCTGGGTACTTTTTTATTATGATTATCATAAAAGGGGCTATAAGTCCTTTGGGGCGGGACTATCAGTCCTTTAGGTTGGAGCTACCAGTCCTTTATGGTGTGGCTATCAGTCCTTTAAGGCGGGGTTATCAGTCCTTTAGGTCGGAGCTACCAGTCCTTTAAACTGTGGCTATCAGTCCTTTAGGTCGGAGCTACCAGTCCTTTAAAGTGTGGCTATCAGTCCTTTAGGGAGGAGCTACCAGTCCTTTAGGGTGTGGCTATCAGTCCTTTAGGGCGGGGTTATCAGCTTTTAAGCTGTGGCTACTAGTCCTTTAAGGTGTGGCTATCAGTTCATTTAGGGAGGAGCTACCAGTCCTTTAAGGTGTGGCTATCAGTTAGTTTAGGGAGGAGCTACCAGTCCTTTAGGGCAGGGCCGTCAGACCTTGTTTTGTTTCTGCTCTGAATTCGTCCATTCAATCGGTTCCCGAAGAACAAAATCATGAACCATCCTTTAATATTTTTCAGGAGTTTCTTGTTGATGTATGTCAAGAGAAAAAAAACGGACAATCTTATGTGCAACTTTAAACACAATTTTGAAAAATGTTGGAAACCTGTAACCATTATTTTTTCCACCTATGGAAATCAATGTTACCAGCGTTCTTCAGTATATTTTATTTCGTCTTCATCAGAAGAAAGGAAACTGATGAGGGTTTAGAGCCACATGTAGGGAAGTAAATTGTAAGTAAATTTATTTCTTTGGGTGAGCTACGCCTTTAAGACCAATGATATTGTCTATTTATAGCACCCATCTGTTTATGTTTCTTACATGATAGAAACACCTAAGTTCGCGCATGAGCTCCCACCAGCATGTTTTACTGACAAAAACCAACGCAAGTCAAATGTACACTTGTAAAAAATAGTTTAATGCATGTGATTCAGGGGCTAAATGAGTGACCACGGGTGCTGACAGTATTGAAATGCACAATTAATTCATGATGGTGGGTGGGGGGGAACGTTAAAATTCTCATTCGGTCACATTTTTAATATGGTGATACTACAGATGTGATTAAGTCTGCGTCACATGATTAATCCAGATTTGATTAATATTAATTTTAAAAAAAGTCACACCAAAACAATGACGTACAAACACACCATACACAGTTCTACACATGATCTTATCTAGTAGCCGGAGGCAAAATACAGTATCATGATTAAAAAAAAAAAAGAAGAAAAAAACTTTCTGTACAGGTTTATCTTGCTCAGAGCAACAGGAAAAAAACAGCAGATAAAACTACTAATAATGTACAATTCACAGGTTTATTCAGCTGTCGGGATTACTTCGACTTCCTTCGTTTTGCCTGGGTGGGACTGGCTCCAGTGTTTGATTCTGGAAGACAGCAGAAATAAAAATAGTACTTTAGCCATCAATAATAATAATAAACGTTAATTTGTTGTAAACTGTGATATAAAGTGGATCATTAAACACATCCTGGATATAAAAAGAGCACTAAAATAGAGATGAACATATTTCTGCCTGATTTGATCTAGTTGACTAGTAGTGATGGGTCATTCTTGAACAATTTGTTCATTTTGAATGAATCTTTAATCTGACTCGGGAACATTGAGTCATCTCAGAGATTGATTCGTTTATTTGTGTATGCGCACATAGAAAAGGGGAGAAGATTATGTTGGGTTTGAGTCATTTGTTCATGCAGTTAAAACATGATGGCTGTGTCCGAAATCGCCTACTACTCAGTACTGCATTTGAATTTGAGTTTACTACTCGACCGTTAGAAAAGTACGTTCTATATAGTATTAATGTGAGTAGTATGAATGGAGCTCAGACGTACTACATCCGCCATTTTGTCATCGTCACGTGACCTACCTTTCTAAACTGTATTTAAGTGTCACAATAGGGGATTTGTTTAACAATGTAAATGAAATCAAACTGAAAACTGACCACAGAACTGTGATACAAACCAAACCAACGCTTTTGTGAACTGTCTAACCCCTAGTCATAAGGCCATAATGGACAGTGCCAATGTTTGGCCAGGATGACAGGGACATTTTTCGAAGGGCATCTTGGGATTTTTAATGACCACAGAACATCAGGACCTCAGTTTAACCCTTGTGTACTGGTCAAATGGACTACCCTTTCGTTATGTTTGTGGCTGTTTTTGCCTCATTGACCTCCCTTATAACCACAGCAAAGGCTTGACATCATATAATCATTCATTTTTGATTGTTGGTGGTTTTCCCTGTTGGGAAGTGGTCAAATTTGTAATTTTTACTGTTGATCATCAGTTGGCACCATTAACCCTTTAGACAGGCATGTGCAAAAAAAAAGTTTCAGGCTTTTATATGGAATTTTTTATTTTATATTATACGGTGTCATGGCTTTGCAATAAAAAAATTTCATTATAAATGGAAGTCAATGGAGCAAAAACAGCCACCAACCTAATAAAAAGTGTGGTAAATTTGTCCAGAGTGTATTGTTGAGTTTTTAAACATTTTCCAAAAGATTTTCCTAAAATATGTCAAAATAAAAATCATTCCATTTGCTGAAACACAGAGACATTTGTGGCCAAATTCCGACTCAAAATCACCCCAGAGTGGATGAAAACATCCCCCACAGCACACAAGGGCTTACGTCTCATCCGTAAGATGGTGCTCACTGACATATTGGTGTCCTCATCACTATAATGGGAAATTAGGACTCACACAGACTGCAGGATTAGCACCCCCTACTGGCCTTGCTAACACCTCTTCCAACACAACTTAGTTTTCCCTTAGTTTCCCTTAGTCCCTGCTTAGCTTCAGTGGGTGTTCATGTGAGCTATAAAGAGCTGCTGTTGAGGTAAAGTTATGTTGAAAGAACAACCTGATTAAGGACTAAATACAAAGTAATAAATACCATTTTCTAGCTCAATCTGTATATTTTAATATGTGCTGAAGGAACTAGTCGAAACTTGGTCACAGGCTGCATAACTTCAGTTAAAGACGATTTGACAAAATAATCAATTACCTGAGAGCTCAAAAAATGCCCGGTGAAGTGAGCTAATAGATGGCATAGCCTGGAGACCCAGGTAAGCAAATCATTTTTATACTTTATTTATAAATAAAGCAGAATATAAATATATTTTCACATTTTATTCTGCTCAAATGAACGAAATGACTCAAGGAGGTGGGATGATGCTCGAGACTCGAAGGTCAGAGTTCATAAAACGATCTGAATTTCCCCATCACTAATGACTAGAACTAGTGACCTTTTCCCGTGTTAGAAGAGACTGAGCCAGGGCGAGCAGCTCTTTTTCTCTGTCCGTTGTCAGACGCTTCCTCCTCGGGCTCCTTGTCTGTTCGTGAGCTTCGTCGACTAGGACCTTTTGCCTTCTCAGTGGAGGCCCTTGTATCCCTGGACAGGGAAGAAGGGCAACGGAGACAAAAAAAAATCAACCAGAAGGTTCACAGAGCGCAGTTAGTCTGCAGTCGTACAGTCAGTTGTATGCTATATACACACACTAGTTTTCTGCTGTTTTAAAATTGAGGAAATGAGCACTTCTGGCCCCTGTGCCACTGAGGAATTCATACTTGCTGTTTTTCCTCATCTACCACAGATAACGTCCGTCTTGTAATGACCATATTTACTAAACGGTCATGCTGCCCTGCGCACGGACACGTGCAGGGGATCTACAGGTCTGGTATATACATACCTTGGGGCTAAGTTGACGGGCGTCTTTCTTTTCTTTGCCCATCTGTTATAGAAGTGGAAAAACAGCGGTAAACTGCTTTGATGCTGAACAACATTTTTTCCTCCTTCCCCATATTTAAGTAAAGATCAGGTTAAAGAATGATTTCATGAATCATTCCATGATTAGTGTCATGAGGTGAGATCATTCAGATTAATCAATTACTCTGATTGAAACACTGAATCAACAAATGTATGAAACACAGCCATTTTAAAATTCAGAGAGAATCACTTTTAGAAATTAAAATGATGATGAGAAAGACAGAGGTCAGAGAGTCTTCACACATGATTGTGAGCATGAGGATAGCGTATAGCTTATTAATGCATTTTGCTTACCCTTGCTCTGCTGCAGTGGTAACTCCTTGTTCTGTTAAAAAAAAAAACGAACAAAGAAATTAACTTAACATTGATTCATACTTTTGTGTTTGCCTATTTCATCCCTGGAAGCTGACCTAAGTCACGTGGTACTGATGGTGCCACAGAATGGAAAACTGTATATGCCTAGCATTGCTTGTCAAAGATCAAGACTTATCAGTGTTTTCAATTAAATAACGTTCATTTTGGGTTTCAGACATTTTAAAACATATTTACTAACAAAATAAAACGTTTGTGGTTTGTAAAAAAAAAAAACACACTGATGTCCATGGAAGATGACAATGGTAATCATTTTACATATAATCTGACAATAACAGCTATTCGCAACAGATACACACTGTTTAGGTAACCAGGATGTTTACGCTATTCTTCTCCCAGCTAAACAGCCACATACTTTCATGTACTTTGGGAGAAGCTGATGAATTGATGTGTTGTAAATCCAGCAGCTCTAATCTCTCCACTGCTGTGCATGGGGCTGCACCATGTAATATGATTAACCAGATACGCCGCCATGGAAATATAAAAGTGGTGCATTCTAAATAATGGTCCTATTTAGGAAACTGACAGCAAGGTCAGCTAAAATATGTCAAATGAGTCTGTGAAAGGGTTAAATCAACTATGGCTAAAAAAGGTTAATGTCCCTTTGCAACCAAAAACACACTTAGGAGCCATTCTACAGCAAGTTCTGTGCATTGCTGCAGTGACCTCCTCATTCTGAGTAAAGTGTGGTGATGGGATGCTCCTGCTCTCTCTGGTGTGTGCATATGCTCTCTACCATGACAAGTAGCCATATGAGGAGTTTCCTCCTTTAATGACATCAACTAATGCCATGTTTAAAAAAACAAAACTGAAAATACGGAAGTATGATTTTTGACAAAACATGCAAACAGTTTTATGAATTTGCATGATAATCCAACTCTTTAACACTGTAAATAACTTCAGAAATTGCCCCCCATTTAAGGGGAGCTTAAAAAACAACAACTAAAAATTTAATCATCCACATAGACATGATTTAAATAATAAGAATCAAATAATTCAGTAGACAACTAATGAAATTGCCTTTATGCAATCAAGCAGTTACCTGAGATGCTAGGAGCATCAGCAGTTGCTTCTTTTGTTTCAGTGGTGTCAGGTACACTAGTCTCTGCCACTGAAGGCGGCTGCGGTTCACCAGAGAGCTGTGTGGATGTGGAGGAGCCAGAAGTTGTAGTGAGGGGTGCTGGAACAGCAGCAGCAGATGCAGCAACTGAAACTGCAGGCAAACTAGAGAGTGGAGAAGAACTGGAAACAGCACTAGAGAGTTGAAGCGTTCCAGAGGCAGAGGTTGGGGGTGGCATATTAGATACTGATGTAGAAGTAGGGACTGACGTATTAATGGGCATGGGTTTAGGAGAAGACACTTTTGGAGGAAGTGCAGTCTGTTGAGATGCTATAAGAGCAGCTGGAACAGTCACTGGAGCAGAAGCCTGGACTGAAGATACGGTTTCAGATTTAACCACAGAAGAAGCTTGAGTCGTGGCAATATCCGAAAATTTTCCTAATTGAGAAACAGCAATGATCTCTTTGAGATCACTGTCATTGCTTGAAGGATTGGTCAGTGCAGTATTTTTGCTTAAAGCACTCTGAACTGGACTGCTTTTGGCTAGCATTGTTGTTGTTGTTGTTGTAGACAGTGGACTTCTGCGGGACACAGTCGTAGGCCCTGGGCTAGAGCAAGCAGGTGGAGAGGCTAAAAGCTGCTGAAAGGGTGAGGACATGCCAGAATGAATGGATGACTGCCCAACAGGACTAGGTTTCGAGCCACTAGCATCAGAAACACCATCCTGTTTCAGAACTCCAGGGCTTGGCTGTTGAGGTACCACGCTAACAGGGGAAGCCTGGCTTGCAGGTACTTGAACTTGAAGCTGCCCTATGAAAGTGCGGCTCTGCTGGGTAGTAGCAATGCTGACAGCAGGGGAGTGTGAAGGCATAGTTGTTGATGCTGGTGCAGAAGGTGCTGATGTAGTGGACATTGAGGTGGGATTAAGATGGATATTTGCAGAGACTATAGGACCAACCATAGTGACAGGCTGAGACATGACGTTAGTATTTGATTGTACAGATGTAGCTTGGAATTTTGAAAAAACAGTTCCAGTGATGAACTGGGGACTTGATTGGTTAGGATTTGCCTGACGAACATCTGGAGTTCTAATGTTCTTATTGGGAACTGCCAGCACCTTGGAAACAACAGCAGAAGGAACTACAGAAGCAGTGTTGGTAGCAAAGCTAATGGGATTAGAGGTTACAAAGACAGTGATCTGGTTTTGTGGAGTTTGCGCTGATGAGATGGGCCTTTGCAAGACAGTTTGAGTTGCATTTGAGATGGGTATGAGATTGTGATTCGAACTTACTGAAGGGTTGGAAATTGAAGTAAGGCTTAACAGCACAGCTTGGTTTGAATTAACGCTTGATACAGCACTAACAGACGGCAAGTTTGCAGTGCTGCCAGGGATAAGATTTGGACTTGACACTGTAGCAGATTTAGGTTTCTGCTCCACTTCACTTGTAGACAAAGATGTACCAATATTTGAGCTCTGAGAGACAACAGGATTAGATTGGTTCTCCTGAGCTAGTGGAACATGGGGGCTCTCTTTCTGCACATGGTCTACACCTACTGGAGGAGTATTTTGTGATTTCATTTGCAAAGATGGTGTTCCTGCATTATCCAGTAACTGATTCAGAGATGTTGGAGCATCTCGAAAAGCTGGTGATACAGCAGAGCCAAGGTCATGTTGTGGCATCATCCGAGATTTTTGTTTATCATCAGTACGATGTTCTACCAAATTGCTAGGCTCTTGCCGTTTGGGTTCCTGAGGTGGCACCCGAGGGCTTGCCATTTTAGGAGTAGGGTGCTCTTTTAACTGAGCTGCCTGATGCTGCTCTGTTTGTGTAGCAAGTACATGGCCATCTTTTACTGTATCAGTGCTACCAGGTAGGGTTTGCAGAGAACTCTGCTGTGACTCTCCAGGACCTGCTGGTGGCAAAGATGCAGAAGTAGTTGGGACCACTGCTGAGGGGCTAACCATCATGTTCGGTGGACTAACCATCATTGGCTGTTGATGTGGTGATGTCAATGAAGCTTTGGCACCCTTCTGTCTTCCTGGGCTTGGAGTGGCAGCTTTTCTATTTGAGGCAGGGCTAGATCGTCGACTGTTACTGGGACTAGCCCTTTTAGCTTGTCCAACCCCGATCTGTTTGTCTTGTTTTCCTCCAGAGTTTCCTAGGCCACCTCCTGCTGGGTAAGACTGTGGGCCATTATTATTGCCACTGGAATTGTTATTAACAGGAAGAGTTGCTAGGCTTGGTGGAGCCTGGCCAATTGCTTTAAGAGTAGTTGGGTTAAGACCTTGCTGATCAAAGCCTCGATTAAGGTTTGGCTGCCGTGGTGGCAGAGGAATGTTAATTTTTGGAGGGAAAAGACCAGCAATGGAGGCATTCAGTCTCTCAGGGGACAGATTTATTTCAGAAGGTTCAGTGCTAGGAGGACGGTTGGTTGGAGTTAAAGGGTGGTGATATGGCCGGGGACTGGCTCGGTTAGGGGTTTTAGGGCGAGAACTTTGGGAGGTTGGGGGAGCACTGGGAAAGTGAATATTATGAGAGCCAGGCATTGCTCCCACTTGCTGAGGCTGCTGTTGTGGACTTGCTCCTGTCTGGTGGGGCACTGATAATGGCACAGATTTCATTAAATGAGAACTAGGACCTTGGTTGGGTATGATTGGCTGGTTTCCATTTCCTGATTGTTGACCAATTTCAGGGGGTCCTCGATCCTGTAAGCTATGGTTTCCAGAAATTTCCTCTGGTGGTGTTGGCTGCCCAACCTCTGTAAGTGGTGTCCTTCTTGCTGGTCCAGCGAGAGGAGGGTTCACCATAAGTGGCATGCCTCTGGCTTTATCAGGAGAGGGTGGAACACCTCCATGCCCTTGAAGATCAATCATTACAGGAATGCTGCCTGGCTGTGATACAGGCATTCTCTGAGATGGATCATTGGGATTCACTAGAACCTTTGGTATGTGCCCACCTTGCTGTAGTGGCATTCGATTCTTTGCTTCTTGCTGTATTTTAAGCATCATCATCATCTGTTGTTGCTGCTGCTGGTGCTGATGTTGTTGCTGTTGGGCTTGTTGTTGCTGCTGTACCTGTTGTTGTTGTTGTTGTTGTTGTTGCTGCTGCTGTTGTGGCTGTGACTGTATTTGCTGTTGGAGATGTTGTGGTGGCTGCTGTTGTTGCATCTGCATTGACTGTTGTGAATGAATCTGGGTCTGGACATGATGGGGCCCTTGTGATGTTCCAGCTTGACCTTGAGGACCCTGCATACTCTGCATTTGCATCTGTTGCTGTTGCATCTGATGTTGCTGGATCTGTTGATGCTGCTGTTGCATCTGTTGCTGTTGCATTTGTTGCTGCTGCTGTTGTAACTGTTGCTGCTGCATTTGCTGCATCTGTTGCTGCTGTTGTGGGGGCATAAACTGCATGGGCATTTGCTGTAATACCCTTTGATCTCCAGACTGACCAGGCAGACCTAAAAAAAATAGAATGTTAAGTAAATAAAAAATAAGCAAACTTTATGTAAGACAATACTATGTCTTAACAAAACATTATGCATTATGTATTTCAACAATCCATCATGAAACTAGAGACATTCAAGAATTTACCTGGTCGGTTAGAAAATTCAGAGAGTTTGGAGTTAGAGTCAATGCCCGTCACTTGATCACCACCCATCCCTTGCATCTCTGATTCCTCCATTCCATGAGGCAGTGAATCCAGACCACTAAAACATAGAAAAACAAATGTTGTAGTTACACACAACAGTTCAACAAAATTGTTTACTCTGCTTAAGTGTAAAAAGTAAATCAAAGAATAAAAATAACTTACCACAAACTATCAGCAGACTGTTGTCCTTCACCTACTTTTGGTTTTTTCTTACGAGGAGGTTTCTTCTTTTTGGGCTTGGCCTGGTTAGCAGCAGCCCCACCTGCTCCTTGCTTCCCACCAGGACCAAACTGGCTTGCAGAAATATCACTTTGGAGAAGATTTACTAACAAGGGACTAGTTAATGTCACATCTTTGTTTACTGAAAATCCAGCTGCTTGCCCACATGGGACTCCTATTGGCATCTGACCAGGAAACTGAGGATTGAAGGACATGCCATGACCAGGAAACTGGCCATTGCCAACCTGTAAATGTTGAGAACCGCCCATCATAGCCTGCTGTTGCTGCTGATTCTGGAGGTCTTGAACCATCTGCTGGCCCATATCACCACTTCCACTACCATCTCCAAGCTGATGCTGATGTTGCTGGCCAGCCTGTTGCTGCTGCAGCATCACCTGCTGTTGTTTTTGCTGAAGCTGTTGTTGTACTAAATGGTGATTACCTGGAAGTCGCATTTGAGGACCATGCATGCCCAATACTTGGTTGGGATTACCATTAATTGGAATTTGTTGAGACTGTACCATTTGTTGATGGGGTTGCTGCAGCTGTTGTTGTTGTATTTGTGTCTGTTGTGGCTGTTGGTGTTGCAGTTGTAGTTGCTGCTGTTGTAATTGCTGTTGCTGAAGTTGCTGTTGCTGTAATTGCTGCTGCTGTTGCAAGTGAACCAGTTGCTGCTGCTGCTGTTGTTGTTGCTGATGCTGTTGCGGAGTCATCTGTTGCTGACCCATCTGAGATTGAAACTCTGCCAAATTACCTTGAATGTTGGGTGAAGGACCTCGCATCATCTGGCCTGGTATTACCCCAGGCTGAGCTTTTGCACCAAATGCTTGCTTGTTACTCTGCATCTGACTAGCTACAATGTGTTCCATCATTGCATTTTGCTGCTGTTGTTGTTGTTGTTGTTGTTGTTGCTGCTGCTGCTGCTGCTGCTGTTGTTGTTGCTGCAGCAATAAGGCCTGATGTCCTGGTCCTGCATTGATTTGGTTTTGGTTCTGCATGATCCCTTGACCCTGTGGTGCCATCATTTGCTTGGGCGGGGTCATTCCTCTTTGACCAGTATTCACTGGCCTGGACAGGACAGTCTGGCTCCCTGCTTGGCTTTGTGCCATTTGACTTTGGGAGGAAACTACCGTCTGTGTTTGATGCTGAGTCTGTGGTACACCCATCATTTGAGTCTGAAGTCCTTGCTGAGGTTGTCCCATGGAACCACCTGAGGTGGTGCCTGGGGGTTGGGCTGGCATGCCAGTGTGGTGGGCCATTCCAGTGCCTTGAAGGGGATTTGGCTGCATGTGGTTTGGTGCTGAGGCTGAAGACTGTACTCCTATAAAGACATTTTAAAAGGTGTGGACAATTTAAAAAAAATATAAAATATTTTATATTTTATATATATAAAAAAATATTTTATATATATAAAATAATATATAAAAATATTTTTTTAAATGACAAAAGATGCAAAACCTATTTAAAACTATACACTCTATAAGTGCATGTCTTACCAGTGTTTGCCATGCTTTGATTATTTTGTAGTTGGGGTGTACCACCCACTCCAGTGGTAGTAACCTGACCTTGTGCAAAGTTCTGATTAACAGAAGCATTTGGGAACCCCATTGGCATTCGCTTAGGCATACCTGCAAAATAGATGTATTCAAATACAGGCCACTTAATTAGTAACAAAACATCATCACCTTTACATTAAACAGCTTAAAACATACCTCCCATACCACCTTGAGCAAGCTGTGCATGCTGTGGAATGCCCATAAAGCCAGGCTGCATGTTTCCTTGCTGACCCATCACAGCTCTTCCTGGAGATCCAACACCCTGTCTAAACCCCTGTGGGGTTGTGGGACGAGAACCAAGCTGCCCCTGTCCCATCATTGGAGGAGTTCCAGGTGAGCCTTGTTGGAAAGGAGATGATGAGGAACCAGGGGACTTAGCTGCGAGATTCCCTTGAGGAGCAGAATTGGGAGGCAGAGGAGGAGGCGCTCTTGACACCACTACACCTGGTGCTCCCTGAGGGCCTTTGGGCTGAGGGGTTGCAAACTGGTTTGGTCCTGTCTGCTGCTGCTGCTGTTGTTGTTGTTGTTGCAACTGATGTGGTGGCATTGCATTAAAAACCTGTCCAGCCTGCTGGCTTCCAAATGGGTATGGTGGTGGTGGATGATTTGGCGTCTGAACAGATGCCAACGAGGGCGGACGCTGCCCCATTTGTGGCTGTGGTGGAGCTTTTCTCCAGCCTGGTCCCATAGGGCCTTGGACAGGTGGTGGTTGGAGAACACCAGAGGGCAACTGGTTCCAGCCAGGAGGCACAGGCATCTGGTTAGAGGGGTTGAAAGGACCGCGTGCACCACCTAATTGTGCCAGCTGGACCTGCTGCTGTTGGTGCTGCTGCTGCTGTTGTTGTTGTTGTTGTTGTTGTTGCTGCTGCTGAAGTTGCTGTAGCACTGCTGGATTCAACTGCCGGTTTGCCTGCATGGCTTGCATGTGATGTCCCTGTGGGCCTAAATTACTGAGAGGACCATGTGCCACTTGAGGATGCTGGAGCTGTTGTTGCTGTTGCTGTAAGGCCAGTCCTGACAGCATGGGATCCATTGTGTCTGGAAAGAAATGTAAAAACATTCAAAACTTGAAATGAGAACTGCATCTCTGATAATCAGATTAAAAGACCATTACTTTTGACTAATTGGAAGTCCTGACAAATGAGGAGCGCTGAGGAATTTGATTTACTCAAGTAAATCAACTGTTGTTATAAAATCAACGGGTTTGAACTTTGACAGTTATGTATAAGTAAAAGAAAGAAGAGAAACACTAAAATTTATCAAAAAAGTAACATTTTTAAACAAATTATAAAATAAGAAACAAAAAAAAAAAAAAAATATCAAACTTCGCAGCTGTTTCTTCACATTTCTGTCCAAGTGGAAGATTGTGTGAAGCTTAAATCTCTCACACGTAATATAATGCAGGCACTAAAGTGGATAAATTCAGCTTGAATCGCATTTTTGTTGTGTACTGCAAGCAGTGTTAATTTCATCAAAAAATGGTTTGACAAAAACAGAATCTTGACAGGTCTGTTGCACAAGTGACATGACTGATTGCTCTCACTCTGATCCTTTTACCTAATGAATGAACAGCTAAATAAAGCGAATTATAACAAAAAATGTCTGGTAGTTTTTATCTTTTTGACTACATTTTAGTCTTATATTTGTTTCTTTAAAAAAATAATGTGCTGTTCATTCACTACATGACAGAATCAGAGCATGTGCAATCATAGTTTGCAGTCACATTATGAGTGCAAAGTACTATAGAGTCAAGCTATAGGCAACAAACATTATTTTTTACTCACTACAAGTTCCATGTATACAGCAACTACTCCATTTCTGTGTTTGTAGGGCAACATAAGGCATAAAAACAAGGGTCATTTATTAAAATAAACAAGAGCTTTTGAATGTTCATATTTTTACCTGTCTGTGAAGGTGGTCTTGGTGCTCTAGGCTGCATCTGTCCAGCACTGTTCGGTACCATACCCTGTCCTGCCATACTAGCCCCAGGAGGCATCATGGACATCGCAGGGTTATTCATTCTCATTCCAACTGAAAAACAAGCATTTCTTCACAATGCAATCCCGACTAATTACATTTTAAAGTCATTCTAAAGCAACTAATTGACTTGTTCGGGTGTTTCATTGGGTAAAAGCCCAAATAGACTGACAAGTGAATGTATTTCCATTCTATTGTTAAGGAGTTATACAAGCAAAATTCTAATTCTAATAGGCAATACCTAATTTTACAGACAATTTACTGTATCCCACAACTGTTTGTGCCCACAAGATTTTTTCTGACAATTCTACTATACTATACTATACTACTATAAAGCAGCTCTTCTGGGTTTATGTTTTTACTCATGTCTGACTGGACAGAAGAAATGAACCAGAGAAGTATCCATGTCAAAGAAGGTGGAGCCTCAGAGCCACACACCCCTATGACATCACCACCAAAAACCAATAATAGCTCAAATGTGTGTTCAAAGCAAAACCTCTGGGGAGAGTCCACTTTACTTCATCTGAAGTACATTGGGGCATTTAGAGGTCAACTCTGAAAGAGCAGAGCAGAGCAGAGCAGAACTCTGGTAAATAAAGCAGTAGTGTGTAATTACCCTGGCCCTGCTGCATGGGGAAACCAACATCCATTCTTATCTGAGCAGGCGCACCAAGCGGTCCATTTACCCGGACTTCTTGACTCTGGCCCTGTCCAACTGCAACATTAATAGCTCCTTCACCTGTACAAACCCAACACACCAGTCAAAACATTGACACAATAATAGGGATGCTCTGATCGATCGGCATCGGTCAACAATCACATTTTATTCCTCAATCGGTACTTGATAACCTGGCAGATCTCGAGAACCGATCGCATTATGGCATCTCAAATCTCATACTTATGCACTATTCTACGCTATTCTGTAGTTTAAATAGTAGAAGTAGCGCATTCACACTGAAAATTCAGCAAATTCTAAAAGGAATAAGTGCACTTTAAATACCCGGATGATGCACTTGTTCAACCTCTAAAAATAAGTGTGGATTAATGAACACTTCACGCACTCAACGCTCGCAGTTTTGCTCATGTAGCAGAAGGGGAGGAGCTATCGGACGCTAAGGTTGGATTTCTTTATTTATCTAGGATTATGAAAGCTAAATTCTCCCACATAAGTGATTATGCTGCTTCCCAATGGTGAATACGGTTGTAGTCATGATAGGTACTATTTGGTAGTTTGTTCTTTTACTTCAGTAATTTGGCAACCGATGTAGTAAAAAAAAAAAATGTTGCCTGGGAAACGATTTGAATTTCCATTTAGTTAATAAACGTTAGTATTCAATTTGGGACGACACTAAACTCTACACTACACTGAGTGTATAGTGTATAAGTGCATAGTGTGTCATTTGGGACGAAACTAATGTGATTGTTTACATGCATGTCCACATCTGGGATATACATCAGCAGCGCTACATGTGGGGATGTAAATGATGCATGTGGGTGTGGCCAATTACTATGATGGCCTCTTTATTACATCCAATACATTGCGTGTATTTAGGCCTATTTACATAAGATCTGGAAGTTGTATGTTGTGTTGTTAGATATCCCAAGTTGCTGGAAAATTAATTTCCATAGCGCTTTTTACAATGCAGATTGTGCTGCTTAAGATAATGGAATATTAGGGAAATTAAAAAACTGCATTGGCACAGTTATATAAAGCTTGAAGCATCCGAATTGGTCCTCTGTATAGGCCGATATATATATATATATATATATATATATATATATATATATAAAATACAAATCTGTACTCAGCATCAGCTGCAAGAATCCAGATCAGAGCATCCCTGCACATTAAGCAGCAGTTAATAAGTCTTGTATGCACCAGCGATTAATGTGCTGGTCTGAATGGGACAGGGTCCTGCGCGCGCACGCACGCACACACACACACACGTACCCTCAATCTGCACGGACAGGATGCCCAGATCCCGCAGCTGCTGCTGGTTGTTTTGGGCCAGGAGCCGCAGTCGCTCTGCCGCCTCTCTCGGGATGTTGAACGTGACACGAACACTGTTCCACGGCTCCACCCGCTCCGGCTCCAGCTTCTTCTTACCTTCAGCAGTAAATCAGCAATATCAGCCAGTAAGATTTTAGTTTACAATACAAGACAAAAAACTGCAACTGCCAAGCCAGTTCATTAAACAGTTTGCTAGCACAAATATTAAACAGAGGTGTTCTGCAAGTCAAATTTCAAGCGACAGTTCATCAATAAATAAAAATTCAGTCTCCATTTCCTCATCTTCCACTTGTTCCAAACCTGGTTGAGTTTCTGTGTTTTGTTGAACATGAGAAGTTTTGTTGAACAATGCTGGAAAAAACATCCACTGACTTCATAGTATTTTTGTGAAGAAATTCATAAAAGGTTTATAACCACATGAGTGTGAGTGAATGGAGAGGAAATTTTCAGTGTTGGGTGAACTATCCCTTTAAGACATTTAAAGACCATTATGAATTAAATATAACTTTATATATCATGATTTGTAGTAGGGCTGCACGATTCTGGCTAAAATGAGAATGCCGATTTTTTTTTGGCTATTATTACTGTTATTTCGGAAACATATGGTAAAACAACAATAATATTAGGCCTATGTGTAGGTTGGTTTAAATGCTAAATTTTGTATAGACTTGTAATGGTGGACTTGAATAGACATAAATTTGTCCTGGTCATTAATGCACAGTAAGTGATTACATCAAAATATAACTGTTGATAATTCTAAAGTTGAATTAATATGTCTGAGACATATGCTTGCCTTTTTTACAGGTAAAATTAGACATTTGTCATTATCAGATTCCCTCTTGCATTATATTCAACATTATAAAGGCTAGTTATAGGCTACTGTAGTTATACTGACACTATTAAACATTTATTCTCATGCACAACACTCTGTGTTCGCTATAAAGGAAAAAAAGCATATCAAATGCTTGTCATAATCATAACTTTACAATGCGACATGATCATGTAAATGATGTGCGCACTTTCGGTTTCACTTTTACTGCTGAGTGCGGCTCATGTCATGGCTCTTGTCACTTTGAGAAAAAAACATACAAGCAAATCATACTTCCCACGCGGCTTTCAAATGATCACTCTGTGCAACAAACTGAACGTTATTTACAACTTTATTACCTGTTATTCACAGCCTATGCAGGTTCTGGTCACTAAAGTAGCGCGTCCTCTTAATCAAGTGTGTAGCGTGTGATTTCACGGGCGTGAATACATCATTACATGAAGACAAAAATTACTATTATTGGGAGAATTATACCTTATAAATACAGTATGCTGACCATTTGGAGGTGTCCTGTTGTTGAGCAACATATATAAAGCAATGTGAAGACTTGTGCAACCGCCTTTATGCTTCTCTCCTGAACTTGAAAATATAATTGCAATTGTAGAGATGCTGGATTAAGATCGTATAGGCGGTGGAATTGAGATCACAATCTTTTTTTGATTAATCGTGCAGCCCTAATTTGTAGCAGTAATACAGCTGATTATATTTGAACTAGTGAAAGAATGAACTACAACACCATAAAATAACATAATAAAATTATAAATAAATAAATTAATATATAAATAAATAA
>CAIGQW010000317.1:12091080-12109459 GCA_903798125.1 Danio choprae | reverse complement strand
TATAAATACAGTGCTTCCCACACATAGACTTTACTTGGGCTGTCCGCCCAGGTATATTAATGGCCGCCCAAGTTTATTTAGTTTATTTATTTTTTACGATTATTATCATCCTTGGGTCAGTTGGCCTTTCTGTGTGGAGTTTGCATGTTCTCCCTGTGTTGGCGTGGGTTTCCTCCGGGTGCTCCGGTTTCCCCCACAAGTCCAAAGACATGCGGTATAGGTGAATTGGGTAAGCTAAATTGTCCGTAGTGCATGAGTGTGAATGGGTGTGTGTGGATGTTTCCCAGGGATGGGTTGCGGCTGGAAGGGCATCCGCTGCGTAAAACATGTGCTGGATAAGTTGGCGGTTCGTTCCGCTGTGGCGACCCCAGATTAATAAATGGACTAAGCCGAAATGAAAATGAATGAATGAATGAATATTATCCTCCTTTTACACTTTTTTTGTATCTGCGCAATAAAACCAATCATTCGCGATCGATTAAGTAGTGGAGAAAATCTCTCGTTTACCTGTTTCGTTTTGTGCACGCGACCCCTGTCAATACTCCCACAGACAGTCTCATGTGTTCTGCAGACCCACAGAGCCGTTTTTGGGGCTTCTTTAACACTACTTTCGCTTGACTTCGCAACTGACAGCGCGCGCACAGTTGCGAGAGTGAGAGAAACATAAAATAATTAACTCTTGAATCTAAACGATTCAGAGAAACTTTACTATATACTTGGAGAGGCAAAAAATGACTGGTCTAAACTAGCTGCAAAATATAAGTATACCATTAGTAATGGTTAATCAACGCATTTGCCTTATGTAAATAATCTACACGTTTTAATCTTGTAATTGTTATAGTTTTTAGAGATATTGTCTGTTTTTATTCCTTTTTCTGTCATTTATTTGTCATTTGCTGTATATTCTATTAATTTTATGATGTCAATATATTACATATTTTATATACATATCTAAAATGCTTTGGCATTCAAGTTTGCTTTGAACTTGAAAGAGAGAGAAGCAGATTTGACCTGTCAGTGGGCACACATGGCTCCTGAATAGCATGAAAGTAAGAGAAATAGTGGATTTCTTTTTTTTTATCTCAACAGTCTTTTGTTTTTACTTTAACCCATTGAAAAGAAACAGTGTATAACAGTGTCAAAATAGATCAAATTATTGTTAAAAAATTAAATCATGTTTTGTTTGTCACATATAGTTAACTATTTATGTGATGTGGGTAAATGGTGTGTTTCAATCCGGCCACCGCAAGTATATTTCAAACCTATGGGAAGCACTGTGATATAATATCCACTGATAGATCACTCTGTGAACAGTAAGGCGATGATCATTACAGCCAATCACAGTCATATGTGTTTGAGCATCTGAACACATTCAGAGGTGTTCAAAAACCTGCTCAACAGCATTCAAACGTTTCTAAACATTTCAGTACTGAAGTCAGTACTTTTGACAGCACTACCTGCAATGATTATTATGAAAAGGCTTTTGGCTTTGAGCTGTTGTAGAAAATTAAAAAGTTTAAAATAGCATAACAGGGGCACTCTTTTTGTTTATGACAGACTGGTCTTGATTATGTCCCACCATTTCCACTTCTCCTCCGGCTGGTTTTTGGCTTTCTTCTTTCCTCCAGTGGTGTCTTTCTTCTCCTCTTTCGTCTTCTTCTTTGGTTTCTTTTCCTGGGTCAGTCAGAACGGATGTTACTAACAGTCCAGAGTCAACAGGTGCGTCCCAAATCTCATACTTATGCACTATTTTACACTATTTTGTAGTATAAATAATATAAGTAGCGCATTCACACTGAAAATTCTACAAATTCTGAAAGGAATAAGTGCACTTTAAATACCCGGAAGACGCACACTATTCAACTGATAAAAGTAAGTGTGGATTGTTGAATGCTTCACGCTAGCAGTTTTGCTCATGTAGTGGAAGGGGCGGAGCTATCGGGCGTATCTTGGATTGTGAAGGCAAAATTCTCCCACATAAGTGATTATGCCACATCCCAATGGTG
Organism: Danio choprae; assembly: GCA_903798125.1. Classification (NCBI taxonomy): domain Eukaryota; kingdom Metazoa; phylum Chordata; class Actinopteri; order Cypriniformes; family Danionidae; genus Danio; species Danio choprae. The sequence goes on along the minus strand of CAIGQW010000317.1, from coordinate 12,107,453 downwards.
AATACAGTTGTAGTCATGATGCGTACTATTTGGTTTGGTCATTTATTTCACTAATTTGGTCACCGTTAAACATCCTCTGGGAAACAGCTGAATTTCCAATTATTAATAAAAGCATCAGTGTTCCATTTGGGACGACACTAAACTCTACGCTACACGGTTGAGTTTATAAGTGTACTGTATAGTGTATAAGTGCGTAATTTGGGATGCAACTAAAGATACGGTGTACTTTAAGAGAATGAGCGATACATACCACCCTCTCCTCAAAATCGCTGTCTTCCTCTTCCTGTTTGCGTTTTTTCACCTTCTTCTCGTTCTCCACTTTTACCTTTTTGGGCTTGTGTTCATACCTGCATAACAAACAGAAACCATCATGATTTCGCAAACATGCATGAGACACATGAGGAGGATCATGGGAATAGGGTTGCAAATGGGGTGAAAAATTTCCATGGGAACGTTGTCTCAGGAATTTTGGAAATATTACAAGTTGGACATTTTATGGGAATTTATTTAAATTACTTACAAATTGAGAGGAATTTCTATAAACTGTATATACAAACATAACTATAAACATGTTGTTCATAAGCTGACATACACACAATGTACTGATATAATTGTAAGTGGAACTTTAATTAGGGCGGCGCGGTGCCGCAGTGGGTTGCAGTGTCGCCTCACAGCAAGAAGATCGCTGGTTCAAACCTTGGCTGGGTCACTTGGCATTTCTGTGTGGAGTTTGCATGTTCTCCCTATGTTCGCGTGGGTTTCCTCCACAAGTACAAAGACATGCGCTATAGGTGAATTGGGTAAGCTAAATTATGTTTGTGAATGAGAGTGTATGGATGTATGGGCATCCGCTGTGTAAAACATATGCTGGATAAGTTGGCGGTATATTCTGCTGTGGCAACCCCTGATGAATAAAGATATTAAGTCGAAGGAAAATGAATGAATGAAAAATGGTACTTTCGTCCCCACTCTCCCCTACCCTGTCATGGGCCTGTCATACAGTTTATTTCCATTAACTCCCATATATTCCTGTTAATTCCCATGGAAAGTTTCCAGTCTTGAAATTTCCATAATTTTGCAACCCTGCATGCGAAGAGAGCGGCACATACTCGTCTTCATCTCGCTCTCTCTTGAGTGGTTTCTTGTGTTTGACGGAGTGATGATTGTCTGTGTCCTCTTCCACTTTAATTGATGAAGGGCTGAAACAAGACATGCTCTTTCACATTAAACAGATGATAACATGCTCAGACATTTTACAGATCCTGTCAGTCATTTTGCTAAACTAAATGTAAAAAACACTTATGTAAAAAAAACTAAAGTAAATGTCCCCGTTTTTAACTAATAACGTCTTTTAAAATATGACTTTTAAAAGCAAGAGGCAGATAAGTTATTGTTATGCTAATCAAAAAACAGTATTTCCTCTAGTGTTGGGGTAATGTGAGTTATGTAATCACGTTACTTTTTCAAGTTACTAGTAATGCATTCATTTTCCATCTCCGATAAAATATCTGAGCTACTTTTTCAAAAATGACACCAGTTACTTTGTTTTCCCCTTTGTTGATGGAAAGCTCTCCCCATTTTGAAAGAAATCGAAAACACGTTAGATGTGTTGCACGTTAGATGATATGCATTGAAGTCCTAGCTTAAATGTGAACACGCATTTATTCATCTCACTTGCACAAAAATGAGTTTGAATATTTTTTTAGTGCCCATAAAAATAATAATAATAGAAATGGGCAGCACGGTGGCGCAGTGGGTAGCACAATCGCCTTACAGCAAGACGGTCGCTAGTACAAGCCCCGGCTGGGTCAGTTGCCATTTCTGTGTGGAGTTTGCATGTTCTCCCCGTGTTCGCGTGGGTTTCCTCCGGGTGCTCCGGTTTCCCAGACAAGTCCAAAGACATGTGGTATAGGTGAATTGGGTAAGCTAAATTCTCAGTAGTATATGTGTGTGAATGGAATTGTATGGGTGTTTCCCAGTGATGGGCTGCAGCTGAAAGGGCATCCGCTGCCTAAAACATATGCTGGATAAGATTCATTCTGTTGTGGCGACCCCGGATTAATAAAGGGACTAAGCCGAAAAGAAAATGAATGAATGAATAAATAAATTGTCCGTAGTGTATGAGTGTGAATGGGTATGTGTGGATGTTTCTCAGTGATGGGTTGCAGCTGGAAGGGCATCCGCTGCGTAAAACATATGCTGGATAAATTGGTGGTTCATTCCGCTGTGGTGACCCCAGATTAATAAAGGGACTAAGCCAAAAAGAAAATGAATGAATGAATAATAGAAATGTGGGATTTTCATAACTGAAGAGATTTTTCATGCATCCTAATTTTAATGCAGTTCAGAAAGGTTTGATTGAGCTGCACCTCAACTGTACAGACATCTATTAACATTTTCTTCAGTAAGATGTTTTTTTTTTACTTCACAATTCACTTTTGCTGTAAAGGGGCTTTAAATTATTTCTACAATATATGTTTTTTATATTAAAACAAGCATTATTGAAAAGCCTGCCCAGTTGATATGAAAAAAGGTAACGCGAAAGTATAGTAACACATTACTTTTACTTAATAAGTAACTAAATACCATATTCAGTTACTTTTTTCATGAACAAATGAAAGATTGTAATATATTGCTTTTAAAATGAACTTTCCCCAACACTGGTTCTGACTGTGTAAAACTTGCAGAACTTTTGATTTTAAGGAATAGTTTTAGTTAAAAAAACCCTGAGACGAGATGGTGTTCTTAGTATATATTTTGAATAATCTATATATTATAATGTGCATCTAAGCAGTGACTTAGACATTAAACAAACCACTGTCTTACCTTACAAAGCCATTCTCTTTATCTCGATATTTCCCATCAGAACCATGAAACTGCACAAGAACCAAAAAGCAACCAAAATATGATTATAAACATAAACTATGTTTATATATACAATAACAGTTTGATAAAAAATAGTATGTATATTTAAAAATCATGTGAAATCAAAATTTACAATGTTTATTTTTGCTAGCAAATTAGTAAGTAATTAGCAGTAATTCATCTGTGCAAGTTAATCTGCTGAAAAATAAAATGGCTGTTAGGTAATCTTCAATCAAAGTCTGAGCATCTGCTTCTGTGGTTGAAGGGGCGGTCCTTCTCTGATGATGTCAGTTTGACAATATTTTAAACCACGCCCTTTTTTCGTTAGTTTGCTGAGGGAATGACGTGCTAAAAGAAAGCCCCAACCTCTACTCAATATTTAGTTTCAGGAAGTACATCCACATACTCAAATTAAAGCCTCAGTAACATCTGGCTCACATGCACTTTAAACACACACACACACACACACACACACACACACACATATATATATATACACACACACACAAGACACAAATTTCATTGACTATATTTCATAACCCCACTGGGACAATTAGGTCAAACCTTTTCTTCTTTTGGCTTTTCTTTGTGCTTCAGTCTGTCTTTTTCCTTCTCTCTATGCTTCTTCTCCGAAGGGCTTTTGTGTTCACTGTAAATCAAATGGAAACAGCAGAGTTTCTACTTCAAGACAATGAATAGACATGAATTACAGAAGATCAAGATTCCAGATGCTGAATAAGGATGTACCTGCTGGAGGAGGATGTACAGTATGTTGAGCGGATCGTAAATAACGTTACAATAATTTCCGCCTTAAAATCAGTGTGGAAATATTGGAAGTGATGAAATGAATCACCTGTGTCCGTTCTTTGAGTTTTCCCGCTCTTTATCTCTCTTCTGCTCTTTATGACCGTGCTCTCTGTCTTTATGTTTGTCCTTGTGTTTGTGTGAATCTGAGACAAAAACAATAAGTTTCACAAACCCCTTTTCAGACCACCAAGGATATAGTACTAACACAACTACATACTGTATAATAATAACCCAGCAAAAATCCATTGTACACCCTTATAAATGACGTAAAGTAACCTACTATTAATAGTTTACCACTACATTATACTACTATTACATTAGATTTACATTAGATTTTATTATTGTTTACTTTGTAGATTAAATGACCTAAAATGATGCTCTTTTGTGAAAAAATGTCCATTTTGATTCTTTGCTACAGCACAATATTGTGAAGCCAATCCAATGACGGTGTATGGTGTTTGTTTACTAGCTCACCTTTCATTGTACTGACACATAATCTCAGAATTATATTTCATCATATGCTTGAATCAATGCATTAAAGGGGCAGTTCAGCCTAAAATGAATATTCTGTCATCATTTCCTCATCCTCCACTTGTTCAAACCTGTTTGAGTTTCTTTCTTCTGTTGAACACAAAAGAAGATACACTGGAGAATGCTGTGAAAAACAGCCAACGACTTACAGAGTATTTTTGTTCCTACTGTGGATGTCAATGGCTGCTTTTATTTCCTTCAGAATATCTTGTTTTGTGTTCAACAGAAACTCATAAATATTTACAACCACTTGAGTGTGAGTGAATGCTGTGGAAATTTTAATTTTTGGGTGAACTGTACCTTTAATCTAGTATAAGATTAAAGATTATCATTTTGGTAACTAAAATCAGTCTGTAAGGTTTTATCAAAGACTCTAAGCCCCGCCTTCTAGTACAGGAGCCAATCATCGATCGCTATAGACTGAGGATTCTCCAGTGGAGGGGCTCGGACCAGACGTGAGTTTCTGCAGATTCTGTGATTCGAACATTCATTCATTTTCATTTCGGCTTAGTCCCTTTATTAATCTGGGGTCGCCACAGAGGAATGAACCGCCAACTTATCCAGCATATGTTTTATGCAGCGGATGCCCTTCCAGCTGCAACCCATCACTGGGAAACACCCATACAGTCTCATTTACACATATACATTACGGACAATTTAGCTTACCCAATTCACCTATAGCACATGTCTTTGGACTTGTGGGGAAAACCGGAGCACCCGGAGGAAACTCACGCAATCATATGCAAACCAGCGACCTTCTTGCTGTGAGGCGATTGTGCTACCCACTGCGCCACCGCGTCGCCCCTGATTCGAACATTTAGAAATGAAACTAAAGAGACAGATGTGGTTTAATTTTATTGGTGATTCCCAATATTAAATTTTATCATAAGCTTGGCAAGCAATTTTGGAGAATTTGATGTTTACCCCATCAAACAGAATGCCTGAGCAAACTGCCTGAGAGGTGTTTCAAAGATGGCCGCCGAGTAAAATGACTTGCCTCAAAGGGACTTTGGTTTTATTCTGTAATAACATCACTATCCCTTACGTTTGCTAACAATTAGCATAGTTTGCAAAGACTAAAAGAGTAATAATCAACATAATGTTCTGTCACTGAAACAAACAACCCGGGCTCATTGGAGATATGTGCCCAGGGCCACATATTTAAGAACCGTGAAATACGTGACTGAGGCAACGTCTGCTTGCAGATTTTTTCTTCTTTCAGAAATCCACTAGAGGCCGATGTCCGGCTTCTTTAGTAATTATAAAGTAGTGCAGCATGGCACCGTTTCACTGCGTGTTTAACAAATCAATGTTTTGCTTTTGAGTGAGGAAAGAATTAGATAAGAGTCTCGAAGCCGGACGCACAACAGATCAGAAGCGTCACGCCTCACCTGTAATTATCCATCTGTCCAAATAAAGCGAATTCGGCAGCATGATTGTGTGCACATGCACGCATGTCTGGCTGTCTATCTATCTATCTGTTTCAATTTGAATGTATTATCTTTCTGTTTTCTGAAGATGTTGGGTGATGAAACTCTTATTTAAATGAATATAACTGTTTAATAAAACTGTTTTCTAGCGACGCGGTGGCGCTGTGGATAGTACAATCGAAGAAGGTCGCTGGTTCGAGCCTCGGCTGGGTCAGTTGGCATTTCTGTGTGGAGTTTGCATGTTCTCCCTGTGTTCGCCTGGGTTTCCTCCGGGTGCTCCGGTTTCCCCCACAAGTCCAAAGACATGCGAATTGGGTAAGCTAAATTGGCCATAGTGTATGAGTGTGTGTGTGTGTGAGTGTGTATGGATGTTTCCCAGAGATGGGTTACGGCTGGAAGGGTATCCGCTGCGTAAAACATATGCTGGATAAGTTGGCGGTTCATTCCGCTGTGGCGACCCCAGATTAATAAAGGGACTAAGCCGAAAAAAAAAATGAATGAATGAATGAATGAAAACTGTTTTCTTTAAATGTGCCAAAAACAATTGCGTATATTCACTGAGAAATGGATGCAAATATTTTCAAAAGGGGGCATACTCATTTATGCTGAGCACTGTAAAAACAAATATATACTAATAGTATATGCATTTGATTCCAATTTTCCAATTTATTTAATCGTAACTATATGGTTTCCCACCACTTCAGCCCTATTCTGCTGACAGTTGAGCGGAGATAGTGTGTGTGTGTGTGTGTGTGTGTCCTCCTGCTTTGATGCGATTTAATGATACATGTCAAATAATTGGTGGTTTTAGTCTCAGTATGTTGCAGGCTCATGTACTGACAATCCATAACAGATAATAATAATGATAATGTAACAATAGTGCTCTTGTCTTTGAAGCTGTGTTTGTGTATTTGTCTGGCAGGCAGTTCGAATGAGTGTTTATGGACTAATATCAGTACACACGAGCTTCAACAAGCTCAAGTGTAAAGTGAGATAAGAAACAAGCACAACGACATGGACAGGATAAACGCTCACTAACGCTGGCTTCAGACATTTTCTGTTCATTATTAGTATTGCCTTCTTCATCTATGCAGTTTTGGCTCTATATAGAGTATGTATGCACAGTGCTCAGCATAAAATGGCTACACACTTTTGAAAATGAATATTTTTTATACATTTCGCAGTAAATATAGACAATATATTTGGTTTCATTTTAAAAAAGGCAGTTTGATTAAACCATTAAATGCATTAAAATAAGAGTTTGGTCACCGAACATCTTTAGAAATAGAAAGAAAATACATTTAAATTCAAATAAGTTTTTGAAAACAAAACTCAATTTCACATTTTATTTGATGTTTCTCTTGATTTTACCTGTTTATTAAAAAATTATTTAATATTTTCCGCAATCTTTTTTGTTAGAAGATGTGAGGAATGAACTGCCAACTCATCCAGCATATGTTTTACACAGCGGATGCCCTTCCAGCTGCAACCCATCTCTGGGAAACATCCATACACACCTATTCACACTCATACACTACGGACAATTTAGTCTACCCAATTCACCTGTACTGCATGTCTTTGGACTTGTGGGGGAAACCAAAGCACCCGGAGGAAACCCACGCCAACACAGGGAGAACATGCAAACTCCACACAGAAACGCCAACTGACCCAGCCGAGGCTCGAACCAGCGACCTTCTTGCTGTGAGGCGAACATGCTACCCACTGCGCCACTGTGAGGCCCGACTGATATTTTAATTTATCCTATTTCTTAAACCAAGATGCTAATGCATTGTACTGCCATTAAATATTACTGGTCTTACCATTGTGCAGTATATGATTTTTAATGACTGGCAAATAACTGAGAAATCAGATCAGAGGCCACATTTTTATGATGTCATTATGTAGACTTTTTACAGAGTATTTTACAGTATTTTAAAGAGACAAAAATACAAGGCACTAAAGTATTTTGACACAAAATATAAACCAATTTTCATAAACCCCATCAAATACAAACTACCTAATATTATTTTGTATTTGAAATACGTTTTTGAAATACTTGTAAGTATACTTTAGTTTTTACTACAGTAAACTGTGGTGTATTGTAGTATAACATACCCTATAGTTGTCAATAAACCATGCTATAATAAAGAACATTATACTGTAGTATTAACTATTGTGAACTGTAATAAATACTGTAGTAAACTGTGGTGTATTGCAGCATAATATACCCTATAGTTGTAGAAAACGTAGCAACTAGTTTATATTACTATGGTTGCTGTGTTACAAAAGCAATATATAGAATTACCACAACAGATTAATACGTTACTATAGTATGGTACAAAAACACTTGAATTACTATAGTATTTCTTCATGTGGACACTCTCATCTAAAAGTAATGACATGAAAGACAGAAAGCTTTCTCACACGTGTGTGTTATGATTTTACAGTAAGAAAGCTTCAGTTTAGCTGGTGACAGTGGTGTTTGTCTGTTATATGAGTTATTACTGCTGCTGTCTCTCTCGCAGAAATGCTGCTTATGTTCAGGGGAAAAAGAAAATGGCGCAGAGACTAAGTCCTCACGCATCCTTTCCCCACTTTCAGCGGTCAAAATCAGTCCGTTAGCCTTCGGTATCGACCCGATGACAGTCGTTTTCCGCTAATCGATCTACTTTTCTGTGCAAAAGTGCCCTCGGTGTGAGGCATTTGAGGCGTTAAGTGTGATTTTTCAGCGCTGTTTTTGAACAATAGACGGCAGGGAGAGCGGCGGACGGGACTTAGTCTCTGACGCCATTTCGGCTCCATCTCACTGTAACTGTCATGAGCGCTTCATAGCACTGTAAATCAACACTTACTGTACTCCACAGAGCCGGACTCCACCTGAAACACACATACACACAGCATTTAAATATATTATCCCACATTACAGTAACACAGACGCAGGTTATCAAAAGAAATTCGCGCTTAAAGTTGGTGTTGCGCGACAAACATATTTTTGTTGCACGGACAATCTTAACTTTTCGTTTGTAAAGTCCAGCGCAATAGCGGAGCGTTTATTTATTTATTTAAAGTAAATTAGATGAATCCTGCGAGAATGGTGTAATATGTCCGAAATTGGTACCTGGCGGTGTTTGTGTGCATGATCTCCACTCATGCTGGGAATCTGGTGATGAAGAATGTGATGATGAAGATATTGTCTAGAAATGACAAAGAAGCCGGTTTTTGGAAAAGCTGTGACAGAAATGATGACAGAGTTCAGCCGTCGAGCTAAGTCTGACTGTAACGACACTGCGCATGCGCGGCGTGCGTTAAAAAAACACATACGAGTACATTCTGGACTCAATAGCTACACAACATCGCAGAAACTCTCTTCTGATCTTCGCACATCTAACTTTGAGATCTAAAGCAAGTATATCTATCACGTAGGCTATTGTATAGGCTTTGTCGTTTGAATCCGAATGTAGGTGAATAATTCTTAAAGGGATAATTCGCCCCCAAAAATGAAAATACATGTAATTTACTCAGCCTTCACTTGTTCCAAACATGTTTGACTTTCTTTCTTCTATTGAACACACAAGAAGATATTTTGGAGATTGCTGAAAACCAGTAACCACTGACTTCCATAGTATTTGTTTTTCCTATAATGGAAGTCAATGGTTACAGGTTTTCAGCTTTCTTCAAATTATCTCCTTTTGTGTTCGCCAAAAGAAAGAAACTCATAAAGGTTTGGATCCACTTGAGGGAGAGTAAATACTGAGTTATTTTCATATTTGGCTGAACATTTAATATTATAACCTGATTTAGGTTTTGGTGATATTTAAAACGCTCAAAACCCTCTTAATTATAAAAGCGATGTTAAACTTGTAATGTTTCTAAGCAAATGTAAAGCTAACTCATTAATTTATTTTCTTTTCCGCTCAGTCCCTTTATTAATCTGGGGTCGCCACAGCGGAATGAACCGCCAACTTATCCAGCATATGTTTTACACAACGGATGCCCTTCCAGCCGCAACCCATCACTGGGAAACATCCATGCACACTCATACACTACGGACAATTTAGCTTACCCAATTCACCTATAGCGCATGTCTTTAGACTTGTGGGGGGGAATCGTCTTATTAACAGTATTAAAAATACGTCTTATTAACAGTAAGACAGTCATATTATGTTAAACATACTAACAAATCAAAGAAATATTATATTTATAAATCTATTGAGCCATAGGCTAAATTATTTCATAGCAGTAGATGTAGTAGTAATAATATCTATATTATAATAACATATAATATATTATTATTAGTATTAACAACAATACTTTAACTTATAGTTGTTTTTACTTTGCTTTAAATGATGAAACTATTTCAATTTTGACGGTAAATTACACAGGAAAACGTCAAACAGGAAAAATTTAGAAATGCTTTTCAATTGTTGACAATAGTTTATAAATCTGTTGTGTTGCATGTTAACATTTGTACACTTTACACACAATGATGTGGATCATTCACCCTGAAGCGAGACACTGACAACAAGTTGCTCAAATCAAAAGTATGCGGTGCTGTGCTTCATGTTTATTTTATCACAACAGTCTGTGAGATTTGATAATGATGCTGAAGTACACCAAGCTCTCAGGCATTGTTATAAAACATAAACAGTTGCAGGCAAGCTGGACAGCAACGCTGATTCATAAAATACTCACCAGCACCAAATTAGCACTTAGCAAGTGTTAATGTTAGGCCCTGTATGAGGCTGTGCACTGTGGTAAAACCGGCCACAAGATGGAGACATAATTCACACATATACATTTTCGCTAATGACTTTAGAATCGCGACAAATAGAGGCATAAAACTGATGTTTACCTACTCTGAACCATTCAGTTTACATGTGCTCAGGGTTCAAATGTAAATTGTTGACTAAATACGAGGACGAAGCTCGTGAAGGAACTGCTGATAAACATGAGTAAAAGAGAAACTCCTGCTGCAGAAAACAAACCAATCTATGACTCTTCACTTCCTCCACATTCACTGACTTCTGCAAACACTGGACACAATGCTTTTGTTACTGAGAGTTTTTGCCTCGTTTAGTCCAGATATCTAAAAAAATCCTAAATCAAGAAGAAGTTTATAGACAAGGAAAACATTGTCTTGTTTTTAAGAAGGAAAAAAACCCTCAATATTAAAGTGAGGTTTTTTTGTGTGTGGTCGTTTTACCCTTTGGGGATGTTTTCATCCACTCGGGGGTGATTTTAAGTCTTAATTTGCCCACAACTTTCTGTGTTTCAGCAAATTGAATGATTTTTGGTGATCTTATTTTCACGCATATTTTAGGAAAATGCTTCGACATTTTCAAAGTCCCTCTCAAATTGACTACCCTTTCATTGTGTTGGAGGCTGTTTTTACCCCATTGATTTCCTTTATAATGTCATTTTTGCTGTTGATCACACATACTTTAATAAAAGCATCACAAAGTAAAAGCCAAATAATTAACAGTGCAACATTTCATAATAGAGTTTTGAGAATTTATCAAATATATTACAGAATATATTAAGAAACCCAATCATATAACATAACAGTTATATAAAAATAACCCCACCTAAAACATTCAGAGCATAAGTTGCTATGGGTGTTTACATACCATTAAAGTTACCTCAGTTTTTGGAACAGAAAGCATTTAATAGGACTACAATGTGAGGTAAACACCACAAAAACAGTGCTAACCCTGCTCAGCAGCAGAGTATTATAACCCTGTGTAAAACATGGTGATAACGCCACTTTCATATTACAGATGTGAAACTTGTCTTTACCCAGGGTTAAAATCTGTTCTAGAATGGCGATAACTCAGGGTTAGGTGCAGTGTGAAAAGCATATATTAGATATAATTAGAGAGATACAAAGTTAGCATTAGCTCTACTGTAAAAGATCTGGGCATTATATTAGACAGCAATTTAACTCTTGAAAATCATATCTCCCATGTCACAAAAACCGCCTTCTTTCATCTGAGAAATATCGCTAAGTTACGAAATATGCTATCCATCTCAGATGCAGAAAAGCTAGTTCACGCTTTTATGACTTCTAGGCTGGATTACTGTAATGCTCTGTTCGCTGGTTGCCCAGGATCCTCTATTAATAAACTTCAGCTAGTACAAAATGCAGCTGCCAGAGTTCTTACCAGGTCTGGAAAATATGATAATTTCACCCCAATTTTATCCTCCTTACACTGGCTGCCTGATAAGTTCTGTATTGATTACAAAATATTGCTTCTTACCTATAAACCTTTAAATAATCTAGCTCCTGTTTATCTAACCAACCTTCTGTCTCGCTACAATCCAACCTGCTCTTTAAGATCTCAAAACTCAGGGCTTCTGGTAGTACCTAGAATAGCAAAGTCGAGTAAAGGAGGTCGAGCCTTCTCATTTATGGCTCCTAAACTCTGAAATATCCTTCCTGATAATGTCCGAGGCTCAGACACACTCTCTCAGTTTAAAACTAGATTAAAAGACCTATCTTTTTAGTAAAGCATACACTCAATGCATCGCATAACGTTATGATGCATGAGCGTGCTCCACACAGGTGAGCTGGCTTGACAACCACCTGTAGAACACACTCCTCCTGTCTTAATGCACCAGACATTGTGTTAGAAACTCTCATATGCTTTACATGTTTGTTTATATAACTGCTATTTTCATCTGTAACAATCCATTTTTTGCATCTAGTTTAAATACACTATGAACAGCAGCTACGCTAAATATATTTTCTTTTGTTTTCTATTTCCACCTGGGGATACTCATCCCGAGGCCCCTACAGACTATGCAGCGCTATTGATGCGATCCTAGACCTGTGAAGAGATGATCCCAAGGTATCCTGGACCAGGCCGTATCCCGAGCTGATGCTGTGATAGTCATGGAGGAATGGAGTGCATGAGACCGATTCCTGTAAGGCCACAGTGACAAATAAGCCTACGTTTGATCCTGTGGGCCAGCCTAACCTCCCGCCGGTGCCCTACCGACACCTGCAGCTTTTCCACGATGGACGTCCAGACTAGACTGCAGCTCCACACCGGAAGTTTGGCCAGAATAACAATGATCGTGCCCAACAGAGGCTGGTTTCTCTCAAGGTTTTTTTTTTTCCCCCCCTTCTCTTCGTCAATTGATGAAGTTTTTTTTCCTCGCCACTGGCTTGCTCGGATCGAGACTTGTGGAGCTGCGCTTCGGTGTATTTGCTCTTCAGTGTTTGAACTTTCAGTAGTGAAATTTAAACCACACTAAACTGAACTTCAACTCTGAAATAAGGACTTTACTAGAACATGTTAAGCTGCTTTGACACAATCTACATTATAAAAAGCGCTATATAAATAAACTTGAATTAAATATACCATATCTAATATTATAACTGGTATTATACCAGGTGTACCAGTACAAAAAACCATTCATATTGCTCACAACTTTTTTTTTTTTTTTTTAGAGAAAGTGCAAAAGAGTTTACTTTGAAAGGCTGTTTGATAGTGAGTGTGTGTGTGTGTGGTCAAAACGTAGTGTGTTGCACATCACATTGAAAATGGTCTTCTTGGTGGAAATTATACAAACAAAATGAACAGTGACCAAAACCACAGTGATATACAAAAATCACTAGACTATTACTGTTGCTGAAATTTGTCCCAAGAAAGTACTGGAACAGTCAAACTACATAAAAACAACAACAACAACAACAACAACAAAATGCTGGGAGAGAGCCGAAAAAAAAAAACACTGAAATAAAAAGTATGAATTTATTAAATATGCATTTGTAATTTTTGTAATTGTGACTTTAAAACCCTTTAGAAACATCCTTGAGTGTTTGCTTTTTCACTGCAGGCCATTCACCACCGCACCCAGTGTTTAGTAAAAATGTTCAGCACATTTATTTAATTTTGTTCATAAATTAAAACCTTAAAAATAACTTGCAAAATAGTGAAAAAAAATAAATAAATTAAACATGAACCAACACAGTGCCAAACTGAACAACCACCCCAACAACAAGTAAAACCTACAAACAGCACAGATATATACGCGAGTAAAGGCACAGATTAAAGGACAGCGTGAAGGAAAGAGTCAGATCTCCTGAGAGTCTGTGATGGGAAGGCGGGATGGGACAGAGCCACAGGCCTCCAGTAAATCGTTCTGGCAGCTGATGCAGATGTCCTGACTGTACCAGTCCCGCATGGCCAGAGTGTGGAGAGAGGAGGAGCTCGAACTGCAGGACACCAGAACCAGAGGAATCCTGCACATAACCACATCTCACTAAAGGTCCGTCAAAAAAAACAATCACTAAAATGTCAAACAAACATTACGTACATCAAACAAATATCAGCAAAATTCACTAAACATCAATAAATGTCAAACAACTATCAGCAAACAAAACGTCAAACAAACAACAGCAAAATTCACTAATCACTAAATGCCAAACAACCATCAGCAAACAAGTGTCAAACTAACAACAACAAAATATCAAACAAACAGCAGCAAAATTCACTAAACAAACAGCACTAAAATGTCAAACAACAAACATCAATAAATGTCAAACAACAAACATCAACAAGAGTCAGTAAATATCAACCAACATTACTAAACGTCCAACATCAGCAAATATTACTAAACAATCATTAATTCATTTACTTTGCTTTGGCTTAGTCCCTTATTTATCAGGGGTCACCACAGCAGAATGAACCGCCAACTACAAATCACTAAATGTCAAAAAGCAAACACCAAACAAACATAAGCAAATATCAACTCTAAACTTCACAACAACATCACTAAAAACACTTCGTCACAGCAAACATTAAACAAACGTAATATAACAAGTCACTAAACATCACTAAAATGTCAAACAAACACCAGCAAACACTACTAAAATATCAAACACTAAAGAAAGAAAGAAAGAAAGAAAGAAAGAAAGAAAGAGTCACTTAAGAAACATCACTAAACAAGCACCACCAACAAGTAAGCCTTAGCAAAACATCAAACAAACATCACTAAATGTTTGCAAAACAAACATCAGCAAACAAGTATAACTAAATGAGTCAAACAGCATACGTTACTAAACAAAATTCAGCAAACATCATTTAACAAGTGACCAAACATCAGCAAACATCAATAAATGTCAAATAAACATCAACAAATAAACAATCATTAAATGCAGGTCAAACGTCACAAAACAAAATTCAGCAAACAACATCACTAAAGGTCAATCAAACATCAATAAACAAAACTCAGCAATCATCAATTAACATCACTGCATTGCATCACAGCAAACATTAAACAGCAGCAAACGTCAGTAAAACACTACACGTACACCAAACAAACGTCAAACAAAGATCACTGAAGTGAACAAATGCCACTAAAAGACACATCAGTAAACAAGCGCCAGCAAACATCACTAATCAAACTTCAACAAATTACTTAAACATGTGAAAACATCAGCAAATGTCACTAAAATGTCAGCGTACATCACTAAACAAATAAAACTAAACACATCGGCAAACATCACTAGAAGAAATGTCTGAACTACAACATCTGAGCAGCCTCTTTAGGTGCAGGAACTGTAGTGTAATTGGAATAATGGACTCCAGTCTATTGAATGAATAATTAGAAGATATTGGGAATTTGTCCTTACACACTCCGCTGAACAGATATATAGTAGGACGATTTTGAAAGGCGTTTTTGATCCACTTCAAAATGTTGCCCAAGACAAGAATGGGTGTCGTTCAATAAGTTTGCGACAACTTTGATGAAAGGTGATGATCCACGTCAAATGTTGACTACTACAGTTTACCAAAGTCCAGTTAAGGCAAGTCATTCACTCACTGGCTATCTTTGAAATGCCTCTATGCTCGGGGCATTCTGTTTAAATGGGAAAACATCAAATTCTGCAAAACGTCTTGCCAAGCTCACGATTAAATTTCATATTAGGAATCAATAAAGTTAAACCACATCGGTCTCTTTAGTTTCATTTCTAAACATTTGAAATCCCACAAAATCTGCAGAAACTCACGTCTGGTCCGAGCCCCTCCCCTAAAGAATCCTCAGTCTATAGCAATCACTGATTGGCTCCTGTACTAGATGGTGGGGGTTCATTCACCATATTGACCGTTACACTTTTCCCCATTCAAAACCATACGAGTGACGTGTCTTGTGTATTCTAGAGTCTTTGAGTTTACTCACCAGGCTGAATTCCAGGACCAGCGCTCGCTCCAGAAGTTTCTCTGGCTCTGCTCGCCGTCTTTCATCACGATCTGCTTGAAGAAGCTGAGAGGAAGATTGACACAGCGCTGGGAGGGCAGACGCATCTGCCACAGACAACACACACTAATGAACACAGACATCAGTAGCTATGTTTCCATCCACCTACATTTTGGAATATCACATAAAAAAATAAAAATAAAAAGTCTGGATGAAAATGCCAAGATGCGCATACATTTTGAAAATGCGCATTGAAAAAGAAAAGTATGCACACAACTGAGTAGGATAAATATTTTATCCGATAAGAAAAAAACGGAATTGAAACGTTTTAATCGAATAAATTCTACAGTCGTGGCCAAAAGTTGAGAATTACATAAATATTGGAAATTGGAAAAGTTGCTGCTTAAGATTTTATAACAGCAGTTTGCATATCCTCCAGAATGTTCGGAAGAGTAATCAGATGATCTGCATAGTCCTTTGCCATGAAAATTACCTTAATCCTGAAAAAAAAAAAAAAAAAAAAAAAAAAAAAAA